>JACTOM010000003.1:1126256-1566599 GCA_015832385.1 Elymnias hypermnestra | reverse complement strand
ACCCATTGCTATTAAGGAAACCAAAAGTATAATAAATTTAAAAAAAAAATTAAAATTTTACCTATTAAATAAATAGCTTTTACTAAAAACTCAACTAATTATTATTTTGTCACATCCAGTTACGCAACTTCAATATTTTACACTAATGACCTTGTATTTGTTTTTTTTGTTTTACTGTATATTAATAACTTGTGTAATTTACTATTTGTTCACCTCAAAAAAATATTGTTCTTTTCTTTAAATAGTAATAAGATTGTTTACACAAATGTATCAACGAAAGTGCAGAAATTTTTATTATGTATTAGCCTATAAGTGAATATTATTTATATATAATATAAGTTTCCATGTAAGTGAATATATATTCTTTTTGGAAATAAATGTCTTAAACCATACTATCAATATACGTATGTTTAAGATTGCAAGTTTTTACTGCCCGAATCAAATATTTACACAGCGTTGGTTGCGAATGTGTTTAACTCTGCTTGTGCTGCTTTGTCTTTGACTGTTTTTGTTCTTTCACAACTGAGAAATCATTTGACCGATTTTAATAAAAAAAATGTTCATAATAAGAACACGTGATTGCTGGTCATATTATTTTGTTTCTTAAAGGCAGGGCAAAGCAGAACTGGGCTGGAAGTTTCCAAGATAAGTTCTTCCCACAGAAACAACTTTTTAGAAGAATATAAAGTCATCCATACTTTCGAAAGAGTAGCTACACTGCTTATAAGATTAATAAGTTATTATAGAAAATCTCTATCACAATTTTACAATATAAAAAGTTTGCTATTTTTTGTATTTTAATTTTGCATAAAACTTTTGTTGCACCATTTTTTTTTATAATTACTCTTTCAGCGTATGATAAATATCTGACAAACAATATTATTCTATTCTGCATTTGACCGTAGACTTCAATATTAAATAAAAGAGTGAGTGTGTGTGTCATCAAACACATGGTTATAATGTTTTATTATCATTTCGTCAATGTATTTTTGGTAAGGTAAGGTAAGTAGCAGCCAATTAACGTCCCACTGCTGGGCACAGGCCTCCTCACTCATATGAGAGAGGATTTTTAGAGCATAGACCCACCACAGTGCTCTCCTGTGGTAGGCATAGTTAAAAAGAGCACTCTCTATTCCCTCACTCTGTAACTGTATCGACCTCATTCATCACTACTTATTATAATTTTATATATATATATATATATATATCTATATACACCTTCGTCTAGCATCGGGCGTAGTTTAAAGGTATTGTTGGAGTATAATAAATATATGTATTTGGCCATGTGTGATCGTCCAGTTAGAACCCAATAATATGTTGTATTCATAGTAATGCAAATCCTTTTAGAGCATCAGAGGTAAAGAAAATGTGAGATTCGATAATCTTAATATTATTTTATTATATCCATAAGGCGTTACAAATAGTAATATCAGGGAACATTAATTATATTCCGTTGGATTAGTAGTTTTTGTTTTAATAAAATAAATCAAAGTCATCGCACGGATGACTGTAGGATAATATTATAATGTATGAAAATAGCCATCAAAGAAGGTCTATCAACAGACTTCTGTTCTATCGCATATAAAAATGAACAGTAAGTGGAGTAACCGTTTACCGCTGTAGGAATCCCTACCATGGGCACCCAGGTACCTTCTAATACTATATAATATGAATTAGATACCCAAGTGATCCAAAGAAATGGCTCCACACCCGACAGGGATAATGAACTCCGACCCGTGCTATGAGTTCCCCTCCCTGGATAGGGATTCCTGTTCATAGTGCGCTTGTGGCGTATGATCTTTCGATGGTTGTGGCATCGGGACTAAGGCCCGGATATGTTTTGTCAATATGTAGAGACAAGCTCTAAGGTATATTCAAACGAGGGTCCGTATATTTTGTCAGGCGAAGCTGTGATGAGGCAATAGCCATGTTTTTAGTGCGCAAAGCACAATTTCGTTACAATATAAAAATAACCAATGCATTTTATCAGATCAATTACACATATCTGGTAGGCGGACCCCACCGCATATATTACAGATATTTTAAGTCTAGTGTTGGAGTAGATCGATATATGTATCCCCGCCCCGGTGGGATTCGTGGTATAATTATAGTATTCACATATTTTAAGTCTTGTGATCGACTGCATAGATGTATAATTTTTCACCAAATCGGTGGGAATGTTGTATAATAATATACTCGTAATGTGTCGTTGATCCGCATATGCAAGGCCTTACACTCACAGAGTGTCCAGTCGTTGAGCTCTCAATCCAACAAAAGCATTGATTCATTATATGTATATTCGTTTCAAGCCACTGAAAACAAAGGGATATGCAGGCCACACTGTCTATAGACAGCAATCTTGTTAATAAAGGCCCGACCAGCGGCCCTATATCTATGACATGCTACAATGTCATTTTGTGAGTGAGCTAAGAGATTGTCCCTAACAGGCGAACACTTCACATGTGAGCAAGCCCACAAGATCAGTGTTCATTTGTCCATCACTGCTACGCAGAAGCTAACGCAACGCCTAGCAACATTCGGTCATGGCTCTAGCACTACCGATTAACGATGACGACGCTTATAGCGCCGGATCATCAATCAGTAACATTTCAGAAACCACATTGTACTAGCACTACTCTAGAGTCCTAGGCGTCCAAAGTTATGCGAGGCTCACTGCCATAGCCGAGGTTATCACAGGCCTAAAACACAACCCGTATCACCCAAAACAACTATAGTAACTTTGATTGTCTGCCGTCAAGGCGGAGCGAGCCTCGCTGTAACATAATGGCCACAGGCCTGGAACCCCGCCCTAACGACGAACAGCCTGGGGAAGCCCTCAAGCGAGGCTCGCGATAAAGATCGAAGTCAATACAGGCCTAAAACCCAAGACGACCCCAGTACACACCAAAGTAATATTCAGTACGATGTCTTACACTACTTCATGGAGTCACCTCCATAATGTATCATTTAAGACACCATAATAAGCTGGAGTCGAACCCAAACCTCTCCTAGTGAAAGGTAGGGTCGCAACACCAACTGTAGGCATGCCGAAGCACGCTCGTTCGAAATGGTCAAGATAAACTCAACTATTTTGTTTATAATATTTAATTATAATTTAATTATTGTTTTAATATCTAAATTCGGCCCCTCTATTCAGTAGGCGCAATATCTCACACAATACATGCAGTCATACATTCGCGACATCTCCGTGACGTTCAGCGCAGGGCCAATACACGAACGCGCCCCGTCTATACATGAACCCGACTTGAATAATATTTTATTATTATTTGATAATTTAATATTTTAAATATAGTAATTTTAGTTTATGATTAATAAATAATATATTTTTATAATATTTTTACGTATGTATGAGAGTATGAGGAATCCATAAATATAATTATTTATGTACGGACTAGTACGTTACAACTCTCAAAGTCCGAAGTGACGGGAATCCGACACGATCGGAGAGAGATCAGGCGCAGGACTGACGGCTTAACGTCAATATCGATTTTGGATTGGCCCGACCCGGGTCTCGAACCCAGGACCTCATGTCTGTAGTCGAACATGCTAACCACTAGACTAAAAAATATATTTAGCATAAACAATAGGTGTGGGTAATTTCATATTCCTCCGTCGACGTAGTTTTCTGGAAAAGGTGTACAAAGTTTTTGCTTCACGTATTTATACATAAATTCTATATTGACATAATTTAAGCAAAACCATTTGCCTGTCTTAATAGTTTGTACATTACTAATTGTTAACATTTTGAACGGGAAAGGAAGAAAAAGAATTGTATCAAGATATTTGTTTGTTAGTATTAGTAGATATAAGAGAATCCAGGACAAACGAAGTTGTGGGCTAATTCTGTATAATCATAATAAGACATCAGTATAAATAAAATTAAAAACTGTTAATTATGTAAGTTTTTATTCAACTTTTAAATTGACATGTTCCGTGTTTTAAATTAGTTAAAATATTAAGTTACTAGTTTAGCCCCTTACCCTGCGAAGAATCCATAACAAACTGAGTCATATTCCCTTATTCTCTTCATCACAATATAATTTTTTTCTTTACTTCAAGGCCTCATTGATGCAATTGTGCAGGTACTCGCTTCCTTAGCAGTAGTATTGGTTTCAATTACGAGTAGGGCAATATATTTTTTTGCTTTCAGTACATTATCTATATCATTACTATTTTAATAATCAAAAATACCATATTACATAAAAAATCTTGTTTAATTTGTTTTAACAATCTTTTCAAATAGTATCATTAAGATATATTAAAAATATATCTTTTTAACATACACAGAAAGGTCTTGAATATGAAAGTTATTTATGGGAATAGTATATAACACTTTACTAATACCGTCGATGAACGTTTTTTCGAGTTTCCCTATTATTATTGCCTCGTTGATTTGAAAAACTTTTCTCCAGTTATCATTTATGTATGATATAATCTCACCTGAAAAATAAACAATTATCAAGAAAAAACGTTAAATGGAAAGATAGAGAATTTTAATTGTTTTCCAAATATATCACTTTAGCTGTTCCCAGCAGTATCACTCCCGTATTTCTCAAATCAATAGGAATATTGTTGTTTATTGGATCAACTATTTTTGAATCTAGCTGAACATACACAGAAAGATCATCAAAATAATTTCAGGCTTTTAGTAATCACGAGAATTTTATAATAACAAAGTTGAGACAATGTGTGCATTTATTATTTGTCTCACACCATTGTTGTTAAAAACTAAGGAAGCTTAATTCCAGAATTGTTATAAAACTGCTGTTTCCAAAACGCTAACTAAGAATAATGATATTAGTGTGTATACTATCAGATGAACTATAATTTATTTTTATTTATTTATGAAACTCTTCTTTATATTCTTCGAGATATAAAATATTTTGTTTAGCAGACATTTAATAGTGTGTAATTTTATGTGAATATTCTGGAAACTGCGATAGGAAAATTTTCAATACGGCTACCTTGAAGTGGATAAATGCTTGTCCAATTATAACTAAGGAACGATCGTCAATTACAATTTTTTCTTCTGGCTTTTATTTAAAGGCCATATTTCCACGAGGAAGAAAGCCTTTAAATAGTATCACTCCTTCAAGTTTGATCAAATGAAAACAAAATTGAGTATAAATTATAAATGTTTCATTACAATTATAAATTATACAAGCAAAATGATGACCTCAAATAGTTAAGAAAAGGATACGTACTGCTATCATTGTTTCCAACAAATGTGCTGTCCATAACAAAGCTTGCATTTTTCAAGTCGTATTTACGCTTAACTTTATCTTTCTCTATTGTCGTATAAGCAATTCCGTCATTTTTCTTGAATAATATAAACGGCATATCAAAAACGAGACGCAGTTCTTCTGGAAATTAATTTGTATGGTTTACATATCAAAGCATATAGAATAGAGCAGTCTTAGAAGGCACAAGTAAAAGAAAGAATTGAAATTTAAAAAAAAATGCTTATGGCTTTCATAAAATTGCAACCATTTTAATAGTAAATCATGAAGCAAATTCCTACGGTAAAAAAGCTCAGGTAATGAAATATATAAGATATAACTACCAAGATCTACTTCTGCCCGTCCACTGGCTACTCCAGCATTACTATTCAACGATACGTTCCCTTTAATTTTCAAGTTGCAAGTGAAGTCATTCATTCCAATTTTTGTCGTTATATCTATGCTAAAATTCCAACAAAATATTAATGCAATCATTAATTTAATCAAATTCTTTAATTTAAGTATCGTAGTTTTGAATAAATAATCTTACAATTCGAAATTTTCAAAACTTAAGCATGCAGCAGAATCTAGAATAGTCTATATTTTGTTAAAATCAGTGTTTCTATTGACAAAGACAATTTTTTGAAATATCAGTCCTTTAAACTTAGTTTTTTGCGTTTTTTCACTATATTCCGATATCGAATACTTTATGAAATATCGTGCTTTCCGATCGTAGCAAGGTGATATTACAAAAAGGATTTTCAAAATTCTATTAGGATCATATAGTACTATTTATTAAGCAGTAATTTTTGCATTTGTAACGCTAACCACTAAAAATGTCTTTACCAATTGATTGTTTGAATTTAATATTTTTTATTTATACTTATTATAATAGCTTACTTACTGAGCATCATTATAAACGCAGTTTTCGGCACCAAGGACAACTGCGTCCAAAACAGATACTGTATATTTTTCAGAAATCGTAAACGATGTATTTTTCATGACAAAAGGCTGCAGGGGAGGCAAATTGTATTCAGGTATACCATTTTTTACCAGTTCACGAAACATATTTTGGTGCAAGGTAGCCATACAGGCATCGTCTTCACTCCGGCATTTTTTTATGATACGCTCTGAAAAAGGTAAAAGTGAAAAGGTAATATATAAACATATATACATATATACTAAATGAAATATATTCAGTTTTTACGCTTCAGTAAATACAGATAAATAATATAATGAGCCTTCTGTTGACTTTACATTAAACCAATATTTGAACTGTATATGTGTTGAAGAGTATTATTGAGGAGTATATATATTTAATAAGTTGCCCTAAACTAAAAATAACTTTATTATACATATACCATGTTTATCTTTAGACCTACCACCGGATGTGACTCTACGAAAATGTCCATTTCATTATTAACAAGATAGCTTCCTGTTTCCTATAATAATAATATTGGTTTTATTTGAGCCGTTTTTTGCTTTCACTGCCCAGTCGGTTAGGCAGCATTCAGGATTTTTTTATCAAAATCTATTAGTACCTGAAGAAAAGGGTCTTATACAGTACATGTACCTAGTCATAACCTACAGATGCGTGATATTGTCGATGATATACGGGTCCTCTTATATCAGAGTCACAGAGGGTGCCGGAGGAGGCGATGTTCAAAGATTCCCTACATGATCAAGTGAGAAATAAGGTGTACCGTAGAAGAGCTAAAGCCCATCGAATCGAAAAGCTGAAGTGACAATACGTGGGGAAGATAGTCCGAAACATCGATGGTTATTGGGGCCCGAAGATACTAGAATAGCGAACTTGCACCCAAAATTGCATAGGGTAGATGATGATGTAGATGGCAAAAGCAAATCGTTAGTATCCGCAGGCTCCATGTGGCGCAAGATCGGATACTGTGAGCGTCTTTTTGGGAAACCCATCACTAGTAGTGGTTGAAATTACTATATACTATGACATTGGTATATACTATGACTTCCGTCGGTTGAAATTACTATATACTATGACATACGCCATCAAAAACATAGTAAATCTGTGTCAAAGTCAACATTATACATGTAGAAATAGCATACAAATAAATAATTCCCACACACATATTAAAACGACAAGTTCTATTGTTCATTTTTAAACAAACGACTCACCTAAAGCACCATAGCAGGTAGAAATAGATACACAAAAGAGAACTACAGTAGTAGTCAGACGTGCTCTACTGAGGATAAACATTTTGGCTCTCCGTGTTTAATCAGATAATCTGAATTTGTACTTGCGAACGGTGTATATTTATATGTTCTCAGTAAAACTAATTAATAGTATATTGCGTCACATTACATAATGTTTTAAAATTTGCATTGAATGAAATCATAATACGTTATATGTATTTAAAATAATTACCCATCTACGCCTGTACTACCTAATAAAGAATACAAAATTTGTCATTTTCCATCTGATTTTTCATTTGTAGTTTTAATTTCACTTGTAATATATTTATTTAGTATCATTATTGTACAAGACTCTTACACACTATGTAAAGTAAATTTTATATTGAAAGGAGCAATACAAAAATGGTTAAACTTTATACCCATCTGTTCTTGATAACCGTAAGAGCTATAAAAGAATAAATAGGCTGTGTAGGCTTATAAATATTTCTTACTATATATTCTACTTAAATTATTTATACATATTTATATATTATACCTAAACTATATTTTTATAATATATAGCTTTAACAATAAACAACGGATAAATTTGAAAAAAAATGCAAGTTTAAATAGCGCGAACTTCAAGGAAGGTCTATCAAAAGACTAGTCTATCGCATATAAAGATAAGCAGTAAGTGAAGTAACCATTTACCGCTGAAGGAATCCCTACCATGGGCATTAGGATTTTTTTTGACGCTGGGAAATGCATTTACGCACTCCGGGAAGGGAATGTGGGACTCACTGAAAGATCAGAATACCCACTAAAACCCAGCGGAACCCTTGACATCCCTGAGTGGAGAACCAGAGGTACGAGTACACAATATACTCTGGTATCCCGGATGTAGCCACCTCATCTCAATAGTTTATGGAGAAGGAAGAAGATGCGCAAATCTATGCCTATCTATCCTGCTTCTCCGCCTCCTCCATCGGGTAGGTGGAGCACCGATGACATTTCTGTCTCATCCTCTCCAATGCCTCCTTCAGCGACATAACGGGTTCGCAGTAGGTAGCGGCTGCCCTCCAACCCGTCTCGTTAGCAACTATGCTCACCAATGAGAGATTCCCTCCAATCAGCGACACCAAGACGTGTCGCTGAGGTTCCCATGCGGAACACTCTGCCATTGTATGATGCGCCGAATCTGTGGAAGCACGTAGGATGATAAAATCGAAACAACTACTGAAGCAGCACGCAAAGGGAGGTTACAGAAAAAAATTATTTATGGATGAGAAAATATTCAACATTTTAACAAACAAAATGACCATATTTATGTTCTAAGCTCTAAGGAAGGTTCTCAATTAGTCGAAAGTTACTTTTACTTTTAGAGAATATAACTTGCTCTTAACGCCATGATAGTTTGGAGACCCTAAAAAATTGGAATGAAGAATTTTCCCATAGAAACTGCGTGCGTGCTTCTATTGATAACTGGCTTCAACATTGAAAGGACTGTCTTGCAACTCGTGGAGCTCAGTCGGAGTAAGCTATTTATATTTTAAATTGTTTTATATTTATGTTTTAAACTAACAGACATTCTACTGCAAACAACATCATTAATGTTGATTGCAGTAGAATTATTTTGTCTCTGTTTCATTATTTATGCTAAGACTAGGTATATAAAAGTAAAGAAAAGATCATTTTTGATAAAACTTAGCCGTCATTTATATAAACGAACCATTTGAAGAATGAGGTGTTATTTTGATTTGAAGCGTCCATGTCACTTAATCACTAAATTCTATATTTACCATAGTGACGCTAGAATGCAAAAATGTAGTAACCCAGCTTTCTACCCATCGTCGATATGACTCAGTCATTTGTTGTAGAAATAAAAGTTAAGGGTATGCGGTTACACAAACGCCCTCTCTATTACTTCACTCTCATAGTCCGTCGGGAGGGCAATCAGACACGACAGGTGAGAGATCAGGGCCAAGGCCGTTTAACGTGCTGTCCGAGGTACAGGGGTAGAGCACACAGCCAACTACACAAAGTGAACGGAAAAACGGAAAGCTCAATATAAATAAGTTCATCCGCCCAGAGACTCGAACCCAAGACCTCATGCTTGTAGCCCAACAAGCTGACCACTAAACTAAAAAAGCGGTTTTCTTGAATACCTCATTACTGTAAACATTCACATGTATATAATTAAAAGTTTTAATTATTTTAAATAGGTTTTACAAGGAAATATTTCAGTCTCAATTAATTTAGGAGGTATTTTCTATATTCATATTTAAATTTAATATAAATAACAATTGTCGTCACATTATGTAAATTGTTTTCATACACTAATATATTTTCAGCTTATTTATCTTTAGTGGGTGTTAAAATTTATTGGATTCACATGACCTTGCAGAATAATTCCAGAATGTGTTGTGATGCGCTTCTGTCGTCAATGAACAAACAAAAAATATCAATAGATGTCCTTAAATGTATCATGGCGGTTTTTTTTAATTACATTACACAATTTACATTTATATAACATTACATATTACGTATTTATTACATTACATTTCATCAACAATTATAGGCGGTGACCTCCTTGAGTGTTTAAAAGAAAACCTGTATTAGGAGGACTCTACATAGATTAATTATCAGGTTTTATGACACATTAAATGTTATATAACATTTGTAGTTTGCAAATAAATTATTTAATTAATTGAACTGTATTATAAACATTTATCTATATTTAAATAGATTCATGTTAAAACCCATGGAAAAATTGTAATAATTTATCTCACGTTTTTTAAGGGTTCTTCTGAGAATAGGGCGCGAAGAAATCTTATCTTCTTATCTAATCATCTTAATTTTAGATTTTTAGTCATTCTATAAACAGAAAATATAAGGCAAAAGTTTCAAAATTATAAACCTTTAGTAATAACATTCAAAAACTATACAATATAGTCATTTGAATGTTAAATTGCCTGTCTAGAGCATGCACTGTAATTTTATCATGCATGAAAACAATAAGGAGGAAAAGAATGCATATCAGTATTTTTAAATGTTATATTTTAATACAACGTGATATTTATTTATTAACGATTTAATAAAATACCAGAATTGTGGGATTACAGAATATTACGCTTCATTTAAAATCATTTAAAATTCCACAGGGAGTATTTATATTGTTAAAAATAAAACATACATACATAGCATCACGCCTCATTCCCATAGGGGTAGGCAGAGACAACATCCTTCCACTTGCCACGATCCTTGCATATCTCCTTCGCTTCTTTCATTCTCATTAAACCTTTCATACAAGTTCGTCGGTTTAGAGTACTCTTGACCTGGCCGTTATTTAAAATGTCCTGGATTTGGTCCAGGAACGTTCGCCTCGGTCTTCCCCTTCCAACTTTCGCATTCACTCTTGACTCATAAATCCTTTTTGTCAGTCTCCTTTCATTCATTCTCTCTACATGCCCAAACCATCTAAGCATACCTTTCTCAATTTTAGTCACTACGTCTTCTTTTATACCACAACGTTCTCTTATCACACTATTTCTCACTCTGTCACTCAGTTTTAATCCACTCATGCTTCTCAACGCTCTCATCTCTACCGCATTTATTTTACTTTTGTGATTCTTCTGCCATACCCAACTTTCACTACCATACATAAGTGTTGGCACCAACACTCCAGCATGCACTGCCAGTCTAGCCCTTTGAGACACCATCTGGCTATTCATAAAAGCATGCAGAGCACCATTTACCATATTCCCTGCATTCACTCTCCTTTCGATATCACTTTCACATGTTCCATCTTTTGTAAATTTAGATCCCAAGTATACAAATTCTTTCACCTCTTCCACTTGTTCCCCATCTATCAAAATATTGCCATTCATCATAGATTCATCTCGTTCAAAAAGCATAACTTTCGTTTTGTTTACATTCACTTTCATTCCTTTCCCTTTCAAAGCTTCATTCATAATATTTAGCATCTCCTGAAGCTCGTTAGCGGATGACGCAAGTATTACTTGATCATCAGCGTAGAGTAAACATTTGATGAGTAATTCATTCATTCTTAACCCATACATACATTCTTTTAAATCTGTCAAACATTTATCCATGAAAAGGTTGAACAGCCATGGTGACGCAACACATCCCTGTCGAACACCTCTTTCGACAGGAAACCACTCCGTGTACGCTCCGTTTATTCTGACACAGGCACTAGAACCCTCATAGAGAGACTTCAATGCTTGGATCAGACAACCGCTCACCCCATACGTAGATAACGTTGACCACAGCTCATTCCTCACCACTCGATCATAGGCCTTTTCTAAATCTACGAACGCGCAATAAACTTTTTGGTGTTTAGCCAAACATTTTTCAGTTATGCACCGTAAAGAAAAGACCTGATCCGTACATCCCATTCCTCTTCTAAATCCCGCTTGCACGTCCCATATTTTCTCATCAGTTTCATTAATCACCCTTTCAATCAATATCTTTGCATACAATTTGCCGACGACACTAAGAAGGCTGATACCGCGGTAATTTTTGCACTCCTGCTGTGACCCTTTTCCTTTATATAGAGGGACAATTACGGCCTTGCTCCAATCTCTTGGGACTTGACCTTTCTCCCAGCATATATTGAAAAGGCAGTACAGCTGAGCTACCACAATCCCGCGGCCAGCCTTCAGCATCTCGACTGACACTCTGTCATACCCAGCAGCCTTACCTGATTTCATACCTTTTATCGCTTTCATGATGTCATCCATACTAATCTCGCTATCACTTGTCTTACATTCATTGCTATCCGCAGAGGCCATATTTACCTCTGCTTCATTTCTTTCAAACAAACTTTCAAAATGATCCTTCCATCTCTTCAATATCCATTCTTCTCCTTTTATTAAACTTCCATCTAAACTTCTGATTTTACAAAGCTCCGAGGAAGTAGATCTCCCTCGGGCAATTTGTATTGATTTCCAGAAAAACTTTTTGTTTGACTGAAAATCATCAGAAAGTCTCCTATCACACATATCACTGTATTCTTCTTTTTTCTTTCTTACAGCTTCTTTCACGATTAATTTATTACCAGTTATTGGAAATTGGATTAAATTTCTTCAGTTTTACACATAAACTGATAGATGAAATTTATCTGTAGGTACACTGTGTAAGATGTCAACGATAGCATCGATTAACGTTTCTGTAATTTTTCCAATAATTAGTCCCTCGTTCATCTTTAAAATCTTTCTCCAGTTATGGTTTACATATGAAACGATCTCATCTGTGACAAAAATAACAGAAATAATAAATTGACATTGCTGAATGGTAAGTCTGCCTTAAGTTTAAGTTAGTAACAACAGTTAAACTTTCTGTATGTTTCTCCTATAAATGTTATTAAACAAATTAACTACTAGATGCAGTGCATAGTACAAATCTTTTTTTTATATAATTCGCAGATAGCCACCTATCTTAGAATAGAGATATTGTAGTTCATGTATTTTTTGTGGGTCCTGGTAAGAGTTATAGAAATTTTTGGTACTATTATCTTTGAAAATAGTCCAGAACTATCATAGGTCCAAAATAATATGTTTACAAAATATATTTTTTAGATGAATTATCCAAATACATATCTATAAATGAATTGAATTTAAGATAAAAGTAAATTTCTGTGTAACAACTTATTCGTGAGTGACTAAATTTAGCCTAAATATAATAATACTATAAAGAAAATAAAAGATTTTTATGCTTTTATTTCTTACAATATAAATTCAATTCAATTTATTTATATAAATTTGAAATAACTATCAGTTTATATTCAATTATATAACTTTTTATGAAGTGAGCTTACATCGGCCTAGAAATGGACTAGATCTTGGGATTCCCTTAGCTAATCTTGACATATTTGAAAACTACGCTATCATTATTAAGGAACTAAATTGACAATAACCGAGTCTTTTCGCCAAGCCGCTGCTGGTGGCCATTGGAAGGAATAGAACTGTAATTTATAACTACTACCTGTCTATTAAGAGCGATCATCCGAAGAAAAGCTCAGAGTAATAAGAAAATTATATGTACTGCTATCCGTATCCGTAATTATACGTATTGTTTCCAACAAAGGTGCTGTCTTGAAGAGAAGAAGCTTGCATTCTTTAAATTATATTTATGGACCACTTTATCTTTTCCTACTTTCACGTAAACTTAGCCGTCACTTTTCTTCACCAATGCAAACGGTATATCAAATATGAGACGTAGTTCTTCTAAAAAAGTCCAAAAATTTATAAATTCAGTGGGTTGTCTTCGATAAATAGCCACTATTACTGTTACTATTACTACTGTTAAATACTATTACTGTTTATATAATAATAATGCTATTACAATATATCTTACAAATGCAACTGACAAGTTTTGATCATCGATCGGCCGTTATTACAAAATTAAATGAAATCCGTCTTTAGTAAGTCAACTCTAGGTGGTCACTTTGGTGAGTTCAAGACAGTATGTGTACGTTTTCGAGATATCGTTATTACTCAAAAATAGAAATTTTACGTTATTTACGCAAAATGTCAAACCGTCGAAATCTGATCTGAACAAAATTGTATTATGTCAATATTTACAAAATTGTATTATAATATAGAAAAAATCATTTGTTGAAATATGCACAACAGTCATACCAAGATCTAATTCTGCCACTCCAGTTGTTACTCCGTCTTTACTTTTCAACTGTAACTTCCCTTTAGTTTTCAGATTGCACGTGAAGTCATTTATTCCAAGTTTAGTCGCAACGTCTATGCTAAAATTAGACCAAAGTATTCACACATCAAATAGTTTTACAAAAATCTTTAATATAGACTTGATAGGGTACTCTAGGTACTTTCTTATACTTATACTCGTAAGCTCATAGGATTTTTTGAAGTTATACTTTTTTGGCGTGTTAGGGAAAAATGATGTAAGACATTTTTACTATGCGCATAATGCATCACAAAAAACCGACACCCTGAAGTTAACTATAGTCAATATTTTAGTTTGTTTAATATTTCATAATTATTTAATACCTTAACCTTTTATTATATTATTGTCAGATGTATTGTGATATTAAATATATCAACGTGACATTCTTATCAAAATTATAACTTTGAGACTCAACCATAGAAAACAGATTATAAACTAAATAGTTTATTATATTATAAATAGTTTAGAATATTATAAATTTATCCACTTAAAGTTAGTTTACGTTTATCATTTTCGAATTTTTGGCCTTGCACTCATTTGCATTGAGTGAACGAATGGTGAGTGTAGTTGACAAGCAAATAAAAACTACGGCGTGGAAAAAACTTTATTTAAAATTTTATTGGTTTACTCGGAATTAATTCTTGAAAGTGTGATTTTTCTCATTGGTTTTGCAACAAACATTACTTATTCTTACCATTAAGGTAAGGTTCTATCAATAATCAATGGATACTTCGCCTGAAGTCGCCGCCCAAGCTGTGGCACTTATCCAGGCGGGACACAGGCAACGAAACGTGAGTGTTCAACTTAATTTAAGTCGATCTGCGGTCCGAAATGTTTATTCGCGGTACCTAGAGACTGGCGGCTTTGTTCGTCGCCAAGGAAGGCCCCGATCTTGGGTCACAACTGAAAAGCAGGATCGATTCATCGTGACGGCCAGCTTGAGAAATCGTCACCTCCCTCCATTGAGATAAAAAACCAACTTCGCGACTTCCACGGAGTTTCTGTGAGCGCTCGAACAGTTCGGAGAAGGTTGAAAGAACGCGATATGGTACCACACAAGCCAGCTAATGGCCCTACACTAACGCGAGCCCATCGAACAGCGCGCCTTGATTTCGCGCGCACTCATTTAAATTGGACTCAGCAGCATTGGAGCTGTGTACTCTTTTCTGATGAGTCTCAAAATTGTGTTACATGGCAATGATGGAAGGAAGAAGGTCTACCGACGTAAGGGGAAGCGTTTTGCATAATGGTGCTTTGAAGAGAGGGTTGCTTATGGCGGTGGCTCATGGACTGTCTGGGGTGGTATATCCGCGGGGGGTAAAACTCAACTTGAGATTGTTACGGGACCACAGCTGCCAACATTAAATGCTGAAAGGTACATTCGTGAGTGCTTAGAACCTCACGTGATGCCATACGCGGACTATGTGGGCCCAAATTTCCTTTTTATGCATGATAATGCAAGAGCCCATACGGCCGGCATCGTCAGGGAATATCTTCGGGGTGTGAACATCACAGTTATGGACTGGCCAGCCAGAAGCCCAGACATGAACCCCATTGAGCACATGTGGGACGAGCTAAAAAGACTTGTTAGGGCTCGTCAGCCAGTTGCCCAGACGATGCAGGAGTTGAAAACTGCCATAGAAGAGGAATGGGAGATGATCCCCCAAAATTTCATAGAGCGGTTGATAAACTCTATGCCTAATCGTATGAGAGCTGTGGTAGAAGCCTATGGAGGCAACACGCGTTATTAAATTAAACCTTTATTAAATTGAACATGTTTTTTATTCAATAATCAAGTGCCTTCATCAAGGCGCATACCCGACTTGTTAGGCGTAGCTCCATGTCGTGTGGTATTCTGAATTCAAATTTAAAACATTACGATCGAAAAAGATGGTAAAAAGTACCAGGTTTAAAACTGCATCAATAGTTTTTGTTCAATCTAGCAACAATATTTCGGTAGGGGCCATCTAAACCTAAACTCTAAGGTGGGCCAATAGATGTGTCCAGAAGAGTATATTGTTTAGAATTTTTTATGCAATTAAGCGTGTATCTCAATAAGACATTAAATAATCGCGCCATAAGTTGTGCTATCCAATGATAATGACTGATGATTTAAAAGTTCCGCTATAAAGTTTATGCATATCATTGTTGGAAAAGATTTTTATCTTGTTATTTTTACTTGTTGTTGTTGTTATTATAAAGTAAAACATCTAACACACACACTTTTTTTATTATAATTATTTGAAATATATTTCAGAATACCGCAGTATTTTTTACTTGCCAGCTATATAGCTACATAAATACGAGTCTATCAAATGCATATTGGCATTAACAAGCAGATGATACTACAGAATCTGTAAAGTACAGAGCTGATCGCCGTGTAAAAGCAATTACCGAGGAGATGAAGTTTTATTTCTTACTCTAGTTAGTGCGTTACGACCTTATTGGTAGACTATATCATCACCTACCACTAGCAAATCAAAATCAACTTTGAATCAGTAGCGTAATGAAGTGTAGTGTAGTGTAATGATAGTACAGGTGAAAGATATTCAGATATATTTCACTCAGGAATATTTATTTCAGTCATTATCGTAAACTTGACTGACATTGTGGAAATAATTGTTTTCCACAGAAGGAATATATTTTAGAATTATTATTTCCCTTAACTATTTTCAATGGATTTAAATGTATTTTAAGTACATTGTTTTTTAACAATGTATATATGTATAAAATTATAAATAGCCTGAAATTTAATAATGTAATATTTAAATATTAGCTGAAATAATAAAATTAAAATATTCTGGTGTTCATTTTTAAACAATCACTTAACTAGAACACCATGACATGTAGATATTAATAGAAAAATGAGAAATACTGTTGTAACTCGATGTTCTTTATTTAGAATGAAAATTTTAACTCCTCGTAGATCAAACAGATTATCTGCAGATATGCCTCCAAACAAGACACTTGTATATTGTCGGGAGTACTTCTTCTGTATTAGACATTTAATTTAAAATTAGCATTGAATGGACTATCAAGAAAATGAAAAAAAAGGTTACATACATGCTATTATTCTGTTTAACTATTTCAATAGGACTTTAACAAAAACTACATACTCGTAGTTGCGCACAGCGGTAGCGGAGGACGTTACTAGTACTAAATCCATGCACGTGTTAGGATGAAATGTACATTAGCAGGGAACCTGGTAGCAAATGATCTCTCCTTCATCATGATAAATCATCATACATCCTATATCCCCACTCATGATAAATTGAAATGATTATACATTGCGTGTTAACCAATAAAAACAAACTTCTAATGATATACTCGTATTTTACGGTGAGGATGGATTTCTAATATTGTATATAAATTGTATTTGGAATCATCTATTTGATTACTTATTGTACTTATTTTTAATATGATTTCAAAATCTATTTTGAATTTGTCTCTAAATATTTTAAAAGATATGTAAAAAAAATCCTTTCACAAAAGGCATATTATAATGTTGAAGATAATTTAAGCGATAAAACTTTTAAATTTATAGTTGCACATGGACACTAAATTTTACATTGTAAGCATATCGGAACATAGAAAAATTTATATCAGTATCGTATAAAGTATCGTATACTTATATCAAACTTTTATTTTTTTTATGTTTTTTTTATATGCCGGTCTGTATATATTCATATAGAGTAACTATTGGGTTTCATGCCGGTTTCTTCACAGTGGAATCAACTTATTGAACCGGTGGTACATTTGTTAGCAACGGACAGGCGACGGAAGATTCTTGCTTTTTGAAAGCCTACTCGAAAAAATAATATTTTGATTTTGACAATAAAAACCTGAAATATTACAGAGAGAGAAGTATCACAAAGAAACTATCTACAGGGATGTAGCGAAGACGTGGGCCCATTAAGCAGCTCATGACTACCGTCTTTCTCCTAAGGGTGACTTCTAGATAACAGATTTGGATGGATGGATTGCGTCGTTACTATCACACGTAGGCCCCTATGCTGCTGGATCTGCAGACTCATCCGCTGGTATGCTAAGCAAAATAGAGGCCTTAGCAATGACTTTTTTCTTTCTAAACTGTGGTTCTAAACATTCAACCAATAGCTACGCTTCCAGAACCCTACAACTTATACTTATTTAAGCCAAGGATGAACTTGTTATACAGACAAGTGCTATAATTTAGGATTGCTTTAGCTTTTCGTCAAGTCTGATCAAGGTCAAACGTAAGATTATATATAACACAAAAATACGATACTTTTTGAGATAACATAAATATATCAATTTCGACGTGTGTTTTGACTTATCTTGCCATTAAAGCCGAATTATTGTTACATAGGGAACCTATTTTTATTAGTTTCAGAATGTAGTGAAAATTTTAGAGTTCTTTGTTATATCAGAGGAATCAAAATTTTTTACTTTATTATAATATATGTTGCGTATATTTACCTCAGGAGGTGTATGACGGTCGGCGCGTTCACATGACCTTCAAGAAGTCTTGTCTCTATTGTGATTCGCTTCTATGGTCATTAAATTTAATTTTAGTGTTTTTAATTGCAACCATTACTTATAGTCTACCTCTAAAATTTAATCCTCCATATATATATTTAAGTATTCAAAAGTGAATATCATTACAGTTTTCATTGATATTGAGCAATTTATCAGCGATAGCAAACAAGATTTGGGGCCGAGTTGACTTTCGATTCCCAGGGGAAACCACCTAAATGATTTGAAAGAAAAGCAAATTTTGCGTCCAACGTGTGCGCTGTTATTTTTCAAAAAAAACAGTAGTACCTTTTGAATATTTTAAATCGAATTAGTAGAAAATTGATACTTAAAATCATTAATTTACATTTATGAAAATAAATATTAGGCCCACCACACCATTGACACTATAGTGTTGGTTACTAAGATATTGGTTAATAAGCTTTTACTGATTATCATGTTGAGAGATTACCTATATTTTTCATTATTAAATAGGTTTAAAGAAACAAACACCGTTAACAAATGTGGCATCAAACTTTATGTGGAAGCTCTCATACAGAAAATAGTATTTTTTTTTCAATTCAGCTACTAGCAACTAGTGTAACGTCTGGCGCCATCTAGCTAAGCTCCGCAGCAACAACATTAAACTAATTTGGACTAACTTAACGATTACAAACTACTGCTTAGTAATTATTTAAAAAATTAAAATATATTGAATAAAACTATATATATATATAAATCATTCATCTTTAAATATTGATTAATAATATTATCTATGAAACGTTACGCAGTAACCGGCAAGAACGGAACGAAGAGAGGAATCCTTTTCTTTTTCGATCACCGTCGCTCACGCACGACCTACATACTTTTATTAAAAATTAAAGTGAAACCTTAAGCTATGCTTACTGCTTAACCTGATCAACGTGCTTGTTAAACTTTATAGACCGAGAGTTTATAGTGTTTTATAAAAAAATCGGAAGGATTACCCCAATATAGGGATTCTTCCTACTCCTAGTCCTCCTAGACCTAACACGGAACGAGCGCCTAATCTTCTACGGGAGCTGCACCGTCGTCTGCCACGAGTGCTGTCCGGCTACCTAGAACCCGAGCTGCACCGCAGACTAGACAGGGCAGTGGAGATTGAGCCCTTAAGACTCCTTGATGAAAACCGTTTTAGTTAATGCTACCTACCTACCTACTGTAAACTTATTACCGCATCAACTAAATTAAAATGCGACACTAGCTTATTTGATAAACATAATTATACACAATTATACATAATTATATTTTCTTATTTCACTTAATCTGAACTTTGACTGGAGACTTCGGCCTTGACTGGTTACTGCTCTATCAACATAAACGTGTAGCAAATCAAAAAAAATCTGTTTCGGGACGATGAATACCTTGACGAAACACTTAGATTCATCTTAGACTGCATCATAACCTTCCATCAGGTGAGACCATCACTTACTATATACTATACTCGTATTTATGCCTAGACAGACGTATTTTCATATGTGTGAAATACAAATTAATTACAAACAATCAGTTTAAATATATTTATAAAAAATATTTAGTAACTAATCTATTAAATTACGTTTTACTAATAAAAACAATTCTTGATACAATAACGATGAAGGAGTACAAAATTGAGGAAAACTAAATCAAGATTATTTTTATATTATACATATAATCACCTACTTCCTCTTGCAACAAACGAATTTTAATAGACGTATATATTATGAAGACACGTGCCAAATATAAAGGTCAAAATAACAAGCACGTAATAAAACGTAATTTATGATATTGTATTAACACACTTGTGCATAGCAAGGATAATATTAAATGTTGTTCTAGCTCTATAAGCATAATAATTTTGGCATTCACATTTATAAAACAACGACAGGACCCTCAATAATTTATTATATAAGAAGAAAAAATTTATGGGTAATCAATTTCGATTAAAATAAAATTCGCTTCCCAAATTTTCGACCAAATTTGGATTTTTATGTTGATTTTATTTTACAACAATTGATATAAAAATGAAATCAATTTACGGTCAAACGAATTTCTTAAATTCATTACGTGGAAAGAAACTGTTATGAATAGATTGCGCTGAACATTTTTTAACAAAATCAATTAATATTTGAATAACTATTAAAGTCAATCACCTTTTAAAGAAATGTATTTCATCTGGAATATGTGAATGAAAAAGGATTTTGTTAGCTGTTAAAAATTTTAACAAGATGAATATAGGCAGAGTGTGGACTAATAGCAGATGTTGAATAAAATGGCGATAAAACCCACAAGAGCTAAATGTATTAGCGAAAAAGTATTAATAATAATTAAGTAAACTCTTTTAAGTAAATTAACACTTAATTAATAAATAAATTTGGTTTTCTTAGATTGGGTATCTTTTATAAAAAGCTATTTTTCTTATTCAGTATAAATAATCATTTAACTTTGAAAAAAAAAACATAGTCACGAATTATTTAAAATATAAAAAATGAAGCAAAAATAAAATGGGCAAGTAAGTACACAAAGTGATTTTTAATCAGGATATTATTATTTATAAATAAAACAATTTCTAAAGTTATATGTTGAGCACACATAAACTGCGGTCAAAAATTTAGTTTTAAATATAAGGGCTCAGGTCATCAGTAAAGTAAGAATCTGCGGGTAGCCTGTCAAAGATGCTGTTTATGAAGTCGAAACATAAATCCATAGCTTTATCGACGGCAGCATTTCCCAAAGTCTTCATTAGTTTTCTCCAGTTGCCATTCATATAAGTTACCAAAAGTTTAGCTGTAAAAGTACAATTAAAACGTTAAACACAAAAAATATTTCTACTTATGTCCGCTGTGGACATTAAAATGATTCAACCGATGTGCTCTACACCGGTTTCATTAGTAAGGCAATAGATTTTAAACTAAGACACTCATTACAAGTGCGGGACACGGTGGATACTTACATTATCTTTAAAAATTTAAAAGAAAAAAACAGTTCAGAATGCATATGCGAACATGAAAATATATTATACTTAATAATAGAATTTGTTATAGAAAGAAACAACGTCGAGTTAGAAATAAAACCCAAAAAATTAATAAAGCTAAAATGAACACACAAAATACTCGACAAAAAATCTTACAGATAACACAATTCACAATAAAAGGAACTAAATTATTATAATATATGTCTACATGTATAATATTAGACCATATATAACACAGGCAACGAAAACTCGCCAAGACTTACAGAAATAATACACTGTGACGTCGTGCAATCATACGTCTACCTTTGGAGCTCTTATCTCGAACCGAGGAGGTTGCATAGAAGAAGTCAAGAGACACATGGCTATCAGTAGAAGTGCAATGAACAAGCTGAAGAAAATATGGAGGAACAGAAATATCACAAAAGCCACCAAGGTTCGGCTCGTAAAATCGCTGGTATTTCCCATATACCTGTGTGCCGCTGAAACATGGATCCTGCGAAAACCACAAGATAAACGCTCTGGAGATGTGGTGCTGGTAGAAGATGCTCGGAATCTGGGTAGAAGGAACAAGACCCCGAGCAAGATCCTCCATGAGACGGACAGACAAAGTAAAGGCTGCAGTTGGCGTTCCCGTACACAATTGCTCCCGATTAACGGTGAATAGGCAAAGGTGGCGGGGCGTCGTAAGGCGAGTACTGTCTGCATCGGGAACGTGATAACCATGACCACTCTGCCAAGAGTGAAGCAACAAAGTAGAAGATAATATAATAAATAAACATGTTAATAATCAAGGATCAAATACTAAATAACTAATAAAATATAAAAACAAGAACAAGTAAAAGTCTAATAAATTTCTAAATGCAAAATACTTTAAAATAATAGAAGTACTTACTGACGTCCTCTCTTCCGATTATTACTTTTTTAGCTGAGAATGAAGCTTTCTCAACTTCGTAGTTGTATTTAATATCTTCGTGGAGAATGTTAATGTAAATTTTACCGTCATCTTTCTTGCCAGCGCTCATAGGAAAATCAAATTTTATATTTATTCTGTCTGAAAAAAACAATAGGTAATAACACAATTATTTAACGAAAATAAGGTGAAAATAACTATTTATATGTCAGCGACACATTTATAGATAATTGTTACTAATTCTTACTCCTTGGTTAGGATGTTATATAAACTTTCATTTGTCAATACAAAACTACGTTTCTTATCCTCAATCTATTTTTTATACTGTTATTCTCAACTGCTATGATAAGGTGTCAGAAAATTATGCATGAATATACATTCAAGATCAAGCTAATAAAAAAATATTTGGCAACGAGGAATTTTAATATAATGCAGTATGAAGAATGGTAAATGTGACCTTTTTCGCTCGCTAATGAAACGTATGTATTATATACAACAATAACAAATGAAATTCCACAGATGATAATAGTTTATTACCAACTAGTTAGCCAGACAGACTTTGTTAACTATGATAGTTTAATTGATGTGAATTAGCATTATTTTTAAAAGATAAGGAAAACCTTTTCGAAAAGCTTAAAGGAAAACGCTGTAAAGACATATTCCGATATCCCGATCATAAATTTTTTATTATTAATAAAAGTGTTTGCGTGAATTAAAATTCTCAATAAATTACCAAAAGATATAAAGGAATATGCCTCACAATTTAAAAATTGTATAAAATTTAAAAATTCTGTTAAATCTTTTCTTATCAATAAAACCTTCCACTCCGTTGACGACTACTTAAAGGGAATCTAGCATTAAGTAATAATAAGTAACTATATTTAATAAGAGATAATATAACGTTATGTATAAGTTCACGTTAATGACATATTTTAATTAGTAGTAGTAGTAATTTAATTTAAAAACCTGTAATTTCGCAAACTTAAATAAGTAGAATATGAGGACTATACGATATTCAGCGAATAAATGTTTTGATTTGATTATTGAATTAGAATTGTTGTAATTAGTTGATAAAATAATCATTTAAAAAACAAATTTTATTGTTCATTTAATCACAAGCTTAATTTTCTGGTTATTATTTGAATAGCTTTGTTGGTATTACAACACGGCAACGGGACATGCGACAATATGTTTAATTATAGTCCGCATTCCGTTAATTACTGACAATTAGTCAAACGTCATAAGGTTACATTAAATTGATATTTTAATGATGATGGTAACAAAACAAAATACCCGACTGAGTTTGTTGTGGGCTCTTCTCAGATAAGGGCGCCAAAGTACCTTCGTAACTTTAGATTTTAAGTCGTTCTTGAGTACTATCATCAGACGTACATTAGAATTAAGGTGTGGAAAAAGAAAAAAAAAATTATTTGACGATTCAAAAGTGCTGTAATGTCTACTTGAATATGATTTGTTTAAAAATGCTTATATTGTCAAAAGCACTAAGGAGGATTCATTAGAATAAGTAACTATGGTAAGTTTACTCAAATTTTCTGATGTTCCACACAACTTTGTTATTTTTTCTATCATAAGAAACTTCTCTTAACTAAGTAATACAAATAGAATATAATTCTTTACATTGTTAACGTAATACTTTATGAATATAAGATGAAGAAATAGTTGTATTTCTCATTAACGTCGCCTAGATAAAGTTTTCATTTCGATCATGTAAGTTTGGAACACTTCATTTTTCAAATTTATCAACCATTTACAAGGATTATCATTGCCGAATTATTTATTTTGTTTCAGTCATCTTTTTTATATTATAATTAATACTTACCAATGTTTAGTTTCCCAATGCCTTGACCATTAACTGTTGTTGTTCCTGCGAGTGCTTGTAGTACCGGACTTGAGCCTGTTACTAAGATCTGCCCTTGAACTGTTAAATCACATGTGATGTCTTGGTTACCTATTTTCTTGTCTAAGTCAAGGCTGAAATGAGAAAAAAAATATTTTCTTAACTTTACAGGCTACAATGTTTGACCGAATCAGCGAGCAACCCGAACTATTAGAATTTATTCCCGCGAATCTACAAAATAGATTAACCTATTTTATAATAATTTGTTTATCATAATAGTGATGTTATAATACCTAAATTGACTATTTTTATTTTGGGAATTTCCAACTGTACAAATAATATCACATATAACACAGCGAAGCGTGTTTGCTAGTGAAATAACAATATTCACATATAAATTCCATAATATTTTATTAATTCCAAATTTATATTATTATAATTTTTAGATACTTAATTTATTCACGTAAGATCAGAGTATTACTACGCGAGATTTTGTCTAATAAACAAAACGTCAAGATCCATACAAAAAGCTCTACGACCAGTTTCTTTTTTTGCCAGTGAAGCCTAAAGCGATCATATTAATATAGTTCCAGTTTTATTTTAAAGTGGTTAGTTCTATTGTTTTCAGGTTTCAATTAATATGATTAAAGCTAGTGACAATTGTTCAATATTGTATAGGCATGTACAAAACTTATATACTTTATTATTCATAAATAAAGGGCAAACACATTATTAAAAAGACACGTACTTAAAGGTTACGTAAAAGTGATAGATGAAACCTTTTGACGTAGAAATTGCAAATCAATGAAAATTTTATCCAGACGTCCATTAAGACCTGTCAATATGAATTTCTATTTTAGTATTATATATGTTTATCTTTGCATACAAATACGACACTGTTATTAATGACACTACTATTTTATATAATATTATATTACGTTGGTAGGTCAATCTTCGCTAAACAGATCTAACTTACTTGCAAACGCTGTTTTTTAATTGCTGGTAAGTTAGCGCTTGTTTGTGACCACATATGATGGTAAGTGATGATACAGTCCAAGACAGAAGCACGCTAATCTGATACGAGGCAATTCACCTTTTATGGTTTCTACACAACATCATACCGGAAAGCAAATCATTTTACTTGGCGGTACGTCTTTACTGGTAGGCAAGCCTCCAGACACAGAAAAATTAGAAAATGCAATAAGCTCGATCTGCTATACCGGGGATCAAACCCGGGCCCTCTGCCAGCAAAGGGATTACTCGCAACACTGCGCCGGCGAGGCCTTCGAAAACTTGTATGTACTTCAATTATATTTAAAGGTTTACTTACTGGAAACTATTTATTTCGCATTTACTAAGACCATCAACAATTCCATCGTCAATGGTGGCTTTAATCCCGCTGAACATTTCCAAAGAAACATTAGTTATATGCAGAGGATCTATGGGAGGTATATTGAATTCCGGGATGCCCGTTGTTCCAGCACTTTTTATTACACCTTTGTACATGTTTCGTATACATTCATTATCTTTTACGCTGCATTTTGGTAAAGTATCCACTGAAATAAATATATTACTTTTATATTACACGGTAGCTACAACGAAATTAAAATTTTCTTTATTCAAGTATGCTCAAAAGCCACTTTTGAATCGTCAGTAATCTGACCGTAGGTAATAAAGCCACCACAGGTTCGGAAAGTTGATTCCACAGAGAAGAAACCGGCAACAAACTCAACGGTTACTCCTTTAAACATAGTTTTTATACGTTACAATGTATTTAGCTTTCATGTGCAATTGGAATCAAGTCGAAATATCTTTGTCACTTCAATAATCTTCAATATTATATGATTTAAAAAAAATAAAATGGCATCGAAATCAATATTTAATATTATTACAAAAAAAATTGACAGTCATATTCTTTTGTCCAGCTACCTACTTTTGCTCCTTCAAACTAATAAACTTAACACTTTCGTAACCAGGTCATGAATTGAAACTTCACTTATTATTTTATTTTTTCATAAATAAAAATTTTACGAAATCATTAAGCTTACCAAAAGCACCATGACATGTATATAATATTGTGCACGTAATAATTAAAACACTCAAACCAAGCATTCTGTACACTTCAATGTAAACAATTGAATAATTATAAATCTACAAAGATTCATTATATACTAACCATTGGTGCTAAAGCAAAGAATAAATATAAATTAAATATTTTTTTTACAGAATTCATAAATTAATTACAAGGATATTTAAAAGAGGCACTCATAGTTTCAAGTTTAAGTCAGTATATTAAGTATTTATGAATGCATAAAATAATAAATATGGATACAATAGTAACGTCACGTTTGACGTAATTGCTTGGAATTTAACGAGACTTAAAAACAACTGATATTTAGGAACTAAGGCATGCAAAGTTTTTCTTATAGTATAAGCAATCTCTTCACAGACAACCTTTAGGTAAACGAACTGTTAGTGAAAGAAAGCAGGAGGCATGACAAAAATCAAGGAAAACAAAAAAAGAAATGACTGTATAAAATAAATTAATTAAAAAAATATATACATATTTATATATTTAATTAAGAAATAGTATAATTATAAATACTAATACATAGATTATACGCAAATATGTCGAAGTTAAAAATAAATAAAAAAAAGTTAAGAATGCATGCTCACAAAGTACACAGTCCCAAATAAAGAATTGTAAATAAACATGCCATGTATTTTTTGTCAAGGTTCGAAGTTATTAATTAAATCTTGTTTTTGAATTTATAGTTTAGAAAAGAGAAATTATGAAATGTTTTTATTTTATATTTTATGAAATTTAATATACTATATATTAAATTATTAAATGACGAGTGGCAAATTAAAATACCACATGTAATTTGTAAATATTAAAACAACCTAACCTCCAAACGAATTAGCATAAAAAACACTGCATATCTTCGTGACGTTAATCACGCGTTTCATCCGTAGAAATTTTACCCTCATGCGCCTTAAGAAGATTCACTTCAAAAACCTATTTATATTTATAAGAATATATACATAGATACATACAATTCCAATAAAATACGATTGATTACGAATGACTTGATATGAAGTGGGAGTGCAATTGTCTTTTAAAAGTATGAAGAGATTCAGCATGGCGTATTCCCAGTAGTAAGGAGTTCCATAGTCTCATAGATCTAACTGTGACAAAATTTCTGTAGTATTATGTGTGACAGACAGGACACTCAAGCAGACTGTTCTACTAGCCCGCTGCTCTAAATGACGATCAGTCTCATCGCCAATCAGGTGTAACTTGCAATGCGATATGGATAATATGAATTTCTGTTAAGTCTGTTTGATTATATTGACATATTTCTTCCACCAATCTTGACTTCAAATATGAGCATACCAAATATACGGTAATTATTATGTAAGCAAATTAAATGAGTTAAATTTTTAGGACTTGCCTCTCTATAATATTTGAGCAATATTTACATAAATTTGAGTGTTATAATAATTAGAGTCGTCGTCGTCGCTTCAACCGATAAACGTGTACTGGACATGATCTCACGAAATGATGCCCACAAGGCCCGATCTTGCGCTGCCTAGCTCCAGCATATCGGCTACCCTCCTTATATCATTGGTCCACCTTGTGGGGGGTCTCCCTACACTACGCCGCCCGGTGCGGGGTCGCCATTCCAGCACCTTCAGTCCCCAACGACCATCGGTTAATCGGACTATGTGCCCCGCCCATTGCCACTTCATTTCATAGGGTTATGTCGGTGACTTTGGTTCTGCTACGGATCTCCTCATTTCTGATTTCATCGTGTAGAGAAACTCCGAGCATAGCCCTCTCCATCGCACGCTGACTCTGAGCTTTCGAATGAGGCCCATAGCCAGCGACCAAGTTTCCAATTCGTATATAGGTACTGGCAACACGAACTTTTTGAAGAGCTTCGTCTCGCACTTAGGGACATTAGACGAGAAGATCTGCCGCAGTTTCAGCCGAGTTGGATTCAACGGTTGACATCCTTCTCGAAATCGGACTTACCCGGACTATTTGTCCCAGGTATGTATACACGTCTAAAATTTCAAGTGGTGAGTGCTCAACGATGACTGGAGCAGAACATGGATATTGGACATAACTATTGACTTGTCCATGTTCATTTTTAGGCCCACCTGTTGAGATGTTCTTCTGAGATCATCGAGCATTGCTTTGAGATCTTCCATAATGATCACGACGTCGGCAAACCGTAGATGAGTGATGTACTCGCCCTTGATGTTGGTGCCCAGTCCGTTCCACTCCATAAGCTTAAAGAGGTTTTCCAACGCCACAGTGAAGAGCTTCGGGGAGATAACATCTCCCTGTCGCACTGCACGCTGCAGTTGAATAAATTTTGGTGGCGTTTTCGTATAAACACATCAACACGTATATGTAATGTTTGTTAATTCAGCATCTCTGTTAAGAACTCAACACGGACCATGTTTCCACCAAATGAAAGGCTTTCTCATAGTCCACAAACGCCAAGTAAAGTGGCCGATAGGTCACTTTTGCACAGAAGTCTGAGGATTATAATCATACTCCTCAGTCTTCTGTTCAATCTGCTGTAGCGTAAAGATATGGTCTATGGTACTAAAGGCTTTTAGGAATCAGGCTTGTTCGGAGGGCTGGAAGTCGTCAAACTTGCGAGCGAGACGATTCATAATGACCCTCGAGAACAGTTTATAGACATGACTTAGCAGCGCAATAAGTTCAAGAAGATGTTGTCGCCTTTCTTGAAGAACAAAACTACCACGCTCCTATGCCATGTCTTTAGCACCGTGCCTTCCAGGATGTCGGAATTGAACATTCGCTGAAGGACTTTAAGAATGGGTTTTCCACCCGCCTGTTGCGTTGTGATTCCATCATCACCAGGTGCCTTGCTGTTCTTCGTCTGTTTGAGAGCCATACTGGACTGGACCGATTTGACTAATTTCGGTTTAAGATATTTGTGGAAGTCCAGGGAAGGTTTAAAAAGTGAGTACAAAAAATGCTTGAAATATAAAGAAAAAACAATGATTTTGCTTTTCCTTAGAAACTCCTCCTACCTACATTGGATGGTCGTTTATAATTGAAATGAAATTTAAAAGGATTTTTGTATTTTTTGTTCGTTTGTTTTAGAAATTTGACATTAACAACTAACAATTTCTCATCACAACTATAATATTATACGGACTTTTGCGAGAATCTATGTGTAAAGCACGCAAAGTTTTGATCACATTTTTAGTACTAAACTTAAAACACTATAATTATTACTCAGCTTTTTTTGTGTATTGATTTTGAGGTTGTACAAATCTTGCCGGGTCAACTGGTTATTGACAAAAATTTGTTATCTTGGTTTTAGAAAACATGGACTAATGCATAAACAGATAGCATCAAATGTAACTCTATCCTGTACGCAATAAAAAGTTTGTTTATGAATTGGATCCATTGGATTTGTTTGAGAATGGTTATATATTTCAGGGAATAAAGAATAAGCCACGGGCTTTTACACAGGCAGGTAAATTTACATTTAAACTAGCTGACCCAGCAAACGTTGTTTTGCCATATAATTACATTTGTCGCTATTAAAAAATAGGGGTTGGTAATAGAAAGGTGAAAATTTTGGGTTTAATGTTTTTTTGTATGCTGTATCATAAAAAAATAAAAACAAAACTATTTCGTCCAAAAATAAAAAAAAAAATTAAGGGTGAATAACCCTTATTACTTAGGGGTAAGAAAAATAGATAGTAGCCGATTCTCGGACCTACTGAATAAGCATATAAAATTTGGTATAAATCAGTAAAGCCGTTGCGTAGGAGTACGGTAACTAACATTGTGTCAGGGAAATTTTATATATTAGATGACATTAGTTTTATAGATATTAAAAAGAATAACAGAAACTCATAGAAATTAATGTTAGCTCTAATTAAGTACCTAAAATTGTAATATGTTAGTTTTCTTTTGATTCCTACTATTAATTAACATTTTCCCTAAATATATCTTGTTGAATTTTTAACAGTTATATTTTTTAATTGTGACACTAGATGTTATCATAATTTTAAGTGGGTATTGGCCCTAATTTATGTTTATTATTTGCTGTTATTATAAATGCGAAAATATGGTAATACAGAAATGAAAAAGAAATGAAAAATACTTAATTACGAATTTATTCCTCAAAACCACTATCATGTACATGATAGATATTTGTTTAACATATATTTTATATTTGATTTAGTGTCACACGTAGGGTGTTAGGTCTTCGGTGAAGAAGGTATCAGCGGGAATTTTGTCGAAGATGCCGTCGGCAAAGTCCAAACACACGTCAACAGCCTTATCGATGGCTCCTTTTCCGAAATTCTTCAACAACATTCTCCAGTTACCATTCATATATTCCACTATAGTTTTAGCTGTAAAATGACAATTTTCAAGTATTAAAGACAACTCTAAGGAAGGTTATTTATCTAAAACTATCTAGAGATTGGTGTGATTAAATGTACGAAACGAAATTGATATATTATCATAAGATCGTCTATGCTTCAAATTCACTTTAAAGACTAAAAAAGTCTATATCAATCTATATTATTCGTAAAAAGACTTCCTTATAAGTCTAACTCATCGTAAGAAATTAAAGTTGATGTATAATTTAATAGAAGCACTTACTGATATCTTCTTTCCCAAGTAAAACTTTTTCGGCATTGAAGGAAGCGTTTCCAATTTTGTAGTTATACTTAAATTTGTCATGAAGAATCCTAATGTACATTTTACCATCATCTTTCTTCGCTAGATTTATCGGAAAGTCGAGTTTCAAATTTAATTTTTCTGCAAAACAAGATAATTTTATTCATATATAGTAATAATTGAAAAAGAAAAATTATATAGAATTATTAAACAATGGTTTTTTCAAATTTTTCGTATATTTAGTAACAGAATTTTTGTTACTATCTTCTAATCTTCATTTATTTTCAAAATATATACTATAGAATCATCGTAATTAAAAGAATAGTTATATCGCAACTTGTATGGATTTAATTTAACTTTGTATTATACCAAATATATTATATTATACCAAAATTCCACCTCCACCTTTGCCTCCTTAAGATTAAAAAACATAAACTAAATTTTACATATTTGCTTACCGATTTTCAATTTACCCTTGCCATCTCCCTCAATTTTAGATGATCCGGCTAATGCTTCGAACATTGGACTTGAACCTGACAAAAGGATGTGTCCTTTGATTGACATGTTACATGTGAGGTCTTGGCTACCCACCTTTTTCTCTAGGTCCACACTAAAATACAGATTTACCTTTATGATAAATATCCTTAAATACAATAGTTATGCTTGATAGAACATATAATTGTAGATCAACGCTATATAATATAATTTAGCTAAAACTAAATTTATTTCATTTAAATCCACTAAAAATGTTGTCTATTTTAGCTAACAAATTGAAATAAATATTTAATTGATGTGTTCCACTATATATAAAAAATATTAATTCTATATATATATACATGTCGGAGAATAATAGAGAACGGAGAAGCATAAAGCACAGGGGCGTAGGGTTCTCCGCCGACATCGTTATTAATTTCTTATAATGTGGGCGTTCATGGATAATGTTGGTGCAATCAAACACTTTATTAATTAACTCGAGTTATAATGTTCCCGATATCATTTTACACAAACTCGTTAACAATAATAGCTAAGAATGCGACAGTTCCAACAATAGACCGCACCGGTCGAGCGCCACTCGACAACTGCCGAGAGTCTTCCGCCGGACTGCCACTATTGACTCTGTCCCACGCCTATAGTTGGCGCCAGCGTTCCACAGACACCTGCCCTCCGACATACTTAAATATATTGTGTCATGTGTTATTGAAGGTACTCCTAGAATATGTAATCAAGAAGTTGCTTTCTCCTGTCCCCAACTTTCATCTTTTTATCGTGATACCGAGTTGCCCGAGTCAGATACTTTTAGACTTTTGGTGTACGTTTCTATCTCAATACGATATATTACCGGATAACATTGCTATGTATTGTATTTACGGCCTTATTTTTTAACTATCAATATCATCATTTATTATCATTTTTATTAGTAATTGACGATAATTAATCTATTACTCTTGTATATTAAACCCGTATACTTACTGAAAACTGTTATATTGGCATTTACTAATACCCTTGATTGTTCCATCGTCAATGGTAATTTTTACTCCGTCTATCACCTCCATAGTCAGATTTGTAATGTGCATGGGGTCTATAGGAGGTATATTAAGTTCAGGAATACCGGTTGACCCAATACTCTTTACTACATCCGTGTACATGTCCAGAATACATGATTCATCTTTTATGCTGCATTTTTGTTTAATATCCACTGAAACAATTTTTATTAGTTGATAAATATCATGACTTATAAATAAAATTAAGGAGGTAGATAAATCCTATTTAAAATATTCTAAAATCAAGTAAGCTTATTGAATTATCAAGTTTGTAAGACAATGAATCTACCATTCCATATTATATTCCATACCGTCTGGAAAGGTTATTTCTTCCATAATACCAACAGAAAACTTGGTAGTTAATATTTTTATTAAAAAAAATCAAGAGCCCCTTTATGCCAATTGTTTGAAATTCTTAGTTTCAAATTACAAACACTTTTATCAACATTGTGACTTCATTAAATACACGAAATTATCGCGAAATTAGTTAACCCGCCGAATTGAAATTATGTAAATTACAAAACCTCCTTCGGGTTATAAAAATATCAACAGAAACTGCAATGTTATAGAAATGTCCGGCTAATATGAGCAACTCTGTCTTTGACATCGAAAGTGAATACAATATAATAACGATTCAACGGCAATAATAGTTCCTATATCCAGACTGAAAAGGAATTGTCAAAGTGTCAGTAATTTTATGTTGTATATTAAATAAAGAAGAAGAAAGTAAGAAATTGATCGCTGAAGGAAAGCCTCTTCAGCGATCAATTTCTTACTTATGTAACGATCTGTGAAACGGGATTTTTTAAAGGTTATACAGTTATCCCTCTACTCATATTTTGAAGAATTCCTCGAACTTAATTCTTGTTGCGAATGAAAACTATATGTAACGCAATGTTACCTTACAAAAACCATATTTGAAAGCGTTACTACCGAGTTTCTTTTCAGTTTCTTCTTAGTAGAATCAACTTTCTGAACCGGTGGTAGATTTATCAACGAACATACTGATGACGAATCAAAAGTCTTTTGAGCGTACTTAAAACGAAAACTAATTTGATTTTCAATATTAATTTTGAACTTACAATAAGCACCATCACAGGTATACAAAATTGCGCACGCAACCAAAAATGAACTCCAACTAAACATTGTGCTCACTTGTGCTAAAACAATTCAATAATTACAGTTCTAATACCCAGCACTTATATACCAAAAATCGGTGCTTAACTCAAGAATTGAAGTACACATAAAAACTAAACGGTGTATTTTTTCATATCCATTTATTTAAAATAATTCGTTTTTCAAGTCTAAACTTACCAAATGACTGCAAATTAAATATTAATAAAGTACACAAAAACTTAATTATTTATAATAATAGCTTCATATTATTATTTCATATCAAGCAACTTACTAACGAGATTGATAAAGTACATTTTTTGTTTAAATTAATTGCTTTATTAAATTAATATTGAACAGAAATTGCTTAACTTGACTTACTTAAATTTATTAATTCAGTCGAAAAATCTTAAAAGAGAAATCTTTTATAATATACTAGCGAAGCCCTGCGGTAGATACCTACGTAGATACCGATTTTGTGGCAGTGGAAAGTGTACTAAGTCGGACTATAGATTTATTTTCGATAACATAAAAGTTTTATTTCACTTTGTTTTTAATTACTTCCTTTCAGGTTAATAGATACATACTTAAATTTATACAGGTGTAGAATAGCTCCTGACTTCAAGGAGGTAATGAAAGAGTTTTTTTAAGTCACTCCAGTTATTTTTATCTTGACAAAAATAAAAACAGTATAGGTATATCAGTGGTTATCATTGGTATCCTTGGAATATGTGCTAACTCACCAGTCTTAGAACCAGTTATAAGGGTCACTACAATTTTCTTTAGATTGACATTTAAAAATTCGTAATATCTTTGAATGCAATCACCGATTTTAATAATTTATTAAGGGTTTTACAGATATTGAAACGTCTTTAATAAAATATTTAATAGGATAAGGATTACAGAGGTATGATTAACATATTTTGATTATTGTCGGCACTTATTAACTTTATTAAAATGCAAAATAGTATCTAGTTATGGTGGTATAACTACAGTATTTGGACATTTTGTAAAATTGTTATTATTTTCATTTTATAGTATTGCATTTTTTTGTAGATATTAGTACGTTCTACAATATTGTAGAACATTTTTTTGCTCCATCTTCAATAGTTTCCCCTGTGCACATGATGATAGATTTTTGTGACCAATTTTTTCACACCTTGGGTTGTATTAATGCATTTGATTAGGCGATCCCTATTTTTTTGACAAAGTAATATATCCCATGTCGCTCAGTGAAAAAGTTTGAAATCAGTTGAGTAGTTTTTGTATGAAAACGTTACAAACATACATATAAATAAAAACACAAATGTTTCCACTTTATAATATTAATTTACATTGAAAGAGCTTGGATTAATACGTAAGATATTTCATCTACCTACTGCAAAAGAAGTCTGTAAAAATATTCAAATACATGATAGTCCACTAAAGAAAGTTCTTCTTATGAATCATCTTGGACCTTGGGCATCAGTGTGGTGCCCATATTTACTCTGGCAAGCAAACTTAGTTCGGCTGCCTTTGCTGGTAGCACGTTTATACTATATATTTTTCATTGCATTATGTCTATGCGTTGTTAACACGACACCTCAATCAATTTCGAATATGTCTCTACATAATTTTAAGAAATATGCCAAAAATGTCCTTTTACAAAAGGGTTATTATAATGTTGAAGATGATTTAAGCTATAAAAGTATTTGTATTGGATTTCAGTTGCACATTTATTTCAGTTTTCTTATTTAATTTTATTCCAGCTTATATCACAGTTAGCCTCAGTCACAACTAAGAATTCATACATAATTAATTATCTACTTATAATAATTTTATTGCTTCCAGTTAAACGTTTATAACAGGTCATTTATATTTAAAGGTTAAATTATATTGATATTTACAAATATTGAAATATAAAATCTATATTTTTTACTTATTATATATGATTTGATAAATAGAGTAGGTATTTTATTTTTTTACTATAGCCAGATTAAAGACGTGCGCAGAAATATCACTAGAAGTTTAGTGGTTAGTATATATTAGTAACGTAGGTTAGATTGTTGTTTTACCCCCTTGTGGTTAAAAATTATACAAACTTTGTGTATCTTATTTATTTATATTGAATTAGCAGCCTAAAAATAACTTTCAAACTCCTAGGTCCAAAAATTACGATAGTTCCAGCCCTTGCAACCCTTATCCTACCTCCCATTAAAAGTAATCTATATCCGTTCTCAGGCACTAAATTATTGTGTACCAAATTTTATTTAAATTGGTTCAGTATTTTGAGCGTGAAAGCGCGACAGACAGACAGAGTTACTATAATATTAGTAATGAAACAGCCTCGCTGAGTAACGGTGTGAGCACTTGCTTCGAAAGCTAAGGTCCCGAATTTGATTTCGATCAAGTTGTATATCAGAAATTTGCAATCTAAATTGATTGGGTTTGGCCAGATGCGAGGCTTCGGCCTTTGCTTGTCACTATCGGTCAGTCAATAAAATGTGTTCCTGTACCCACAGCACTCTGTATATACATAATTAGAAGATGAATTGGCTCTTGCCATTTGCGAAAGTTTGTATCTTTTAAAGACAGTAAATGCCAAGTCCAAATTCCAGATTTCTGAAAGAGTTTTCAATGATCAATAAAAATTAACTGCATATTTCCAGACTTCATTTCGACTTTGTCAATTTTGTACTACATTTTTTTATATTAGGTAACTAGCAGCCTTTTAACGTCCCATTGCTGAGCACAGACCTCCTCCCTCATAGGAAAGAGAGAATATAGAGCATAGACTCACCACGCTGCTCTATTGCGGGTCCAAATTAAGAATCATAGAAATATTGAATAATTAAAATTCGTTAATACATTCAGGCTGTTATTAAACGTATAATTCATGAGATATTCTAGTAGAAATCATTGCTAAAAGCATAAATTTGCAATATTAAGGAACCTCTTCAATTCCAGTAATAATAATAATAATAATAATAATATACTCTTTATTGTACACCTTAAAAGAAACAGCGTTACACAATATGGTTTAAGTTAACAGCAAATGTACAAAAGGCGGTCTTATCGCTAAACAGCGATTTCTTCCAGACAACCTTAAGGAGAAGGAAATTGTGCAAAAGTAGATAGGTGGTGCATAAAGAGGTCATACATACTAATAATAAATAGAATACGTATATAATACAATATATAAATATAATATACATACATATAATATAAACTAACACATTAATTATAAAATATATACGTTTAATACTATTATCTCTTACAACGCGGCTAGTGATAGGTAGTGTTCTGTTACATCGTTTTTAAATTTATGTAAGGATTTCGCTTGTCTTATATTTACGGGGAGTGCGTTCCACAGCCGGATAGCCGTGACCGTGAAGGAATTTCCAAAATATTTTGTATGATGTGTCGGTATCTTTAGAGTTAATTGTGAAACTGATCTCAGTTCTTTGCTGTATTGCACCCCCAGTAATTCAAATTTAGATTTTAAATAGGATGGTGTAGTGGGGTCAAATAATATACAGTACAAAAGAGAAAGAATATGTAGATTCCGGCGAAGTCGAATTGGCAACCACTTGAGCTTAGTAACGACAATAGGACTAATTAGCTCATTTCCGTCTTATAATTATTAATTTTTCGATACCCTTCAGAACGTATCTATATTTTAATAAATTAGTTTAGCATATAAAGTCTTTTGAACGTTGCTATTCAGATAGCTATTAGTAGTAATATGTCTACAAATAACAGTAGGCGTTTCACGGATTGCATATTCTGAAAATAAAATAAGACATAAACAGTAAAAACGTATATTTAGACTTACTAGAAGAGCATAATATTTGTTGTTTTAGAAATAACAAGAAAAGACACTAAACTTTGTTTATTTTCATTTAATAATGTCGACGTTTGTAGTACCACCAAGTAAAGCGTCTGAAATTATTATGTGGAATTTTATTTGGTTTATGTAAAAATATATCTTCATAATTTTTTTTCACTGTCTATTATAAAACAATCTTCTAATACTTCATTGCTGCATAAGCGTTGTTACAGCAATTGAAACAAATAATAAGAAGAGTTAAAGAATAAGAAGATTGAAGTTAATGGCTGGCGGTGTATAGTGATTCCTGTTGCTAAAATGTTTAATTTAATAATTTTAGTATCACGCCTCTTGGCGAACCTGTTTAAAAAAAATAAGCATGCAGGATGAAGTAACAGTGGTGTATATATTTACCCCGTAAGGTAAGTAGTAGCCTGTTAACGTCCTACTCCTGGGCACAGGCTTCCTCACTCGTATGAGAAAGGGCTTTTAGAGTATAGACCTACCACGCTGCTCTACTGCGAATTGGCAGGCATTGTTGTCGTCGTTGTCATCGTCTCAAAGGATGGACGTCCAGTGCTGGACATAGGTCTCATTTAATGATGTCTACAAGGCCCGATCTAGCGCCGCCTGGCTCCAGCGGCTACCGGCGACCCGATTGATATCATCAGTTCACCTTGTGGGGGGTCGGCCTACACTGCGCCGCCCGGTGCGGGGTCACTATTCCAGCACATTCGGGCCTTAACGTGCCGGACAATGTGCCCCGCCCATTGCCACTTCAGGTTCGAGATTTGTAGGGATATGTCGCGGTGACTTTGGTTATGCTACGGATTTCCTCATTTCTTATTCGATCACGTAGAGAAACTCCGAGCATAGCCCTCTCCATCGCACGCTGAGTGAAACTGAGCTTCCGCATGAAGCCCATAGTTAGCTACCACGTCTCAGAACCGTAGGTCATCACTGGCAACACGCACTGTTCGAAGAGCTTTTTCTTCAGGTACTGAAGTATATCGGACGACATATCTGGTGTAGTTTCCCGAACGCCGCCCAACCGAGTTGTATTCGGCGGTTGACCTCTTTCTCGAAATTGGACCTACCAAGCTGGGTTATACGTCCCAGGTATGTGTACTCGTCAACAATTTTAATGTCTGAGTTTTCAACGATGACTCGGCGTGGCGGTACATAGATTGAGAAACTCTGCTGAGGTTATCGAGCATTGTATTGAGATCTTTGAGAGTTTCTGACATAATGACCACGCCAGGCATAGTACACAAGTGTATTTTATATTTTTCACTATCATAGTACGATGTGACGGTAATCCGACACGACCGGATAGCGATCAGGCGCACGATCGAAGGCTTAACGTGCTCTACGTGGCATGGGGATGGAGCACACCGCCGGCTTCCCAACTTCGGGCAAATAGTGAGAAAATCTTAACAGAAAACTCATTAACGATTTTTGAATTGGCCCGACAAGGGATTCGAACCAAGGACCTCATGTCTGTAGCCGAACATGCTAACCACTAGACCAATGATGCAGTCATTAGTTCAATGAGACAGGTAAGATGTAATTTACCTCTTAATGGTTTCTACACAGCGACGTAAGTGAATGTAAGATTTTTTTTAATTTTTATTATTAAAGTGACAATAATTTAAGGCTTACGCCTTCTACCAGACCAGGTCAGAATTTTTACATTTAATTAATCAAAGTTTACGAAAATTGAAACAAAAGTTATTTTTATAACGATTTTATTCCAAACAAGTAATGCAATCACTGAAGTTTTACGTGTTTCATTCACATGCAATTTAAATGTATGGTGTCAGGTCTTCAGTAAAGAACGATTCTGCAGGAACCTTGTCGAAGATGTTATCGACAAAATCGAAACATAAGTCTACAGCTTTATCAATGGCCACTTTTCCGAAACTCTTCATCAACATTTTCCAGTTACTATTCAAATATGCCACTATAGTTTGAGCTGAAAAAAATGTAACTTATAAAATATTATTCTAAAGACGAAATGGTAAGTGAAATATAAAGTCATAATATTTTAAGTTACGAGTCATAACAGTTTAATTAAAATTGTATTCAGTGGCGGATTTACACATATTCAAGGTGTAGACTGTAATGTTTCTGCAGCTTTTGCCTCTTAAATTTTCAATACCTAAATCATTTTAACTATTCAACAATTTTATCGAAATAGCACGAGTAGTATTTATTTTAGTAGAGTTTATTTTTGAGCTAATTAAATCACAATCATACAATTACATTATAAATAATAAATACATTCGATAAAGATAAACGGTTTAAGTTGTTGACGTTGTTAATGCTAAAGAAATGGAAATGCTTATTAAGATTATTTTTTTTTTTTGTTAATCTTAAAACACTTTTAAAAAAGCGGTCCCCAATATTGTCAGTCATGACTTCTATATTCCATTTTGAGAATATTTTTTCACTAGCGGAGCTGTTTGTATTACTCTTTTTCAGAGACTTGTATGGTCGCTTCATCCGATGGACGCCCTCTGCTGGGTATATGTCTCACCTAATGACGCCCACAAGCCGATTTTGGGTCGTCTTACTCCAATGGCTACCGGCGATCCTCTTTATATATATCTTTTTGTGTGGTATAATTTTTAACTAACGTATTAATGAAATTGAAAACATAAGAATGCTATCTAGTTAGCAAACGTTATATCAGCCTGCCAATTCACTATGGAGCTGCGTGGTGGCTGTATAAAACCATTTCTCTTATGAGGAGGTCTATGTCCAGCAATTGGATATTAATAGGCTACTACTTATCTTAATTATGTTATCTAATAGAAGTACTTACTTATATCCTCCTTTCCAAGTAAAATCTTTTCGGCATTGAAAAAAGCTTTCTCGATTTTGTAGCTGTATTTAAATTTATCATCGTGCAATATCTTAATGTAAATTTTACTATCTTTCTTCAAAGGTTGTATTTGATAATCTAATTTTACATTTAATTTTTCTGAAAAGAAAAATGTCATGCAATTTTTTTAAATATAAAATCATGGATTTTGTCATTATTTCATTCACCTTAATTACAAAGAATTATTTTATAAATTATATACGCTTTATTATACACCTCTGACTGTGTAATATTATTTTTTTTGCCTTATCATAAGTCATTTGGACTCACTCGTGAGACGCGTGGATTCTTTTTTAGAGTATTGGCACGTAGTTTTTCTTTATAAAAAGAAACGTACGTATTGTATTGTTTATTTCAATCCATCATTTCGGTGAAGGAAAAGATCGTGAAGAAACCTGCATCTCCCGGGTAATTTTAATCAGTCCATCCGCAGTAGAGCATCGTGGAGCATTTTTTTTTGACAAAGTTATTACAATTAGTTTCAAGAAAATCAAACTAGTGTGAATCAAATACCTCATTTAAAATATTTTTTTGCTGTAATTTAAATTTATCTTAAAATGGAGTACGTTATATTCAACGATGCGTTATAATTTCTACAACAGAAACAGGTTTAATTTTGATGAAGAATTACCGAAATATCATTTTATGTACGAATATGTTTGCGCACATTATTCAAATTTATATAGTTTATAGTCCGTTAAACTAATTTTGAGCCTTAATTATGTTTAATAGAAGATTGAAATGCAACCAAAAGAAAGTGAAAACTAATCTCCTTTGAAAATAAATCTTTATATATATATGATTCTTCTGTACGAGAGTAGGTATTTCATTCAGTATGAGAGCCGGACAGATATTCAATTTTTTTTTAATTAAAATGGATTCAAATTAACTATTCCATACAATTTATTGCGGAGATTTACATATTTCCACGGGATCGACAGGGTTGATGCCGCCAGAAACAGCCGGTGTTTTTTTTTTTATAAAAGAAAGGTTTTGCTGGCCAATTCTACTTCATAAAAGTGAAATTTCTGTATATCTCTTCGGTTTCGAGGTTACAAGAGTGAATCCACCGGATACCAGTAGTTTAAATATAACAAAATAATGACGTAAGTTTATATTTGACACGCGCCAAATATAAAGGTCAAAATAGCAACCATGTAATAAAACATAATTTATGATATTGTTTTCACACTTTCTGGTATAGAAATGTAAAATATACAATACTTAATGTTGTAATATGGTAATAGTATAATTTAATGAATTAAATAATTTTGACTCTATTTAAAATGTTATTCTATAATTATTTGCCAAATTACCAAATAATTTCCTAAAATATTTATAAAATAAGTGGATTTATATTTCGTCAAAACATATAATTGCCATCGTGGTATGTACAGTTTAAACATGCCATTAAACCACGAAAATTTAAGTTTAAAACAAAAAGTTATTACAAATTTAAACTGTAATTTACATGGTTTAATAAATGAAATAATAAAATTGACACAACTATCTAGAACAGCTTTGACCACGACTCATGAAAGGGGAACGATATATCGTCAAATCTTTAGTAAAAGAAATTTAGTAACAGTGAGTCTGAACATGATATAGTATAAGGGCTACTTTTTAATGCGAACAAAGGGTCTTAAGGAATGAAAGTATTGTTTTTTTTTTTACTTAGAAGCTGGAAATTCATATCTTAGGCTATTGATTTGATATAATATGACTTTCAATGTTTGTAAAACTTTAACCCTCAAGGGTGTAAAATTACAATTTACTAATAATAGAAATGCGAAATCAACTCTGTCTCTCGCGCTTTCATGCCAAAATATGCTGATATAAATTAGAATTTATTTCATTTAAATATTTCTACGTATGGCTTATTTGTAAAACAATTAGTCTAAATTATTGAAAATGCTACGCAAAAACACTACACCACGCGTACGAAGTTGCGGGTACAGCTAGTATGGTATATATCCGAATATACCCGTAAATACTTTTGAAATATGTGACAATAATTGAGGGTGATTTATATTTCTTTAAAGCAAAATGACATTCTCTACATTTTTGGTTGGCGCAAATATCCGAATGCTCGCATCGATAGCTTGAGGTCCTGTTTTAGATTACAGGCAAATAAGTTTAGGAAACTGAATTACCTAATTTGTCTGGATCTGGATTAGTGGAAAGCAAATAAATACCTCCATACAGCCAAACAAAAAATTGTGTTCCGATAAGATGTTATGTAGAAACCACAACAAGCAAATTACCTCTTACTAAGTTAGTCCAACTTAATCTGTAAAATCACTTAACATCAGATGTGGTCATAATTAAGCGCTAATCTGTCAGCAATAACATAGAATAACTAAAACACAAAATGGAAATCAAATCGATATTTCATATGTCTTTATATATTTAATTGTATACGTCGAAAGCTTAAAAAAATTATGGTTAAAACGCATATGAAATTTATAAAACCTTTTTATGTTTAAAATTATAATATCTGAACTTTAAAAAATCTTTCACTCTGAAAAATGCCTAAAAATAAATATATATAATACTCGACTTTCTTGTCTGAATGTTCTAAATATATAAATTTTTTTGTGAAAGACTGCTATTAAAATACTCCTGTGATTTGAGCCCTTCATAACATAAACATAACTTAAAGTTCTTACCAAGTTTTAGTTTTCCTTTTCCGTCACCATTAATTGTAGATGTTCCTGCAAGTGCTTGAAATGCTGGACTTGAACCCGTCACTAAGACGTGACCTTTAACTGATAAATCACATGTAATTTCTTGATGAGCTATTTTTTTCTCGAAGTCAATACTAAAAAGAGAAAGTATTCGATTAAAATTACTTTGACTTTGCGTATATAAGAATAATTGATTATATTTTACAACCGTTAACTGTAAAAAAAGGTAAGTAGCAGCACATTAACGTCCCACCACTGGGCACAGGCCTTCTCACTCATACGAGAGAGGGTTGATCTCTTTTCGGTCGTGTCGGATTGCTGTTAAAATACAGTTAGTATTTGCTAGTAAATATATTATTGGCATAGAATAATGTCACAATTAAAGAGAGCATATTTTATTGGAGAACTTTAAAACATGTTTTAAAGTGAAGACGGTTCAAAAATCATTCGTCGGGTTTAGCATATGCATTTTAATGAAATGCTGCAAGACATTGTAATCCGCAAAACTATATCCGTTGAGTTTCTTGCCGGTTTCTTCCCAACGGAATCAACCTTTCAAATCGGTGGTAGATTTGTTACCAATGCACCAACTTCTGACGATTTAAAAGTGCTTTTTGAGCCTACTTTAATAAAGAATATTTCAATTTTAAAACATTAAAGAAACTATTAAACTTAAGTACCACAGCGTAATTTTTGTCGAGTTGTTTACACAAGTAAATCAATATTATATAAGATTCTGATATAGAGTATGCTGTGTTTTGTTAATTTTATTTTATGTGACTATTTATCTAAAACAGACATATTTTAGCTATAGTATCATATAATAATTTGACCATATTATCAGGTAAATTCAATTATAATAAAGGTCTCTAAAATATGTGTAGTGGTCGCCGGCTTGTCTAAGTTTTTATAATATAATATTTATATTACAACACCACCTATTGGTTCCAAAACTGTAATATTTTTCATGCTCAACTTAATAACTTCGATATTAATTATATATAACAAGAAATAACTGTTTTACCTCACACAACTTATTAGATAGTATATTTTCACGAAGTTTATATAATATTGTTTTGTAATATAGAAAATACAGATTGAACGGATTCATAGATTAGGGTAGAAAAATATTGTGACTTTTATATATTAAGAAATCAATATGAATAGTAAGAAATATTTTATTCTTTATAAATTGACAGCTGGAATGTTATTTTACATAAAAACAAGATAAACCAACACTTATGTATGGTAGTGAAAGTTGGGTATGGTAGAAGAAGCATAAAAGTAAAATAAATGTGGTAGAGATGAGAGCGTTGAGAAGTACGAGTAGATTTAAACTGAGTGACAAAATAAGAAATAGCGTAATAAGAAAACGTTGTGATATAAAAGAAGATGTAGTGACTAAAATTGAGAAAGGTATGCTTAGATGGTTTGGGCATGTCGAGATAATGAATGAAAGCAGACTGTCAAAAAAGAGAGTATAGTCAAGAGTGAATGGCAAAATTGGAAAGCGAAGACCAAGGCGAACGTTCCTGGACTAAATCCAGGACATTTTAAATAAGGGCCAGAGCAAGAGTACTCTAAACCGACGACCTTGTATGATAGGTTTAATGAGAACGAAAGAAGCGAAGGAGATATGCAAGGATCGTGGCAAGTGATAGGTCGTGGTCTCTGAGGATACCTACATGTCCCTCGGACAATTCTAAGATTTGTGTTAATTACCACTACTTGGTTATACTATCTATGTGTGTGGATACTATTCTCTAAAATCCATCGCTTCTATGACTGACGAGTCCTGTATGATGTTCATATTGGGACGTGGGACTTTCAGAGGTTCTTACCATATTGACACAACGTCACTTTTTCTTATTATTTTTTACGAACGTCCATATATAAGTAGAATAAAAAAAAACAATAAAATGTCCGTATGATAAGTTACGTCGTGAATAATTTGAGCATATTTATAATACACATGGCCTTGTGGAAGTTTACAGAAACCATTCAGTATAGCAACAACAGAAAATAACGTAAATATAAGCATACATATAAAGCTTTATAGAGATGAATAATAAACCGGTTTATAATGTTAAAAACAAACGCGAATGTTTGCTTTTATTTACAATTAAGTCAATTAATTTATTGTAAACTATGATTTTGCAAAAGAGGAAGTGTATGTAGACTAAAGCTTGACTGTGATTATATCTAATAGAAAAGCAGGATCAATACAAAATCGTTACACGATATCCTGATATGTAAAACACAAAAAAAAATGTTTCAACCTATACAGTTTTTAAAATCATCACGCCTTAAACTTAAATTTTATTAGAAAGGTGAAACTATATTAAGCGATATCTCTAAGCCAAAGGTTGCATGGCAAAAATTGCTGTGTAGTTTGCTATAGGGCCGCCTTTTTGGAGATTTTTTTTTACCTTGGTTTTGTTTCACGTTTCTTTTGTACTGTACAATAAAGTATTGTCTATATCTATCTATGTATTTGACTCTTTGATTTTTGCACTTAAACGTTGGAATAATTTGAAATGTTACAGAAATTAAAAAATAAGTCAAAATTTCAAGATATTTTTCTGTGTACCACGATAGAAGCGAAAATTTCTTTAACGCGACTTTAAAAATACAAATATTGCCTTTCTGGTCAATAATTTACTTTATTGCTTAAATACAAAAAAGAATTCTAAAAATTTTAACGTTTTCAAGTTTTTTTTAAAGTAACAATTTACACCAAATGAGAAAATAATTTCTGGTTATAAAAAGTATCTTAAAAAGATATAATAAGAGAAAATTCTAATGTAAGCATTGTTCTTGACAAATAAACAAATTTGTTAGTAATTCACGTCCTTGTATAACAAGCCTCGGAACAAATTCATACGTCAAAGATAATTATCCTCGCTAAATGAGTTTTTAATATCACGTCAATAGACTCAAATAAAAAACATTCCATGTATATTTTTATAGTTCCCTATATAATATTTCGTATATTTAAACGATTTACGCTTTAAATTTCCCGTCCAAATCAAAATAAGGTGATCAATGTAATTCTATACAATATAAGCTATCATCAAAACTCGTCCAGCTATTTCGGGGACTTATTACATATTACAACATATTTTTGTGTACATGTTTTATGTGTGTCTATAGTTGATACTGCCTCATTGGTATAGTGGTTAGAGAGAGAGAGAGAGAGAGAGAGAACTTATATACACACAAGATATAAATAAAAAGACATATAAACTAAGATACTTATTACTATAATGTAGCGTGCAAAAGGCAGTCTTATTGCTACAAGCAATCTCTTCCAGACAACCTTATTATGTAAAGAAGCAGACTTATATATTATATATAAACTTATATATAAAGAGTAAAATAAACAATAGGGCAGAACAGCGCCAGAAACTTATTATATTAATATTACATATAATATAAACATTATATACATAAATATCAATATCTAATCTATAGATACATATTGAAAAAATATATACAAAAGATATGAAATAAAGATATACAATATAAAGAAAAGGAAAAGGTTAGCATGTTCGACTACAGCCATGAGGTCCTGGTTTCGAGTCCCAGGTCGGGCCTTTTCAATAATCGATATTGAGTTTTCTATTAAGATTTTTTAATATTTGCCCGAAGTTGGGAAGTTGGCGGTGTATTCCAACTCGTGCCTCGGAGAGCACATTAAGCCGTCGGTCCTGCGCCTGATCTCTCTCCAGTCGTGTCGGATTTCCAACACGTCGGACAATGAGAGTGAAGGAATAGAGAGTACACTTGCGTACTATGCCTCCCAATCCGCAGTGGAGCAACGTGGTGGGTTTATGCTCTAATAACCCTCTCTCACATGAGTGAGGAGGCCTGTGCCCAGCATTGGAATGTTAATGGGTTCCTACTTACTTATAGTTAATACGTTACCTACACAAAATAAACAGCTTTAATATTATAAAAAAATCTGTTATTTCGGTGTTAATAACACCAAACCCTACTGTATTTACTTTCAAATATAGCACACCTATACATCTAGAAGGCAACTTTGCTGGTAAGTTATTTATAATATATAAGAGTGATTCTTGCAATAAAAGAACATTGCATACAATTCTAAGCTAATTTAGAGTTTATTTTGTGTATACTACCTCGTGAAGATGTAAAGAATACTTTACAGGGCAGAAAATTACACAAACCGTTGAAATCAATCAATAACGTAATGAAATTTTGTGTTGCCAAAACTGGCATTTTTACCGATTGTAATACATTTTTGAAGTGAAACTTCTTAGGCTCGTGGGAATATAATTTTTAAGGATGAAACGCGTAATTAGCGTCACGAAGATGTGCAACGTTTTTTATGCTTATTCGTTTCTCGGTTAAGTAGTTTTAATACTCGTATTTACAAATAACATGTGGCATCTTAATTTCGTCGTCGTCGCCGTCGTCGCTTCAACCGATGGACGTCCACTGCTGGACATAGGTCTCACGTAATGACGTNAGTTAATACGTTACCTACACAAAATAAATTAAACAGCTTTAATATACTACCTCGTGAAGATGTAAAGAACTTACATTCACCTATTTTAAAGTCCAGTTCCATGTGAATATTTTACAGGGCAGAAAATTACACAAACTGTTGAAATCAATCAATAACATAATGAAATTTTGTGTTGCCAAAGTGGCATTTTTACCTATTGTAATACATTTTTGAAGTGAAACTTTTTAGGCTCGTGGGAATAAACAAATAACATGTAGCATCTTAATTTGCTATTAGTCAATTAATAGTTTTTCACAATTTATCATAAAATATAAAACAGAATTTGTTTTATATTTTATGATAACTTTTCTAAATTTTAAAAGCAAAAACAAAATTTTATTAATAATTTCTAATAATGACAAAAACCACGCTGTATTTTTATTTATAATTCGTCATTCGAGACATTTTTAATATTTCAACAACTAAATGCTGTATTTGGCAGTATTACCCGCGTAGTTCGTGATCGCAAAAAATATGGAGCAAATTTATAACACACAAAAAAATCAGTGCACACGTACCGAATAAATACTCGTATACATATAAATATCAATCATAAATTAGAGGTTTCATTTTGGTCGTATTAGATATTTTCGCTAATAATACAATTTGAAACTAAAAGTTAGAAATACCGCTGTATTCTTAACTAAAATTTTACATTCGAAGCAGCGATGTATTATATTTTGTATTTACTTACTGGAAATTGTTAAATTCGCATTTACTAAGGCCCTTCACAGTTCCGTCGTCAACAGTGAGTTTGACTCCTTCTAGTACCTCTACAGTAAGATTACTGATATGCATTGGGTCTATCGGAGGTATATCAAGGTCTGGAACGCCCGTTTTTCCGATATTCTTCAATACATCTTTGTATAAGATGCGTATACACTCATCGTCTTTTATACTGCATTTCTTCAAAGTGTCAACTGAAGCAAATATTTCCAATTATACATCATTTTTTTTAAAAACATAATCATAAGTTCTATTCTGTCTATTTTTTTGTCTGGCAGATGTCATTAAATTTCACGAAACAAGGTAAATTATTAAATTTTTCTAAAAAAAGAAATCAATCAAAAAAATATTCGTCTCACAACTGCTGTAATAAAAAGTAAAGAAAACGATTAGGATTTATAATAGGAGGTTGTTTGCTATGGCGTAACAACAACTCAGCTTCAGAAATAAATATGTATTGGAGATCGGGAAGGCAAAGTACATTGAATCCAAAAGGTTTATAAGTCTAAATGTACTTGTTTCTTGAAACATTAAATGTAAATGAAGTTTTTCCATAGCTTTGATTTTTTTATATTTTAAATCACTGCTTGATTCACGAAATATGATTTTATGAATAATACGATATTACTTGAAAATACATTGTATTTTATGAATCAATAGAAGTCGTTTATGTTCGTTGCTATGTTTAATAATCGTAAAGACCATTAATACTTGATATCTCAAATAATATGAAAACTTGATATTGATTTAAAGATTGAGTTAAATAATTTAAAACACGAATCGCACAGCTTATCGAGCCACTTGTACACAACATCTTCATTTTAAATTTCAATTTTGCCCTACACTTTGATTCCGATAAGTCGATAACTATGTATATAATTTATAACTATCATGTACTCAAATCAAATTTCTGCAGTTTCAATTATATTGCTGTATTGAATAAATCGATAAATAATTTTCAATATGTCACGGTAAATTCCGTCACTAATAAAACAGATTTAACTAAAAATTTTGTATATATCGTCGAATATTATAGAAATCAAACTGTTACAGATGTATTTTTTCAATTTGATCTCTTACACTTTTTAGTATACCCCTCTTAACAGAAATCTTCCCAATATTCTGCAACCACCTTTTGGAAAATTTCTTAATTTGAAATCGAATTGTTGTTTGAAAGTTATGTTCCGCATATGTTAATTGATTGTAGGCATCAATAGTCTAAAAATTTTATTAAATCTGTCTCACCAAAGGCGCCATCACATGTATACAAAATTGCGGACGCAAACAAAACACCAAAACTCAGCATTGTGTTCACTTGAATGGAAACAATTGAATAATTACCGGCCTACACTGACACTCTTATATACCGACACTCGCTATGATATTGAAGCAGTAATGTTAACATAAAAACTAACTGGTGTTTTTATATATCTAATCTCTATCATCATAATTGTAAGAAACAAGTCATAGATTTAAGTCTAAACGTACTTAAAGATAGTAAACTGGATATTTATAAAGTTCACAAAAAAATCATCATGAAAATATAAATAGCTTCGTATTTTAAATTCATGGTTTACAGCGTTCAATTTGTATCTATACATAAGACAAACTTAAAATCATTTAGTATTTGTGTACCGTCTAGGGTGGATATGTTATTAAGACTTAAAAACAAGCAATTCAAACTTATTCATTGTTGTTTACAAGTTTGTTTTGTTCCATGCAAATTGACTAATTTTCACCATTATTAGTTTAAAAATGATTCCTATCATCAACAGCTGTCTACAATAATCAAACTAATTATCAAACAATAGTTCTAGTTTTTGGATTTATTTGTCTTAAATTTATGAATAGCCAAATGGTGTCTCAAAGGACCAAATTGGTTGTGCATGGAGGAGTGTTGGTGCCAAAACTGGTGGTGAAATTGGGTACACCAGAAGAGGCATAAAATTAAATAAATGCGGAAGAGATGAAAGCGTTGAGTAGTATGAGTGAATTGACTCTGAGTGACAAAGTAAGAAATAATGTGATAAGAGAACATTGTAGTACTAAAGACGTAGTGACTAATTGATTGAGAAATTGAGAACGGTTCGCTTAGATGGTTTGGGCACGTAGGGAGAATGAATGAAAGGAGACTGACAAGAACGATTTATGAGTCAAAAGTGAATGGAAAAGTTGGAAGGGGAAGACCAAGGCGAACGTACCTGGATCAAATCCAGCACATTTTAAATAAGGGCCAGGTCCAAAGTATTCTTGACCGACGAACTTGTATGAAAGGTTTAATGAGAATGAAAGAAGCGAAGGAGATATGCATGGATCGTGGCAAGTGGAAGGACTTGGTTTCTGCCTACCCTCATGGGAATGAGGCGTGATGTTAACTTTATTATAAGTATTTGTCTTAAAGCGTGTGTGCAATATGTTACAAAACATTAAAAGAAAACATATATTTGTATTATCATTTAAACTTTAGAGTGTGAATATAATGCCTCCAGAACTTGGGGCTATTCTAATCAGCCCAGAGTATAAAAACTAAAACTTTTGAAATTTGCAGGGAACGGACCTCCTCCTTCGTAGGAATAAGATTTTTATGCGGCTACACACTGCTATTGAGCTGCTTCTATTGCTCTCGCGATAAACAGGTTTCCCTATAATGGTCTTCCTTACTGAAAATGCATATACATTTTATAAAGAGATGGCCAGGATCCACGTGTTTATCCATTGGGTCATAATGACTAACGTTTTTAAATACTATTGGAAGAGGAACAGGAAACCTCACGCGTCACTCATCACTCAGGGTTATTGGTCAAAGGCTTCGCTCGAAATCTTCGAAAACAATTAATCCACCTTTAATAAAGACATTCGTAATGCGAAAAGAACAATGATGCATTTTAAACATAAAATTGGCATACAGGTGTTATTTTTATAAGACTGTTCTTAGTGGTGTCTGCCGAGGATTCGAACTTACCACAGCGTCAAGGTGGCTTTTACAAGAGGCTGCGTCTGCCTCTGTTCTGTGTCTATGTCTATGTTACTTGTTTTTTTTAATTCTACGCCAATATCTCATTTAAGCCATTATCAGTCTTAATGCTAAACATTGGGTTTTCCCCAACGTAAACTAAACTAAATTTACATATAAGCAGCATTCGTAAGTAATTTATTACGTACTTATTACATTCAATTTTATTGCTTCCAGGATTAACTCTTATTGCACCTTACTTTACTTGGTATTTGTATTTCATAGATAGAATAAAGAATATGTATGTAACACCAGGTTAAGTCATAAATTTATAAGAGCGTATTAATATAATATTTAATAATAACCTTAATCAGGAGGCAATAAGAGATGTATGGTAATGTATCTCTTACCATGTAGTTATGACGTCTTAAATTATACAATCGGTTACCATCATTAGAGAAAAATATTTAGTATAAACTATTTAAGATATTATTTATATTTGTTGCGTAAAATGATTATAGAAACTTGATTTGGTATATATACGAGGTTATAGTATTATATTAAATAGAAGAGTAAAATAATTATTTGTTATCCTGTAGGGAATTAAAACTTTAACACACTGTTTGAATTGAGTAATATAGTACAATATTTGATGAATATTCTACAAGCATCAGGTATGCGTGTCTTTGTTTCTACTTAAAACTTTCGACCTTAAATCCCTTTTCACCAGCTTCGCAACTTCTGATCTATATAAATTTCGTGGGTATTGAATGAGACTAAACCATGACACAAATATAACACTAATTCGACAAAGGTAGCTAATTTCCAGACTGGGGACTAATGCTCGATTTTCCGTAAGTACACTGTGGATGAAAATGTTGATGGAATCGGGAATTTCATTTTAGAGAGTCCATTACATGTTATTACTTATTGAATATTGAACAAAATAGATATATTATATTGTTGTGTATCGAATTATTAACGTGGTGCAATAAGGGGTGCATACCACGATGGAAATTATATATTTTTCCGATATTTAGACCCAATTACATGGGTTGCTGTCAGGGGAAGAATCTGTCTACTACTTTTATTTCTCACACAACTCTTACAAAGCCACATTTTAATTTTTTTTTATTTGGTGAAATCTGTTAAGAGTATGTTTACATTCCAATAAGCTTGTTATAGATTTCACCTTCTCGAAACGAACACGGTTTGCTTAAACCCTAAGAATAAACTAAAAACAAAGAATAAATATAACACTACAAGGGATATTAATAGAATGTAAACTACAAAAAAAAATTAAAAACTAAAGAATACAATAAATAAGGAATGGAGGTAATACTACAGTAGCTTACTCTTAAGGGAATGTCTAAACGAGGCCACAGAACCAGAAAAAATATCACAGTCGTTTCTAAATTTGTTCAATAAACAACTTATCCTATTAATGGCACTGTGTTTAGCTAAATTCGTGCGACAAAATGGCAACGTAAAAGTTTTTTGATTGCAGAAGCGACTGCCTGAGCGAGGCATGGTAAAATTTATGTTGTCAGGAGAGTCTATAAGGCCGATAATTTTGTACCCGTTAATACAGTTCAAATACGTCATTAAACCACGAAATTTTGAGTTTAAAGGGATTCGTTTTGTGGGAAAATCTTATATATAAAATTCTCATGTCACAGTTTTCGTACCTATACTCCTCCGAAACGACTTTACCGATTTGTACCAAATTTTATATGCTTATTAAGTAGGTCTGAGAATCGGTTACTATCTATTTTTCATACCTCTAAGTGATAAGGGTTGTTCACCCTTAATTTTTTTTTAAATTTTTGGACGAAATTGTTTTTTTTTATTTATTTTTTTTGTTACAGCACACAATAATACATACAACCCTACCAAATATTCACCTTTCCATCACCAACCCCTATTTTCTAATAGCGATAAAAGTAATTATATGGCAATGCTGGTCTAATATATAAAATTATTGTGCCACGGTGTTAGATGTTGAACGCCTCTGAAACGCTTCGACCGAAATCGCGAATCTTAATGTGTTAATCGGCTAGGGTAGAAATTCATGTGTCATATTTTTGAGTATTTTTTTGTGGTACAGCATATAAAATTACATACAACCCAAAATTTTCACCCTTCTGTCATGAACCCTTATTTTTAATAGCGATAATAGTTATTATATGGCATAGCAACGCTTGCTGGGTCAGCTAGTATTATATAACATTTTAAAACAATAACATCCTAAATCCGTGATGCGATACAATTCATCTATTATGCAGTAATGTCATATCCCCCTGCCCCCGAACCTCCCAGGTTAGCCTTGCGCTTGAAATCGCAATGTCATTATTATACAGCGCGTAAAATATACTCGTATTAAAATTTCGTGGCGATTCCTAAACAATTAAAACTATTTTAATTAGCTGCTACACAACTTATTATAAGTGTTACTAGGTATTTCCAGCGGATATACCCACGTATAACCGATCCCGTGGATATATAGTAAAATACATTATTTAGTGGATGGAATCTTAAACATTCTACATGAACGGACCCACGCATATTTTCATATTATTTATATTGTTTTAAATACCCAACCTTAATAATTGTTATAAAATATTTAACGGCCCGAAATTAACATAGCATAATAAATCGTCTCTTTATTTGGGATACGTCATTAGTCCGAAAGTATTGTAAGCAGGTAGCAATAACTACACGAATGATTGTACTTAATGTGAAAATGAACTAAATATTATTAAAAGTGATTATTATTATTTATATTTTTTACGAATACACAAAAATTAAAATTGTCATCCAAAACCATCATTAATATATTATTTTGTAAAAGTTATATTACGAATTTTTTAGGGCATCTTATTAACCGGTGCACAACAAAGTGCGAATAATGCAGCACAGTAAATAACATAACTCAAATATGGCCTCACTCTTAGGGGAGCGGGGTTTTTAGAGCATAGACCCACTACGCCGCTCCACTGTGGGAGCGCAGGAATGGTACACATGATATTTCTACACTAACATAAGTTAACTCTCTATCCCCTCACCCTCACAGCCTGACGAAACTATCCGATATGACTGGAGAGAAATCAGGCCCAGGACCAAGGGTTTAAACGAGCAATCTGAAGAATGGACATATACTGAAAATTTCTTAACAGAAAACTCAATATCAATATTTGATTACGCCCGAACCGGTACTCAGTCCCAGTACCTCATGTCTGTAGCCAAACAAACTGGCTACTAGATCAATGAGGCAGTAGTTTTAACATCTACAATTAAATAAAACACCAATTTTAGACTACATTAATGCCCAAGTAGTCGTGATAGTTGTGTTAACAAAGGGCTATTTTTTTAAATTGCTGAAAATTTAGTGCTTAACTGTGATCTCACCTGATGGTAAGTGATGAGACAGTCTAAGATGGAAGCGCGCTAATCTGTTAAGAGGCGATATACCCGTTACGGTTTCTATACAACATCGAACTGGAACACAAATTTCTTTGTTTGGCGGTACGTCTTTGCTGGAAGGGTGGTAACTAGCTACGGCCGAAGCCTCCCACCAGTCCAGACTCAGACAAATTACTTCTTCCTATCGGGGATCGAACCCGGGACGTCTGCTAGCAAGGCAAGTATTCGCGCCAGCGAAGCCGTCAATAGCTTTTGCTAAAAAAAGCCGCGCGATCAAATCCAGAGCAAGTAACTCTAAATATTTGCTTTAGAGAAATAATAGCACAATCTCAAATGTTAAATATACAGGAGCACTTTTTGAAAATTAAAATGTTTCATTCAATCAATGGCACTCAGACAAAAAAAAATGATAGAACATTGTAGATTTCACTGTGTTTTTAGAAAAATTTTGTTAACTTTAGATAATATATTCACTCAAAGTTGCGAAGATTTTTTCATTAAAACTTACGAGAACTAATATTGATTGAAGTCCCTTTGCTTACGGTGTTTCCTGGCTTGGTTTTTGATTTGTTTAATTGTACACGCGTAGCACTAGTGGTAGGTCTTGGACGTTGCTAGTTTACACCTTACTATCAATAGTAAAAAAAATATGGCAAGAAAATCCATAATAAACAAAAATTCGGGCCCTTTATATTACATACATTACTGAGTCCTGTAAAACATTGTGTCTGACAGTTCCTGATGAGCAATTTAAAAAACTTTCGATTTTTTTTTAAATTTTTATATATTCCAACAGCTGTGTAGTATCAAATAATAATAACAACATTGAATAATATCTTTATGAACAAACAGCAAAGATCCAATATTAATAATACAGTCATGTTAGTTGAAATAGTCTACAGCCGTTACCATGATTACGTTGAAACTTACACGGAACCATAAAGTGTTAAATTTAAAAATCTATTTGAAATGAATATACAGAGAGTATAAGTAGATAAATTTAGACATAAATTGACATGTCTTGAAGATGAAATTTCTCGGTAGGAATGTTGAACAAAACTTCAGTGGCAACATTGGTGTAAGTTTTTGCTAGTGATCCAATTATCGATTTTGAGTTTGTCTTTAAAATATTGCTCCAGTTTTCATTAATATATGCAATTATTTCACCTGAAAACCGTTATATAAATGTATGTGGGTATACATATGTACGTGAGTAACTCAGATGCCTTTTTTCTAAAATAAATGTAGCTTAAGTTACTTCTTATCACAACTTCATCATGTGCCAGGGAAATCATGGAAACATTTTAAAATTTATCGATATTACATCATTTCTATGCGCTGTTTATAAACATACATTGGGGGTGGAATATTGTTTCGCTTTGATTTAGTTAATTTCAAATATTATCATTACACTTGGAATGCCTCTATGTACAATGTCAGGTAGCAAAGTGATTTGAATTCTACCTTTATATGTACAAAGTAAAGTAAAGCTGCATCTTAAAGTGCCCCGTTCAAATTACATATCGAGATTTATGTTATTTTAATTCGTTTTGTGGTATATGCATATCAATTCTGCTTGTATTAATACAATGGATGTTCATATTTTTCGGATTTTTGGACACTGATATTATTATCATGTCATTAAAATAGATATAGTATTAAGTTTTGTATAGAATGTGGATACCCGGTGGCTTAAGAAAATAATAAGACTGATACTTTACTGGAAACACCGGACTACATGTATTGCAGCACTCTTATTTGTACACATTGTTATAATAACAATGTGTACGATAACAATGAAAAAATCAACTCAAAATACAAATGTTTCGGTAACAAATACACCTATTAAAAGGTCGACTCACAAATTGTCGTTCGCTGATTGACGGTTCTTAGGCCAGTTTTAAATAAACACTGGATATCCTTTGGCAAACGCTAAAATAAATGATTGTATATCGTTATTAGATAGATTTTTTTAGCACTGATTGATAAGCTCTTAACTGTAATCACACCTAAGAGTAAGTATTGCTCAGTCAAAGATGGAAACGCACTAACCCGATAAGAGGCAATCTCTAATGGTTTCTACATCGTACCGGAACATAAATTATTTATTAAGCAAATCAAATATTTGCTAGTAGGGTGTTAACTATCCATGGTCGAAGGTGCTATTTTTTTGAAGATAGATCTGTTTCAAAAATTTATATACGTACTGGTATTATCGTTTCGAAAAACAGTGGTATCCATGGCAAAAGTTGCATTTATTACGTCATATTTGTAAGTTACCATTTCTTTCTCTATCTTCACATAAGGGCTACCGTCATTTTTTTTCACTAATATAAATGGTACGTCAAATATCAGATGCAATTCATCTAAAAATTTACAAAAAAGTTTATATTTATTTCCTTCCATATAGATATTTTTTTATTCCTTTACGGATGTATTTAGTATACAAAGTTACTAACAGCGGGTCAGTGTTAACTGATATCTCTAACTTCTTAGGCATATAGATAAAAAAATGCAATATTGGTATAAAAGATAATTACCAAGTTTTCCTTCACCGTCTCCATTTATTACTTCAGTATTATTTATCAACTGTACTGGCCCTTTAATTTGGAAGCTGCACTTTAGTATAGTTCTTGCGTTTTTTTTCTCCATATCTATGCTATAACAAAAGGATACCAAAACATTCAGGAACTTAAAAACCGTGGTGTCATGATCCGCCAGGATACTAACATAATAAGGTTAAGATGCAAAGTCGTTCGTTTAGATGAGATGTTCGTATTTTATGGACGAAGTTTCCAAAAAGGAATATTAATGTAGAACTACTAGTTATTGCATTACATAATATATATAAATCAGTAATGTTCAAAATCCAATTATTTGTATAATATAATTATTGAAAAAGATATAGGTAAGGTAAGAAAAAGGTAAGTAGCAGCCCGTTAACGTCCCACTGCTAGGCGCATGCCACCTCACTCATAGGAGAGAGGGTTTTTAGAGCATAGATCCACCATGCTGCTTTACTGCGGATTAGCAGGCACAAATACACTCTCTATTCAGAGTGTAATAGTAGAGTAGCTCTCATAATCCGATGTGACGAGAAACAGACACGACCGGAGAGAGATCAGGCACAGGACTGATGGCTAACGTCCTCTCCGAGGTACGGGGGCGGAGCACACCACCAGCTTCCCAACTTCGGACAAATATTGAGAAAATCTTAATAGAAAACTCAATATTGATTTTTGAATAGGCCCGAACCGGGACCCATGTTCAGGACCTCATGCCTGTAGTTGAAAAAAAAAAAAGATATACATTGTAATAAATATTTATTACCATTAAATTATTACGAAGTGAAACGTATAGTGTAAAATATAAACTGATATACCTGCTTTAATATTACATTTTGAAATATGGCTCACTTAATTGTATTTATTTATTAAGATCACACTTACACGACACAGTACATACAAACTCTCATATATTTACACTGCACAATAGAAAGTGTTATATACTGTATAAAATTTTGTGTTAATTTCTTGCATCATGTTATTTTCTTTTCCTTGTTACTTTTCATTATTTCCCTCATTTTTTTTGTTATTGTTATTGTTAATGAAAAGCGGAGACTTTAGCCTCAGGGGTAACTTCCACCCTTAAAAGAAGGCTCCAACCTTTTTATACGTTAAAGTGCTGAAGTTAACGAAATAAACCATTTTTTATTTTTTTACTATTAACTCATTCAGCTGGTTCTTAAGTAAATTCGAGTAGTATTTAAAAGAATGCCGTACGTCCGCTCAATTACGCCTGTAAGTCAGTGATAGACAAGAGTGAGACTCTACAACAATACAATAAAATATACCACGTCTTATGGAAAGGCGATGTTGTACTTACTGGAGATTAATAGTAATACAATTTTCGGCACCTTTAACAACTGCGTCTATGAAAGAGACTGTATATTGATCGGAAACGCTGATGGTAAATTTTTTTATTCCTGAAGGATCCATCGGAGGTAAATTTAATTCAGGTGCACCATGTTTTACAACTTCATGCATAACATTGTTGTGGACTGTAGTCATACAGGTGTCGTCTTCAAAATTACATTTAATTAATTTATCAACTAAAAAAACAATATTAATAAACATATTTGATCTATTATAGGGAGTATACAGTAAAATTAAGATTTGAAATGAATGTATATCGGTGTGCATTCTTAAGAAATCAACTTACCTAAAGCGCCATCAATAATAGGAAATAATATAAAAATGAGAACCGTTTGTAAGCTATTAAGCGCTTTAATTGGACTGAACATTTTATCTCCTGGAAGGTCTAGCAGATAAACGAAAAAGTCGACTTTTTAGTACATTTATATAGTCTTTTTGCTAGTAGTAGTCATTCATGTGGCTTGATTTATAAGATGTGATTTGCATTGAATGGAATTGCGACAAAAAATTAAATTTTTCCGAGAATATAATCAGATAAATTCGAAATAAAATTCTATTTTAATTACTTAGTTCACATACTATATTATTTTTATAAAAATTACTTTATTTCTCGTCAATTCTCATAAAAACATGGAACAGGCACTTCAAAACTTCTGAGGTTAACCTTGCATCTAATGTCGTATGTTTCGTATTTCCGATGTATTATTTCATGGCCGATATTTTTAGCACCAGTTTAAATATAATGATGCTAGAGATTTTGTTATTGCGTGGTTATTCATAATTTTTATGCCTTTTAACAAAGAGCTAAACTAAGGGTTACTAAAAGTATTTATTGCTTTTAATAAAACAACTTAACAAAAACGGTTGCAAATATACTATGCGGTTACAGAGACAGTGAGTTTGGAAGTCTCGGAGAGCTTAGCTCTCAATTATTTTATATACTGGATTATAAGCGTATTACATCTAAGCTCAATTACTTAAAGTTGTATTACTTTTGATCTCGTCAAATATATTTCGTGACATTTAATTTCAATCGTATAGAACGAATTTGCTGCCTTGAGATTTTCATTTCTGGTTTTGCCGGTAATCACCACGCTTGGCAGGCGGGTTGGTAATCGCTTTATTGGTAATGGTAATGGTTTTATGCACAAAAATTTCCAATGTCAGGATAATCGTATTTTGGCTACTAATAAATGCTCTTAAAAATCATTGATTATTTTGCCATGGAAAAGAAAATTTGGTTAAGAAGGAAACAACGTTTTATTACAATGCGATTTTATTCTTGAAAACGATTACAGTAAACCAAATTAAATGCGTTAAGCATACATAAATTTTTTATTAAAACATTCAGTTTTAAAGGTAAGGTGTAAGGTCATCGGTGAACAACGAGTCTGCGGGGACCTTGTCGAAGAGGTTGTTGATGAACTCTGAAGAATAGCCCATAGCCTTTTCAACGGCTGCTGGTCCAAAGCTCTTCAGCAGCATTTTCCAGTTTTTACTCGCGTATTCCACTATTGTCTTAGCTGTAAAAAATCACAAATAACCAAACATTTTTCTTTTCGTAAAAATGAAAGCCAAGAGCAATATTACATGTATGTATATATATTCACTGTAAACCGAGTTACCTCTTTTAGTAATGATGTTGTTATTAATATACAACTTTTACTTGGGATTCATGATCACTTGGAACTTTCAAATTACCAAAAAGTAAAAAGAAAATAATAATATACGTAATATGATAGGTTTTTTATGTACATTTAAATGTTTTCTAAATATATGCAAAAACTAATTTATAGATAAATACGAATTCTAAAATTAACTAAACAATTTACAAAATAATCAAAAGCCGTCCTCAGATGCAAATGGATGAGTGGCCAAAATGTGCTTAGTTGTATAGTGGTTGATCTCGAAGTATCTTAAAGATGATTATCACAATCAACGTTAAGATAATATAATTTTTCAATATCTAACTGTGAGACTATGATTCCATAAAAGTACTTACTGATATCTTCCTTGCCAATTATAACCTTTTCCGCGTCGAAGATAACGTTCCCAATGTCGTATTTGTACTTAATATCTTCGAGAGGAACCTTCAGGTAAATTTTACCGTCATCCTTCTTGACTAGATGGAATGGGAACTCAGAGTCAATATTTACTTTTTCTGAAAAAATAAATGGTTATTATTTTAAACTATTAAATGTAAGGTGAATAGCCATTTACCATTAACAACCCATTAAGGTCTCGCTACGAGGCATGGGCCTCCTCACACATAGGAAAGAGTCTTTTTAGAGCATAGACCCACCTCGCTCCTCCACTGGGAGTTGGTAAGTTTAGTATAATGTACACTGTCTACCCCTTCGTTGTCATAGTCCGATATAACGGATAAGCGACACGACCAGAGAGAGATCAAGCGCAACACCATAAGCTTAACGTGCTCTCCGAGGCAAGGTGGTGGAGCACACCGCCAACTTCTCAACTTCGGGCATATATAGAGAAAATCATAATAGAAACTTCAATATCGAATTATGAATTCACCCGACCGGGAATTTGAACCCAGTACCTCATGTCTGTAACTGAACATGCTAACCCCTAGACCATAAAGTCATTTATTTAAAATATATTAAGATATATGATTATGCATTAATTTTATTGTTTGAATTAATTATGTTTTTAAGGCGAAAGGCGTTGAGGTATACATCAACTAAGGCCAATAAATATCTTTAGTAAATCGATCGTAAAAATAAATTATACTTTTCTTGAATATTACCTTTACCTGACAGGTATTATTCAAGAATGGATCGATGTAATTATTTTGCTTACCGGCTCTCACTTTTCCATTTCCCTCGCCGGTAACTGTAGAAGACCCGGTAAATGATTTTAAGGCTGGGTTTGAACCGGTCACTTCGACGTGCCCATCGATATCTAAATCACATGTGATCTCTTCTTTGCCCATTTTTTTATCTACGTCAAGCCTAAAAAAAATGATTGATTAATAACTTTTTGATTGCAGTGGCATCACTTACCAACACCGCATACGTACAGTTCGCTTATATAATACAAAAACTTATCACTCACTTGAATTTGTTAATTTGACAATTACTGAGACCTGTAATAGTTCCTTCATCTATGGTCAATGTTACGCCATCCATAACATCCAAAGAGAGTCCATTGACCTTTAGTGGATCAAGGGGAGGAATGTTAAGTTCTGGTACACCGGTTGTTCCCACACCCTTTATAACACTTTTATACAGATTGATCACACAGTCCGAGTCTTTTATGCTACATTTTGATAGAGTATCCACTGAAAACAAACATCTAAATTCGCATGTTTTTTCTAACAATCATTATTATACACGCAATATTATTTATCAAATTAAAGGTGTGTATTGTAACAACGCAAAAGGAACCCTAGTAACTTTACATTTAAAATAGAGCTTTAATACATATCATCATCAGTCGTACATTGGAAATATTATATGAAAGAAAATATACTTGACGATTCGAAAGTGCTGTAAAAGCTTAGTTGAATAAAGATTTTTGATTTTTTTTAATTGATATTGACACGTAAAGTGAAATTTGTTGAGCTTACCGAAAGCGCCGTCACAAGTATACAATACTGCAGACGCAATAAGCAAAACACGTAAACCAAGCATTGTATTTGCTTGTACTGAAACAATTGAATAATTACGGACCTACACCGACGCCTTTATATACCAAATTTCAGTGAAAAATTGAAGCAGTGTGTAAATATAAAAAGTAACCGAGGCATTTTATTGTAATAACCTTATCATAATTATAAATATTATTCATAGTTTTAACTCTAAGGTATTACATATTTATAAAGTACACAAAAATAATTATGTCAGCAAAAAGAGCCTTATTTTTTAAGAAATTTTACTACTCATTTATTTTTTATATATTCATAATAACAATCAGTATACTATTTGTCCATAAGGTGTTATTTGAAAATTTTAATGTTAGCGGCCGTTTTTGTTTAGAAATTTCCATTTATTTTTTTCCTTCCTCTCTCTTGTGCATTAAACCTCCAGCCGTTTCTATACTGATGATAAATCTTCATGGTACCGTCGATATTTAATGCCTTTAGGGCAGAAATCACGACTTAAAAATATATCCAATTTATTTCAAGGCACAGTATTATTAAGAGAATTGAAATCAATTGCTTGTTCTAGCGAGAATAACTCTTTTTTGTTACATTTATGTCTCGTATCCAAAAGATAATTTTGAATATCGGTGACTTTGGTCGTTTATTAACTCGACGTTAACTCTGCAGTACAAAGTTTATTGGAATTTTGGGCAGAACCATTTAGGTTATAAAAACGATTGCGCTTCTTGCGTCCAACCATGCTAAAAATGTAATTGGTATTATATTTTATATTTTTTATACATTTTTTATTATATATTTTTCGTAGAATATCATATCATCTTCCATTATTGTTATTTCTAACTTCACAAAAGATTTTAACATACGATCCACATACTGACTATAAAAATTTTCGTTATTTTTGCATTTTTATATTATTTAAAATTTCTTTAACGCTATTATCCCATATTTTCTGAATCTACACCCGGCGGTGTATGAAAATATTCCACACCCGGGGGTACATTGTTACGCAGATTTCGTAATTAATTTATTATTGTACAATATATACATATATAATCAACTGTTAATATTATACACTGTCCTTAGATAAAAGTACTATTGTCATATGCAATTATTGCATAGTACAAAATATGTAAAACAAAAACAAATAAAAACTGAAAAACTGTGCGAAGGTTCCTGATTTTCCCCTATACAGTAAAACTAACTGACCCGGCGAACTTGAGGTAATAAATAAAAAATAAATATTTGAGTGACTCTTTGTGTCCCATGTATTTTGATGTATTTGGTTACTCTTCTGAAAAGCACCTTGTAATAGACGACATTTGTCATATTATTATCAGGCGCAAGATCAAATAAAGCAGATGATCTTTCGATACGTGAACATTTCGTTAACCATGGGAAAACTCTTCAAGGATCTTCAAACTTTCGAGGACTGGCCTTGTGGTTTGTTATTGTTCATGGTGAATGCAAGACAGATCGGAAATTGAAGTCTTTTCACGGAATAAGAATTTGTTCGCTTTGAATTTCCCTTTTAATATAGTAGCTTAAATCAGATTGTTCATCAATTTATTTACCACCAAACGCGTTCCATTGTACAGGTTCATGTTTCGAAGTAAGTATGGTAGTAACCCACACCGCAACCTCCCACCACCCGAGAGTAAAACAAATTAGAAAATATAATTTATTAAATTCGCCCTATCGAGGATTGAACCCAAGGCCTTTGCCAGCAAAGAGAGTACTCGCACCCCTGCGCCAGCGAGGTCGTCAAATATCTAGGTATACTTGTATTTAGTATTTATCATCAAAAATTTTAAAAACTGATTCGGGGATTGCACCGAATCAGTTTTTAAAATTGTCTTTTTGCCTACAACTTTTTTACAAAAAAAATTGATTGCTTTTAGTTAAAAAAAATAATAATAAACGATTTTTTTTGGGTGTAATGTTAAATATCTATATTTTGATAAAATGTTAAATAATTTATACTAGACTAATAACGTCTAATGTGAGTCAACTTTTATGTAAATGAATGGAAATTCCAATGGCTTCTCGGTCGAAAACTATATTATTTTATTATATATTATTATGTGTGTTATACATTTAACTTTAAGATTCCAGAAAAATATTTTACTGCTCGCGATTAATTTAAACAAAAAATATTTATTTATTGCCGCGCATCGGATGTCCCAGTCTAAATCTTTAAATTACATTCATTGATCATTGAAGAGTCATTAGTAATTGTTTTATGGAGTTAATAATACACAACTTTTTTCTGTAAAAAAAATGTTGTCATAATGAAAATTACTATAACAAAATGAAAACTGTTTCGAGAATTATTTTTTTTAGTGACTACTTAATAAAATTACACATTGATCTAAGTTCCATGATCAAGGGGGAAAAGAGAGTCCACTTGATGCGATCATAACCCTATAAAAATATAACAATAATATCTCCAGCATTAGCCCATAAAAGTATCCCAATTCACAAAATTTAATATTACAAAAAAACTAAAGGAAGGGTTTTGGTAAGGAGTTGTTTTGGTACCTAAGACTATCTTCAGAGCTTACGCATTTTTAATAAAGTAAAGCAAACTATTTTGGATTGGGTTCTGATTCATTTTTAGAAATATCTTTATACATAAAATAAACTATAATGTTGAAAATTTTTTAAAGGATAACATTTTTGGTATTAGATACTAGTTGTTCATAAAAGCCCATACTATGTTAATATAAAATCAAAAAATACTTGAAGAGAATTTTCAAAGTTTAAGCCGAAGTTTTTCTGTAGAAACAATATTCCTGCCAAGAATCCTGCAATCGTCATTAACTGACAGATTATGTAGAGCTTATTGATTTTACGTAATTGAAGAATATTTCCGTTTTCATCTAATTCCCCAATGTTTGTATTTAACTTGATCTTTGATTCTTTTTACGTGACGGAATCAAAGATAAGTAGTAGCGTATTAACATCCCAGCTGGCCATACGCCTACTCTCTCTTGATCGAGATGGAATTAGAGCATATACCCACTTTTCTGCTTCATTGCGGGATGGCATACTACACATACCCCACATTTCCTTCCAGGGTATGCATATTTCATCGCTTCCACTAAAAACCACAATAAAAGTTTTGGAACAAATATCAACCAAGCAGGCAAGTGTTATTTTTATTAAGAAAAGATTGCCTGACTATTACTCCAAACAGCGACAATATTTATGAAGTCCTTGCAAAATCAAATTTCGTAGATTACAAAAAAATATTAAACAAAGACAGGTAGAAAGTAAATAGAGGCAGTAGAAAACTGTTACCCGCCCAGAAATTTTTAAGGTTAATAATGCATCCTCAACAAATCGGCTCATTTCGTTTTCATATGTAAAATAGAATGAAACAATAATGATCTAGCAAAGGTAGGTAAAGTCATATTATGCATAAACCATAAAATATTTGTTGAATTGCTTTTTTCTATAGAAAGATCATATACAGTGAGCCATTTTTCAAATAATATTGAACTTTATAGAATATAAATTTTGTAGATTAAATAAAATATTATATAACTATTAATAGATTTTTAAACATTTTATCTAGCGAAATAGTTATGAACAATAATTTCCAAATCCTATACCAGTAAATCTCCAATCGATTTAAAATTTTGGCTACTTAAAATATTCTAATTTGAAGTAATATCGAAAAAATCAAGCAAAACCTATGTTTTAAATTTTTTTTATAACATTTAGAAAATTAAGATGATGTAATGTGAGAGTAACGACTATATTCTATCACTTGGAAATCCAACAGTTATTAAATAAATATTGAAGATGCATTTTAAATATAAATCCATTTTAAATTTTACACGTATAATAACGTCAGATGCAAAAAAATAAGTACTCGTATGTATAAAAAGAATAACATAAAACAAAATTGTGTACTATTTTTATTTAAATAAAAAAATACCATAATCGTTTTTCATTAGGTCCTATTGACATGTAGAAGATATATAAACATGGGAAAAAGAACAAACATTACTAAACATGACTGCAATTTTATTCTTAAATGTTGAAATTAAATTATTACAGTAATTGTAATTATATGCGTTAAGCACACCTCATTGTTTTATTTCAAACATTCAGTTTTAAAGGTAAGGTGTAAGGTCATCGGTGAACAATGATTCTGCGGGGACCTTGTCGAAGAGGTTGTTGATGTACTCTGAAGAGTAGCCCATAGCTTTTTCAACGGCTGCTGGTCCGAAGGTCTTCAGCAGCATTTTCCAGTTTTTACTCGCGTACTCCACTAAAGTCTTAGCTGAAAAAGCATAAGTAACCAAACATTAATCTTCTCGTGAAGATTTTAATCAATAGAAATTATATATTCATTTTGATCCCGAATGCACGAGACAAAGAACAAGATCCTCAGTATATCAGAGTACCCTAGCAACCTAATAATAAAGAACTGGCTGAACTAGCACGGCCACAGAAATATGAAATGATGTGTAGTTCAGTAGTATTTCAGTAAATATAATTTTAATTAAATGTGAGTATAATGTAATAATAATTTATTTTAATATAATTTAGTTACGTTAGTATATTGTGTGTTATCTGATTTATATTGTATTCAATTTCATTACTAACATAGTTGTAAAGCTATATTTGTTAACTAAATATTGGACGACAAAAAAAAATTTAATAAAAAATAATATTATTATTATCATATATATTCTAAATTGAGTTAGTTTTTTCAATTATGACGTGCCATATTCATTATCACTTGGAATGTTTAAATTACTAAAAAGTTAAAAATATTTTACATTATATGTTATATTAATATTAAAAAAAACATGCAAAGATTAAAAATAACTGAATATCGCATAGTTTTTGTTTCAATTATTACAATTGCGTTATACGCCGCATGCGTATCCCGTATGATCAATTATAATAAGCATTTATTCAAAGAGTATGGAGGGGTTTTTCATGTACATTTAAATATATTATAAAAATTATTTCTTAATATACGAAAAGTCTTGTAAATATAAACAAAAACGAAATCTAAAATTAACTTGACAACATGAAAATTATTAAAAGCCGTCCTCAGAGGCATAGAGATGAGTGGCCAAACTGTGCGTAGTTGTATAGTAGTTAATTTCGAAGTACCTTAACGATGGCTATCACTATCAACATTAAGATTATATAAGTTTTCAATGTCTAACTGAGACTGTCATGCCAGAAAAGTACTTACTGACATCTTCCTTGCCAATTATAACCTTTTCCGCGTCGAAAATGACGTTCCCAATGTCATATTTGTACTTAATATCTTCGAGTGGAACCTTCACATAAGTTTTACCGTCATCTTTCTTGACTAGAAGGAATGGGAACTCAGACTCAACATTTACTTTTTCTGAAAAACAAAAAGTGGTCAACAATTTGAACTATATTCAGATATACATTTATGCTTCGAAATTTGTAATTGAATGACGAAAAGCGTTGAGCAACTAGGACCAATCACTATTTTTAGTAAATCTATGCTATCGATTATATTTTGCTCGAATATTACTTTTATGTGATAGATATTAAACAAGAATGCATCAATTTAATTATTTTGCTTACCGGCTCTCACTTTTCCCTTGCCGTCGCCTGTAACTGTAGAAGACCCGGTAAAAGATTCAAAGGCTGGGTTTGAGCCCGTCACTTCTACGTGGCCATCGATATCTAAATCACAAGTGACATCTTCTTTTCCGATTTTTTTATCTACGTCAAGACTAAAAAAGTATATCGATTAACTTTTCTGTGAATATATGACATGTGTAGCATTGCTGAACACTTTATCTTAATAAAAACAATGTATTAAATCAAGCTGAATTAGTTTTTCAATGTTAAAGAAAAGAGATTGTCAACTTTCTATATGTTATGATGAAGTCGTTTTGATTCCATCAATTTTATTTTGAGACAACAGCAGTTAACAGTTCCTTAAAATATACATTTTATCATATTATTTGGTACTAGATTTTTAAATAGAGTCGTATTTTCTATTATTTTACTAACATATTTAAATCTTTCCTAATTCATAAACTATTCATAACAGTTTCATCACCTGCAAAAACTTTTACTCACATGAATTTGTTTATTTGACAATTACTGAGACCATTAATAGTTCCTTCATCTATGGTCAATGTTACACCTTCCATAACTTCCAAGGAGAGTCCATTGACTTTTAGTGGATCGATGGGAGGTATGTTAAGTTCTGGTACACCGGTTGTTCCCACACCCTTTATTACACTTTTATACAGATTAACCATACAGTCCGAGTCTTTTATGCTACATTTTGAGAGAGTATCCACTGAAAAGAATATTTCAATTCGCATGTATTTTCTAAGCAATCATTATTATATACGCTATATTAATGAACAATTTAAAGGAGCGTAGTTTCTTTGTCTGTCTGTGTTTATACTTTGCATTAAAAAAGATTACTTTTAAAAGATGAGGGTGAACGTAGTTTGCCTTTGCGAATCATCGACAGTATTTTCAATTACTTCAAATATATCTCAAGTCAAAACATTGAAAATATTCTTATAAAAAACTCCGCCATGTTTAATTGTTACTATACCTTTAAAGCAGGTAATGATGTTCTACTCTAGAAATATATCCATTTTAAAGAACGTCATATACCAACTATAAAATAAACCTATCATCATCCATTTATTTAAAAATGGACGTTTATGATGGATTCTTAAGAGCCTTCAAGAATTTGCACCATACGGACCCAACATGAGATGGGTGCCTTAAATATATATAATATTGGAGAACTTAAACCAAAAATAGTTCCATTTGGCTAAAGATGGCTGACTAGGCTAAAACTCACTTAGGGATGTATTCGTAATAATTTAAATGACAATTATGATGATAGATTACATATAAAGTGAAATTTGTTGAGCTTACCAAAAGCGCTGTCACAAGTATACAATACTGCAGACGCAATAAGCAAAACACGTAAACCAAGCATTGTACTCGCTTGTAATGAAACAATTGAATAATTACGGATCTACACCGACGCCTTTATATACCAAGATTCAGTGAAATAATTGAAGCAGTATGTAAATATGAAAACTAACAATTATTTTTTTTTATATAATAATTATAAATATTATTCATCGTTAAACTCTAGTATTAGTCCGTCAAAAAAATATTTATAAACGGCTCAAAAATAGTTATGTGAACAGAAAAGTTTTATATTATGATTAACTAACTCATTGGTCTAGTGGTTAGCATGTTCGACTGCAGACATGAGGTCCCGCGTTCGAGTCCCGTGTCTGGCCAATTCATAAATCGATATCAAAGTTTCTATAAACATTTTCTCAATATTTGCCTGTAGTTGAGAAGTTGGCGGTGTGCTCCACCCTGACATACTTTAAGCCGTCGGTCTTAGGCCTGATCTCTTTCCGGTCGTGTCGGATGACTGTGAGAGTAAAGGAATAGACAGTGCACTTGTTTACTATGCCTACCAAGGTGCAGTGGAGCAACGTGGTGGGTCTATGCTCTAAAACCCTCTCTCATATGAGTGAGAAGGCATGTGCCCAGCAGTGAGATGTTATTTAACTGCTACTTTTCTCTTATTGCGATATTTCAATAAATTGGATTACACGTTTATTTTTTATAGTTTATTTTTCAACTACTTAACATTTGTTTTTCGTAGCACACCATTCTTCAATTATTATTTCTAATCTCACAAAAGGAATTGACGTATGATTCACATATCAATTATAATAATTTTAGTCATTGTTGCATTACTCCGTTACCAACTAATACGTTTTTTTATTATTTGAAGTTTTACTAGTTTTTAGGAAATTATCACATATTGTTTGAATATGCACACATGTGTGGCTTCTGGATTAATTAAAATTTCTTAGTGTACAATATATGCATGATATAAAAATACTGTTATATTTTACATCATTCTCAGATGACTGTGCTATTGTTATAAGCAATTATTGTATAGTAAAGATTCGTTTAAATGGATTAATGGTTGTCGTTGGGTATCCGGAAAATCGAATGTATAAAGAACAGCGGCTACATATGTACTATGTAATGTTGTGTTTATTTAAAACAACAAATATAAAGCAGCGAAAGTCGATGTTTATTGAAAGATACATTTTCTAACTTACGACGTATGGACTTATTTAGGTATTTTCTTAAAGGTCATTTACACACGTACTAAAATACTGCAGCCTTAATTATAATATCAAATGTGTAGGAAAGTTTCCACGTTTAATTCATGTGCAATATGTCTATAATAATATGTATTTAGTAATTATAAAATAAAATACTAAGTTTTATTTTACTTAAAACATTTCCTAAATATAATTTGACTAAGCCGCTGTTTTTCTTCATTTCTGCTTTACCACGAATTCGCTTCAGGTGGAGTAAACTAATGGTATTACTTCCTGTTTGTTTTTTAAACTGCTTGAGAATTGTTTCCAAGGCCCAAAATGCTTAATCAGGAGATGGTCTTAGTCGCAGTAAGTAATCCTGATAATCGCGAATTCTTATAACTTGGATAAAAGAATTTCTCCTGTGTTTTCATGACTTGTGTGGCTAAATATTCGTAACAAAAATGCCCTGCTAAAGCCCTGACTTTCCCTTATTTAAAATAGAAAAAGGTTTAGCGAGTCCTTGTCGGTCAGCAAAGAATTCATTAACACTACAGCTTATTATCGTAGTCCCCTTCAAAGGGTAACAAATTTTTATTATAAGTTATGAATTTCGAAGACGAATTCAAATGTTTGTTATAAAAGCCTGTAATACAGGTGAAAAATGTATTTACTTTATACATCCTACGAGGAGTCATGACGATATTTTCTATTTTATTTATAATGAGAGCAAATATTTAACGAAGGGTTTCTTCAAGGCTGGGTAGCTGAGTCTGTTTGACAGATTACTAATAAGAGTCATCTTTGAAACCGAGCTACTAACGTCGTACGTATGCGTATCCTTCAAAGCATACACATTTTATAAAATTGACACAAACTGTTTTGGATTGGGCTCTGGTTAATTTTAAGAATAAAAATATTTTTTATACGTAAACGAGATAACGTTGATAATTGAAAAGATGTCATTTTTTAAGATTTCATACTAGTTGTTCAGGAATGCCCACAGAATGTTTTTAATAATTTTAAATTTAAAAAAGACTTCAAATATTTTGCTGTCGTAATTTTTCGATAGAATCAATTTTTTTTAATGAGTATTTTTTTTAACGCTGCGTAATTGTTGTGGATATCTAGAACACCAATTAGGGTTATACCAGACTCATTCCGGCTAAAACCCAGCGGTGTCTATACATCAATCGATACACTCATGAGAACGCTAATGATAAACAATTGAAACCCCATCAGCAATGTGCCCCTTTATAGACGCAACCTGATCCAAACGACCAATACCTTATCCGTAGATGGCTTGCCTGGGATGGAGCCTCACGGGATCTCATGCGGTTAGGAAACGGACCCCGCATCCGTTGCCGACAGGTCACAACTAAGGAGGGAGATGGCGATCATGAGCAGCCCAAGCTGGGCACGACTCAAGCATGTGCTGGGCCGTGTCAATGGCACACTCATGGGACTACTCGGTAGGCTCACACTTAACCTACTGACAAGTATCGTGCAATCGTCACTAACTGACAAACTAACTATACCGAGCTTATTCATCTTATGTTATTAAAGAAAATTGCAATTTATAATTCCCCATTTTTTTAATTTAATTTGGTATTTGATTCTGTTTACGTAACGAAATAAAAGATAAGTAGCAGTAGTTTTAATAAGTTTGACTTGGTCTCGTTGGCGCAGTGGTGCGAGTACTTGCTTTGCTATCAAAGGCCACGGGTTCGATCCCTGGTAGGGCATATTTAGAAAAGCGTATTTTCTAATTTTTCTTAGTCTGGACTGGTGGGAGATTTGGGCCGTGGCTAGTTACCACCCTACCAGCAAAGAAGCACCGCTAAACAAAGAGAATTGTTCCGGTACGATACTGAGTAGAAACCATATGAGGTAAATCGCCTCTTACGATATTAGCGCGCTTCCATCTTAGACTGTATCATTTATCAGCAGGTGAGATCTCAGTCAAGCCCAAAACTGTCAGCAATAAAAAAGCAGCCTATTAACATCTCTTTGCTGGGCATAGGCTCGTAGCTAATATTGTTAATGATTTTGTGCAAATTGATATCGGGAACATTAAGTGATTGAACATTATAATCCGAGTTAATTAATAAAGTGTTTGATTGCACTAACATTACCCGCAAACGCCCACAGTATAAGAAAATAAATTATGGATACTTGACGATGTCGGCGGAGAACCCTACGCCCCTGTGCTTCATGCTTCTCCGTTCTCTCTTATTCTTATTAGAGAGAACGGAGAAGCATGAAGCACAGGGGCGTAGGGTTCTCCACCGGCATCGTTATTAATTGGATCCATTATTTCATTTCTTATTCTGTGGGCGTTCGTGGGCAAGGTTGGTGCAATTAAACTCTGTGTTAATTAACTCGGATTATAATGTTCAATCACGTAATGTTCCCGACAGTTTCAATAGTCGACCACTCCAGCCGATCGCCGCTCGAGAACTGCCGGGAGACGGGCCGGACCGCCACTTATTGACTCTGCCCCCACGGTGATATAAAGATGGCGCCAGCGTTTCACAGACTATTACACACGGACCAGCGATCCACAGACTCTTGCACTCCGACATATATAATACAAATAAAATCTCTCTTATACACAAATGCAAATTACATACAAAACAAAGAGAGGACTATTCAAACTGTTTAACGGAACTATGTTTAAAATCCATATATTATATTTATAATTACTATTCATAATGGTACATATATTTTCGGTTATATACATTTTGATTAAAATTTTGGAGATTGGCGATACAAGCCGAAATTCAGTCTTAACTAGTTCGGCTACAGAGAATCACATAATTTGCGATACCTATTAGAATTACTTAAGTTATATCATTGTATCATTCTTTTGTGGTGTTCAATAAAGTACATTTTATGTTATCAAAAATAAATCCATAGTCTACATATATTTCAACTAAGCCTGATGCCAATACGTTGCAGATCAGTCCGATAAAGCTTGTACGGCAAGAGTTCCTTGCATCCCTGGAAACTTAGTCTTAGATAATACTATACTATATTCATGAAGTCCCGGCAAAATCAAATTTCGTAGAAGAAAAAAATATATAAAAGTATAGGGATAGATAAAATCTTTTAGTTTTCGTCAAGTATTGTGTAAATAGTGACACTAAAAATCTGTTTACCATCAGGAAATTTATACATTAGTATATCATTAACAACAAAATGAATGAATTCGTTGTCATATTTAAAAATGTATGATTGGAGATTAACCCTCTCTCATAGGAGTGAGCAGGCCTGTGGGCCTGCCCAGCAGTGGGACGTTAATGGGCTGCTACTTACCTTGCCTTACAATCAAAGAACAATATTTTGTAGAAGTAAAGTCTTATATAGCTATTACTAGACTTTAACAGGCTAAATAATTATCAAAGATAATTCCAAATCTCATAGAATGTATGAGGAAGAAAACTGCATATTTTATTTAAATAAATAAATGACATAAAAATTTTTGGATAATATTCACATAGAAAAGAAAAATAAACTATAAAAACATGGGAAAAAGAGGAGACATTGCTATAGTTGATTGCAATTTTATTCTTGAAAATGATAACAATAACTGAAATTATATTCGTTTAGCATTCGCCATTGTTTTATTTCAAACGTTCATTTTAAAGGTAAGGTGTAAGGTCATCGGTGAACAACGAGTCTGCTGGGACCTTGTCGAAGAGATTGTTGATAAACTCTGAAGAATAGCCCATAGCTTTTTCAACGGCTGCTGGTCCGAAACTCTTTAGCAGCATTTTCCAGTTTTTACTCGCGTACTCCACTAAAGTCTTAGCTGTGAAAAAGCACAAGTAACCAAACATTTATCGTCTCGTAAAAATCAAAACCAAATGCAATATTATATATATAAAGCAATTTAAATGGATTTTTTAAAGCTGTGTGGATCTGAAGCTGAGCTAAAGAAAAAAATGTGTACTTTATATCAAAAGATTGATAACAAAAAATTCCACTGTCAACTAAGTTACATAAGCAGTAAATGTATAACATTTACTTGGGTTCCACTATCACTTGATTTTTTTTAATTAACAAAAGGTTAAATTAAAATATAGCATTTCAAATAACATAATTATTGAAACAACGTGCAAAGAGTAAAAAAGTGAATATCACAAAGTACATGAGTCAGTCGGAGCTTGTTAAACGCATGGGCATCTTAGAGTGATCAACAACTGGTGTACATTTCAGTATATTACAAAATAAATAAACGAATCAAAATTCCTAAATTAATTAAACAATATAAAAATTATCAAATTTCGTCCTCAGAGGCAAATAGCAGAGTGGCCAAAATGTTCTTAGTTGTATTGTACTTAAGTTTGAAATTTCTCAACGATGACTATCAACATTAAGATACTATAATTTAACAATGTCTAACTGTGCGGCTATGATTCTAGAAAAGTACTTACTGACATCTTCCTTGCCAATTACAACCCTTTCTGCGTCGAAAACAACATTCGCAACGTCGTATTTGTACTTAATGTCTTCGAGAGGAACCTTAACATAAATTTTACCGTCATCTTTCTTGACTAGAAGAAATGGAAACTCAGACTTAATATTTACTTTTTCTGAAAAACAAAAAGTTATTAACATTTAAAATCATATTTAGATCTATATTATGCTTTGGATTTTATGTTTGAGTAACGAAAGACCTAAGACCAATCAACATCTTTTGTAAATCTATCGTAAAATGACTGATTATATTTTGCTTGAACATTAAATTTACCTGACAGATATAATTCAAAAATGCATCAATATAATTATTTTGCTTACCGGCTCTTACTTTTCCCTTGCCGTCACCGGTGACTGTAGAAGAACCAGTAAATGATTCTAAGGCTGGGTTTGAGCCTGTTACTTCAACGTGGCCATCAATATCTAAATCACATGTGATCTCTTCTTTGCCCATTTTTTTATCTACGTCAAGACTAAAATAATAGTAGTGATTAATATTTCTGTGGCAACATAACATGTGTAATATTGCTGACCCCAGTGGTCATGGATTCTAATAAAAATCAATGTCTTAAATCAAGCTGAATTAGTTTTTCAATATTAAACGAGGGAGATTGTTAACTTTCCGTACCTAATAAGGATCACGTTTTGGTTTCGTCAATTTTATTTTGAGAAAAAACGAGCAATTAAATGTTTCTTTGAATAAAAATTAAAAAATATATATTATTAAATTTTAAAATAAAAATGTGTTTTCTATCATTTGTCTAATTTTTTTTTTTTCAAATTCCCAAAATTATTCCATTCATAGCAGTATCATAACCTACGAAAACTGTTACTCACTTGAATTTGTTAATTTGACAATTGCTGAGACCTTTAATAGTTCCTTCATCTATGGTCAATGTAACACCATCCATCACTTCCAAAGAGAGTCCATTGACATTTAGCGGATCGAGGGGGGGAATGTTAAGTTCTGGTACACCGGTTGTGCCCACACCCTTTATTACACTTTTATACAAGTTGATCATGCAGTCAGAGTCTTTTATGCTACATTTTGATAGAGTATCCACTGAAAACAAATATTTCAATTCGTATGTATTTTCTGAACAATCATTATTATAACCGCTGCGTTATTTAACAATTAAAAGAAGTGTAGTCTTTTTGTTTCTGTGTTTTATTTTGCCAACAAAAAGATCACTACTCTAGAAATACATCCATTTTAAAGAACAAGATTTACCAACTCTATATTAAACCTAACATCATACATTTAATTCAAACTGGCAGTGTTTTATGAACGGCACATGTCTCAATGGAGGTGACTAGACTCTCAAGCCCCTTAAATAAACTGCACTTTAAAGAGAGGCCCAAATTGTAATGTGTACGTCTTAAATATGTAGAATGTTGGAGAACTAAAACCATTAATAGTTTAATAGTTAGCTAAAGTTGGCTGAGTAGGTAAAGACTCACTTAGTGATATAGTACTCTAGATGAAGATTATCATGATCGACTATACTTAAAATGAAATTTGTCGAGCTTACCAAAAGCGCCATCACAAGTATACAATACTGCAGACGCAATAAAAAGGACTTTTAAACCACGCATTGTGTTCGCTATTACTAAGCCAATTGAATGATTACGCATTTACACTGACGCCTTTATATACCTAAATTCAGTGAAAAATTAAAGCAGTATGTAAATATTAAACCTTACCGTTGATCTTTTTATAATAACCCTTATTTTAATTATAAATATTATTCTTCGTTTTAAAACTAATATTACAGTCAGTGGAATAAATATTTATAAAACACACCAAAATAATTATGTAAACCGAAATAGGCTTATATTGTGTCATTTCAAAAAAAAAATTCTGTACACATGTATCTTTTATATTTTTTTAACTATTTAAGATTTATTTTTCGTAGCATACCATACTTCCATTATTGATATTTCTTACTTTACAAAAAAATTTTCTAGTTGCACACATGTGTAAAATCTGGATTAATTAAAATTTATTATTGTACAGTATATACATTCCCACACCTATAAACCTGTTAAAATTTGACAACATTCTCATGTGAATGTACTTGATATGCAATTTAGGTACAATACAAATTCGAATAAATTGGGCTTAATTGTTGTCCTTAAAATTCAGATAATCGAATGTTTGAATAAGAACGGGGTTTCTTCATATCTATTATTTAACGCTGTGTTCGTTAAAAACAACAAATACATATCAGCGAAAATAAATGTTTAATATTTCTATATTTTCTTCAATAACATACATACGTATACGTATTAAAATATTGCAGCATTAATCTATAATATAAAAATGAATTGCAAAATGTATTGGTAAGAGCATAACCCAACAACGCCTGGGTCAATTTTGGCAATTCTTTTTTTTAAAGTTTGTTGAACCCAAGGATGGTTTTAATGGCGAGAAAAGTTCGAACAGGAGAAACCCCCTAAAAACAGCTCTTTTCTATTTCCCATACAAACGTTGTCAAACTTAGATGTAGATTCAATTTGACCTTTATTTCTATCCAATAAAGTTCATAATAAATTACAAGTACTCACTGTTGTCTAAGCAATGAAGGTGTGTACCTAACGTCAATGAGGAAATTTGCACATGATTGCCGCTGCACAAAGTTCAAAATCAATTGATTAGTCACAAGTCGACCAAATAGGATAGTCACAAAATGTAAGAGCTATAAATCATTAATACTGCTGTAATTTCATTTCGAAACTCATTCGTAAAACTGAAAACTGCCACATTTTAGATCTTTTTGACAGAACGAAGTCTGTTGGGTCTGCTAGTAAATAAATAAATATTAAAAAAAAATTCACGTATAAGTAATTTACAATATTTATGTAGTAATATGCATTGGAAATCACAAAATAATATACTAAATTTTATTTGGTTTAAAACATTTGGTAATTATTATTATAGCTTTTTCCAGGGCCCAAAGTGCTAGATCATGAGATGGTACCGGTTGCAGTTGGTAGTCTAATTGCGAATCCCTATAATCCGAATGACTATCTATAATAACTTTTATGATTATCTATAATACCTTTTATGTCCGTTTACGTATATACGCGAGTTTTGTATAAANTTGATCTTTTTATAATAACCCTTATTTTAATTATAAATATTATTCTTCGTTTTAAAACTAATATTACAGTCAGTGGAATAAATATTTATAAAGCACACCAAAATAATTATGTAAACCGAAATAGGCTTATATTGTGTCATTTCAAAAAAAAGAAATCTGTACACATGTATCTTTTATATTTTTTTAACTATTTAAGATTTATTTTTCGTAGCATACCATACTTCCATTATTGACATTTCTTACTTTACAAAAAAAATTTCTAGTTGCACACATGTGTAAAATCTGGATTAATTAAAATTTATTATTGTACAGTATATACATTCCCACGCCTATAAACCTGTTAAAATTTGACTACATTCTCATGTGAATGTACTATTTTGATATGCAATTTAGGTACAATAAAAATTCGAATAAATTCGGCTTAATTGTTGTCCTTAAAATTAAGATAATCGAATGTTTGAATAAGAGCGGGGTTTCTTCATATCTATTATTTAACGCTCTGTTCGTTAAAAACAACAAGTAAATATTAGCGAAAATAAATGTTTAATATTTCTATATTTTCTTCAATAACATACATACGTATACGTATTAAAATATTGCAGCATTAATCTATAATATAAAAATGAATCGCATAATGTGTTGGTAAGCGCATGACCCAACAACGCCTGGGTCAATTTTGGCAATTCTTTTTTTTTAGTATTTGTTGAAGTCCAAGGATGGCTTTTATGGCGAGAAAAGTTCGAATAATTGCAGGAGAAACCCCCTAAAAACAGCTCTTTTCTGTTTCCCATACAAATGTTGTTAAACTTAGATGTAGATTCAATTTGACCTTTATTTCTATCCAATAAAGTTGATAATAAATTACAAGTACTCACTGTTGTCTAAGCAATGATGGTGTTTTGCTAACGTCAATGAGGCAATTTGCACTTTATTGCCGCTGCACGAAGTTCAAAATCAATTGATTAGTCATAAGTCGACCAAATAGGATAGTCACAAAATGTAAGAGCTATAAATCTTTAATACTGCTGTAATTTCATTTCGAAACTCATTCGTAAAACTGAAAACTGCCACATTTTAAATCTTTTTGACAGAACGAAGTCTGTTGGGTCTGCTAGTAAATAAATAAATATTAAAAAAAATCACGTATAACTTTACAATATTTATGTAGTAATATGCATTGAAAATCAAGAAATACTATACTAAATTTTATTTGGTTTAAAACATTTGGTAATCATTATTTGACGTAAGCTACTATATATGCCGTACCACGAATTCGTTTTAGCTGGAGTAAACTCGTAGTAACACTCCGGAGCTTTTTCCAGGGCCCAAAGTGCTAGATCATGAGATGGTACCGGTCGCAGTTGGTAGTCGGGATAATCGCGAAACGCTATAACTGAGAGTTGAATAAATGACATTCTCCTGTATTTTCATGACCTGTGTGGCTAATAAAATATTCGAAACCAAAAAACCGTGCGAAGGTGCTGACTATCCTCTATATATTAAAATAGGAAAGGGCCTAGAGCGGATCCTTGTCGGTCAGCAAAGATTACTTAACACCCCAGCTTATTATTGTACTACTCAGTCACGTCGTAACAAATGTTATAGGTAAGGCATTTCGAAGACGTTTTTTTATAACAACTTGTATTACCGAAAAACAATCTTTTACCACCTATTTTATACCACCTGTTTGTAGTGATGACGATACTTTCCATTTTATTATGATGAGAGAAATCAAGCTATTTACTTGGTTTATGTTATTACGTCTACAATGTGTAGTATTATTATTTTTACTGAACTCTTGTGTCGATTTTACAAATACACAAACCTACTTCTGCAACAAAAACGTGACTCAGACTTCAGTAACATTATCCCGTAATATTAGTTTATTTTACATATTTGAAAATTTCTAAAGAAACTAAGCGAAGGGTTTCTTTAAGGCTGCGTAATCGAGTCTGTTTGATTACTCATAGGGCTCCTCTTTGAAACCTAGCATCTAAGCCTACGCAATTTTATGAAATATTAATCATGAAAGTCCACAGAATGTAATAAATAAATGTAAATTAAAAATGGCTTAAAAATGTTTGGGGTCGCTTTTTTTATTCTTTTTCATTTTCTAGGTAGGTAGCTTGCCTGGAGCATCCGGCATGGCACGAACTGACCATTAATCCATTAATCACACGTTACCACAAAGGAGGGAGACGGCAATTAAAGAATATTTCCATCTTCATCTAATTAACCCTTTTTTATTTAATTTCTTATTTGATCCTTTTCACGTAACGGAATAAGAGGTAAGTAGCAGCCTATTAACATCCCACGGCTGCGCATAGGCCTACTCACACATGATCGAGATGGTTTTAGAGTATACACCCACTTCTCTGCCCCAATGCGTGTAGGCATGCTATACATAAAGAACAATCAAGGACGAAAGTTTCATTTTTGTGAAGAAAAAATTAATCGTGCCTGCCCAGGATTCGAAACCGTGTATATTTAAATGTGAATCGCAGTTAAAATGGAACAAAACTTTTCCTTAGTCATTGTTATTTATAATATACATATCTAACTATGCCCGATCATGCTATAATAATAATAATCATTTACTTGCAAGAATGTTGTACAGCAATCTTCAAACATGCTATAGTAATCGTTATAAATCATAACATCAACTAACTTAATACTTAGTAGTATTCAAATATGTAACGTTTATAATAGTTACAATAATCATTTAAAGTCATATGTCAAATAATTATTAATGTCAAAATATACAATCAATACATTAAAAATCCATAATATATATATATAAATTGTCACGATAAATGTTCATTTGTATCATAGTACTAATTTTCCAAAAGTATTTTTTCGAGTTTTATTTTCAGAAGATTTACCGTCAATTGTTCAATTTCTTTGGGCAGCTTATTATGTATCTTTACAGCCATCCCACTAATGATTTTCATATAGGAGCTGTTGCAGCATTTTGAGACATGTAGTTTGCTAGAATATCGTACCGATCATTCTGCATTAATTTCGCAATTCAGAATAAAATATTGTGGATATTTTTAAGAAATATCCACACATCTGCAAATAGTACACAGGGGTGAGTGGTTGCTTGTGTGATATTATTTAGGTAAGAAATACTACCTTGTGGCACACCAGTCAAATTAGATACGTTGTAGATCAGTTTGATAAAGCTTATAATCTGTAGTTTCTTGCATCCCACGAAATTTAGACTAAAATAATTATGTAGAATATATACGAAATCCCAGCAAAATCAAATATCGTACATTAAAAAAATATTAAAAATACGGGTAGACAAAATAATTTCAGTATCGTCACAAGTACTGTGTATATACTGACAAGGTAAGACTGCTAACCACCAGGAAATTCATACGTTTTAAAGCATCATCAACAAATCGAATCAATTCATTGTCATATTTAAACTTGTATTAAAGGTAATTAAAGTAAAAATAAATCAAAATCAAAATATTCTTTTTTCAAGTAGGCTCAAGAAGCACTTTTGAATCGTCAATAGTCTGTCAGTTTATAACAAATCTACCACCGATTCGGAAAGTTGAATCCGCTGAGAAAAACCGGTAAGAAACTCAACGGTAACTCTTTTGAAGATAGTTTTGTATGTTATAATATACTGCTTCTATGAGCAACTGGAATCAAGTTCATATATTTCTATCGCTTAAATCATCTTCAGCAATATAATATGCCTATTGTGAAAGGATGTTTTGTACATATTTCTTAAAACTACGCGGAGGCAAATCTAAAACTCATTGCGGTATCTTATTAAAAATGCGTATACTCAACCCGACAAATGATTTCAGAACCTTCTTCACTCTAAAATATGGGATTACAAGTTACTTAATATAAAGATAGTTTCAATGTCCGCCACCTTACCCTATAACAGTATGCCATAAGACATAATGCTATGAAAAAAAAATAGGTTGGGAAGATGAACTATAAATCATAAAACACGTGCCGACTTGCTATTTTTCTATGGAAAGTCCATATACAGTGAACCATATTTCGAAAAAATATTGAACTAGATCAATATTTAAACTACAAATAAAAATTTTGTAAATTGAGTACAGTAATATAAAACTGTAAATATATATTTAATATATTTTATCTGGCTAAATAATAATCAACAAAACCGCTTCCTATTAAATCTCCAATCGATTTGAAATTTTGGCTACTTAGGTCATAACATATAGGATATTTATATGATGTAATGTGAGAGTAACGACTCTAATCTATCGATTGGAAATCATACAATTATAACAAATTATTAAAGATATATTTAAAATCGACTTCATTTTTACACATCTGTTAGATGCAAAAAAATTGTAAATGTTATTATAGAATATGTGTATTATTTTTATTGAAAGAAATAAATGACTTAAAAATCTTGGATTAGTATTGACATGGGAAAAAGAAGAAACATTGCTATATTTGATTCCTATATTATTCTTGAAAATGATTACAATAACTGAAATTGTATTCGTTAAGCACACATCATTATTTTATTCAAACATTCAGTTTTAAAGGTAAGGTGTGAGGTCATCGGTGAACAACGAGTCTGCGGGGACCTTGTCGAAGAGGTTGTTGATGAACTCTGACGAGTAGCCCATAGCTTTTTCAATGGCTGCTGGTCCGAAGCTTTTCAGCAGCATTTTCCAGTTTTTACTAGCGTACTCCACTAAGGTCTTAGCTGTAAAATACCACAAGTAACCAAACATTTATCTTTTTTGTAAAAATTAAATAAGGGAAATATTACATGCATACAAACATATGTTATAAAGCACAATGGTTGTCAGTAATATTGTTATACAACATTTACTTCATTATTACGTGAAATTACTTAATTACTAAAAAGTTAAATAAAAAAATATTAAGATTAACAAAGATATTAATATGTGATTATTACAAAGTACAAGTCTTTTTGGGCTCGTTATACGCATACGCATACGCAAGCCCAAAAAGACTTGTACTTTGTGATGTTATTAGATATTCATGAGATTTAAAGTTAAATACATTTCAAGAATTTTTTCTTAACACATGCAAAGATTTATTATAAAAGATAAATACAAATTCAAAAATTAACTAAACAATATAAAATTTATGAAGAGCCGTCCTTAGAGGCATATAGATGAGTGGCCAAAATGTGCTTAGTTGCATAGTGGTTGATCTCGAAGTATCTTAAAGATGATTATCACTATCAACGTTAAGATAGTATAATTTTTCAATGTCTAACTATGAGACTATTTTCCAATAAAACAACTTACTGACATCTTCCTTGCCAATTATAACCTTTTCCGCGTCAAAGATAACGTTCCCAATGTCGTATTTGTATTTAATATCTTGGAGAGGAACCTTCACATAAGTTTTACCGTCATCTTTCTTGACTAGAAGGAATGGGAACTCAGACTCAATGTTTACTTGTTCTGAAAAACAAAAAGTCGTTAACATTATAAACTATATTCAGATTTATATTTACGCTTTTTAAAATTTGTATTTAAATGACGAAAAGCGTTGACGTATTGAACAATTAAGATCAATCACTATTTTTAGTATAACTATGGTAAAATAAACGGTTTTATTTTCCTTGAAGATTACTTTTATTTTACTTACCCGCTTTCACTTTTCCCTTGCCCTCGCCGGTAACTGTAGAAGATCCGGTAAATGATTCTAAGGCTGGGTTTGAACCGGTCACTTCGACGTGCCCATCGATATCTAAATCACATGTGATCTCTTCTCTACCCATTTTTTTATCTACGTCAAGGCTAAAAAAAAGCATTGATTTAACTTTTTAAGTAAATCTCTCCAAATTCATAAAATTACTCTATTCATATCAGTGTCATCACCTACAAAAACTTTTACTCACTTGAATTTCTTGATTTGACAATTACTGAGACCTTTAATAGTTCCTTCATCTATGGTCAATGTTACACCATCCATCACGTCCAACGAGAGCCCATTGACCTTTAGTGGATCGAGGGGAGGAATGTGGAGTTCTGGTACACCGGTTGTTCCCACATCCTTTATTACTTTTTTATACAGATTGACCACACAGTCTGAGTCTCTTATGCTGCATTTTGAGAGAGTATCCACTGAAAATAAATATTTTAATTCTCTTGTATTTTCTAAGCAATCATTGTTATATACGTTACATTATTTAGCAATTGAAAGCCATTACGCCTTTTTTGGTTTCGTATTTTATTTTGGCATCGAAAGATCACCCTTGACAAATAATAGTGAACGTAGTTTACTGTTGCGCAAATATTCCTATAAAAATCTCTGACATGTTTTGTTGTTACTATACACATAAAGTTGGTATTGACGCTCTACTCTAAAATATATCTATTTTAAAGAATGAGATTTACCAACTGTATATCAAACCTAACATCATCCATTTATTTAAAATTGGCCGTTTGTGATGAATGGCACATGTCATAAAAATCGATTTAACTAGAATCTCAGGACCTTATATAAACTCCACCTTAAAGAAAGCCCCAAGTTGAGATAGGTACTCGTATCTTAAATATGTAGAATATTGAAGAACTCAAACTAAAAATAGTTCAATCTGGTTAAATATGACTGAACTAGGCGACTAGGCTAAGACTCATTTAGGGATGTAGTGATTTAGATGACCATTATGATGATCGACTACACATAAAATGAAATTTGTTAAGCTTACCAAAAGCGCCGTCGCAAGTATATATTACCGCAAACGCAATAAACAGAAGTCTTAAACCGCGCATTGTGTTCGCTTGTACCGAAACAATTGAATAGTTACGGATTTACACAGACGCTTTTATATACCAAAATTTAGTGAAAAATTAAAGCAGTATGTAAATAAAAAATCTAACCGTTGATCTTTTTATAATACCCTTATTATAATTATAAATATTATTCTACGTTTTAAGTCTAATATTACAGTCAGTGGAAATAATTTCAATACACATTTAATTTTTATATTTTTTGAACTATTTACGTTTATTTTTCGTACCAGCAATACGTATCGCCAAACAAAGAGATTTGTGTTCCGGTAAGATGCTATGTAGATAGTATATCAGGTATATCGCCTCGCACCAGATTAGCGCGCTTCCATCTTAGACTGTATCAGCAGTTATCATCAGGTGAGATTATTGTTGAGTACTAAACTGTCAGCAATAAGAAAAATACAATTCTTCCATTATTGATATTCCTAACTTCATAAAAGAATTTTACTCATGATTCAAAATGATATCAATTGTAATAATTTTAGTCATTGTCGCATCACTGCGTTATCGACTAATAATGCTGATGATGCTGAAATTTGAAGTTTTAATTTCTTTTACGAAATTATTTCATATTATCTGAATATGCATGATCACGCTGACCGTGACTCTGTCATGAGAGGCGACCAAGGATCACCAGGACCCATAGAGGTGAAGGTAGCCTCGATCACTACAGACGGCGGGAGGAGAAATTATACGAGAGATTCCGGAGGGTTCGAACAGATTTGAATGATTTCGCACCTACCTAGTCTCCAGGCGCCGATCTCCTAGACTGCGACGAGTCCTGGCAGATGAATGAAACGTGGGTATGTTTTTTGTATCTGTGTATTTGTGTAATGTGTATTTAACCTGCCAAGGCATCGCGGAAGGCTGGTGTCGGCGACGCCGGTCACCTATTCCACTCCAAGGACACAGGAACAACAGGAAAATGCAACTGCGGCCACCGCGTGTGCGAAATAACCTAGCCGCGCTCTGCCCACCGCACTTCGTCGTGAGGCAGCGATAGGGCTTCGAAACGCGACGACTAACCATCGGCATCAAACCAAAACACGTGAATTACCGCACTTTCCCGACAAATCCAAGGCAAAACCCCACGAGGCGGCGTTTTTGCGTACGTCACGAGACGCCTCACGGTTGACAACTCGCTATCGGCTTCTTATGACAAAAGACTCTATAATCTATAGACTATATTGCTCTATGCTCACAGAGCAGCGCAGGGGCATCTTCTTGCGCCCAGTTGGCGGGAACAATGCATATGCACATGTGTAATTTCTGGGATTAATTTAAATTATTATTGTACTGTAAATACATGACCTAACGTATAAATCTATCTATTTATCTAATAAAATTCTTATATTGTGAATGTATTATTTTTATATGCAATTTTTGTAGAGTAAAAATTCAATTAAATGGCTTAATTGTCGTTAGGTATTCGGACAATCGAAAGTTTGAATAAAAATGGGTTCCTGCATATCCATTATATAATTTTATATGTTCATTACCAACAACCAATACATATAAGCGAAAATAAATTTTTAATATTTAGATATTTTCTTAAATAACATACACACTTGTACTAAAATATTGCAGCCATAAATATATAGGAACGTTATCACGTTTAATTAATTAATAAATAATTTTGATGCATTTTGCAATCAAAAAATAAAATACTAAGTCTTATTTGGTTTAAACATTTGGTAATTATTATTTGACGTAAGCTGCTATAGCTGCTGTACCACAAATTCGTTTTAGCTGGAGTAAACTCGTAGTATCACTCCCTGTGTGTTTTTTAAACCACTGGTGAGCTTATTGGTTTAAACTTAAATTTTCGTAGTTTATCGACATATCAACTAATTGAACGGGTACACACCACGATGGCGTTTTTTAATTTTGCCTATATTTCGAGTTACATGGATCGTGGTCACGACGTTACTGCTGTGGGCGGTTGTGTCAAGCTGTCAAGCGCAGAATCTGTCTACCCTACGTCTGATCCTTTTATTTTTCAAGGGACCCACATACATTTTTCGGCAAACTACACTTACAACGTCACGTTTTAATTTTGAAAAGTTGCGCCGTTTGTTTATTGAGAGTTGTTTCCAGGGCTCAAAGTGCTTGATCATGAGATGGTCCCGGTCGCAGTTGGCAGTCTGAATAAACGCGAATCCTTATAACTGAGAGTTGAATAAAGACTTCTCCTGTATTTTCATCACCTGTATGGCTAATAAAATATTTGAAGCAAAAGACAGACGAAGGTCCCGAATTTCACCTATATATTAAAAATAGGAAAGGGCCTAGAGCGGAGCTTTCAGTCGGTGAGCAAAGATTTCAATAACACGCCAGCTTATTATTATAGTACTCTGTCACATCGTAACAAAACTTTATTATAGGTAAGGCATCTCAAAGGCGTTTTTTTATAAAAACAATTATTACTGAAAAATAACCTACTTGTAGTCATGACGATACTTTCTATATTATTATAATGAGATCAATCAAGCAATTTGTTTATTTTATAACATCTACAATGTGTAGTATTTGTAGTATTTTTACTGAACGCTTGTGTCGATTTTACAAATACTCAAACCCACTTTTGCGAAAAAAAACGTAACTTTAACATCAGCAACATTAATTATTCTACACATTTGAGTATTTCTAAAGAAACTAAACGAAGGGTATGCTCTGGGTACCTTTACAATAAGTAGGTACACGGTCACCGTATATAAGAAATAAAGACAGTCATCTTGTAATGGTCTTATGATTTACATATCCCATAAAATAGTGTCAGGTGTGGCTCTATTGTGTGTTAAATATTGAAATAGTATCGTATATAATGTGGTGAAAATAACAAATATATAATGGCGTATGAAAGTCGAGGCGATAATCTTTACACCTTTAAGGCTGCATAACCGAGTCTGTTTGACAGATTACTATAGGACTCTTCTTGAAGCCTAGCTAGCTAACTGTTTTAGAATGGGCTCAGATTAATTTTAAGAAATACGTTAGAAACATTTTTATACGTTAACGATAACATTGAATATATTATAAAAGATAACATATTTTACAATTCATACTAGTTGTCCATAAAGTCTCACAAAATATATAAAAAAATGTTTATAAAAAAAGGGTTAAAATAAAAGGTTGGGTTCGTTATTTTTCGGTAGAATCAATTTTTTTAACGAGTAATATTTTAGCGTTGGGTAATAGTCGTGGAGATCTAAAATACCCATGAGGGCGTTTCGTGTTATACCGGACTCATGCCGGCCAAAACCCAGCGGTGATACATCAATCGATGATGGGGACATTAGAACGCTATTTACAGACAATTGCAATCCCGCCAGTGATGCCCCCCTTTATCCAAACAATCAATATCTTCCCCAAAGTGGTTGCCTGAAGCATCTGGGATCTGGCATGCCACCAACCGCCTCGCGGGACCTCTCCTTGTTGGGCAAAACATCCCCCACCCACTACTGAGCGGCTCGTCTCACTCCCTGCCTTCACCCACGTACAGCCTTCATCCACTTGCTTTTCATGCTACGTGGCGTGCTGAGCATCCCAAACTGGGCGCGTTTCGAGCGCATGCTGGAATCGAAGACGTAACCTCAGTCGTGGCACTCCTCGATAGTCTCGCACCTAGCCTCCTGAGAAGTATCGTGCAATCTTCTCTAACTGACAGACTCGGTCAAGCTTATTGATCCTACCTCATTAAAGAATATTTCCATTTTCATCTAATTTTCCATTTTTTTGTATTTAATTTGGCATTTTAATGTATATACTACTACCATTGCTGTCCGAAGCTCTACTCATTATGACTGAGGTGGTTTTAGAGCATAACCCGACTATTCTGCTCCAGTGCGGGTAGGCACGTTATATATACCCCAGATTTGCTTCCGTGATGAGCAAATTTCAAATGCACAATAATGTTTTGGAATTTAGAATAATTAAGCACGTAAATGACATTTTTTTAAATAGGAAGTTAATTGTGCCTGCCCAGGATTGGAAACCGTGATCTCTTTAAACGTGAATCGCGGTTAGAACAGATTTTTTTTTTATCTTGATTGTTTATAATATACACATCTAACTAAGCCCGATCACGCTACGTTGTAGATCAGTCCGATAAAGCTTATAAAGTTATAGTTTATTACATCCATGGAAAAATAGGCTTAGATAATATTGTACAATATATACGAAGTCCCGGCAAAATCAAATTTCGTAGATTAAAAAATAACTACGAGTAGACAAAATAATTTCAGTTTCGTCACTAGTTTAAAATTTTTTCTCTTGTATTGGTTCACTAAGACAATGGAAGCACCTGTTACCCACTAAAACTAAAATGCTGCTAGCTCAGTCATTACTGTTACCGATTTTGTACTATGCAGGACCATGCTATCAGAATTTAACTGAGAAACTATTAAATAAGCTGGAGCGTTTACACAATTTGTGTATACGATTCATTTTCGGACTCCACAAGTTTGATCATATTAAAAATTACCGCAAACAACTAGAGTGGATACCTGTTAGACTCCTTAAAAACTTTTATGGCTTATCGCTCTTATATAGTGTACTTTATAATCCTCAGTCTCCAGCCTATCGTAAAGAACGCTTCCATTTTATATCTGAGAATAAGTCAAATCTCCGTACCCAATATTTAGAAATGCTTGCAAACATCTTTTAGCCACACACAGTCATACACGAACTCCTACATAGTTAAATTCATAACGCTGTGGATCTCCCTCCCAGTACATATCCGTCAATCTGACTCATTACAAATTTTCAAACATCGCTTAAAGAAATACTATTTGTCTACTACTACTACTACTAAGTGTAACTCGTTTAAGTTCCCATAACTTATTGTATGGTGTATATTTATATATATACTTAAGGTATAATGAAATTTTATATTTATATATATATATATATATATATATATATATATATATGTATATAGTTGTGTAATTATATGTATGATGTGGTCGTATAGCATTTTATGAATTATATATTGAGCTATATATGTAATAATATATTGTAGCGTTTACGTAGTGCATAAGTGAGTCAAGTTTTCTCTTTTAAAGTTATTTGCACGTCCCCTTCCTATGTTCAGTTGCTCTCACCAAAAGTTGTCTGGAAGAGATCGCTCTTAGTGATAAGACCGCCTTTGCGCACCCTATAACTCATTATCTGTTTTTTTTTTTATATTACATATGTTGTATTGTCTTTTCTTAAACGTTTGCAGTAAAGTTTCAAAATAAATAAAAATAAAATAAAGTTCTATGTAAATAGTGACAAAGTAAAATGCTGTTTCGTCGTCATCGTCGTCGCTTCAACCGATGGACGTCCATTGCTGGACATAAGTCTCACGTAACCACTAGGTCCGATATACGACCCTCTTTATGTTGTCGGTCCACCTTGTGGGCTGTCTGCCTACACTGCGTATTCCAGTGCGGGCCGCTACTCTAACACCTTCGGGACCAACGTCTATTTCCATCGCACGCTGAGTGTCTCTGAGCTTCTGTTTGCCATCAAGAAATAAAGCATCTATAATATAGCTATACGCTAATAAAGCATCATTAACAAAAAGAATCAATTCGTTGGCATCTTTAAAATGTGTAAAGAAAATTAACCAAGCTTGGGAAGATGAAGTATAACCACAGAACATGTGCTGGATTGCTTTTTCCCATGGAAAAATCATTCACAGTGAATATTTAGAAAAAATAAGGAACTAGATCATTAAATAAAAATTTTTTAGATTGAAAAAAATATTATGAAACTGTAAAAATATATTTAAAATATTTTATGTGGCTAAATGATTATCAATAATAATTTGTAAATCTCAGTATACGAGCGCTTCCGATTAAATCTCCAATCGATTTGAAATTTTGGCTACTTAAAAATTCTCGACATGTTTCAGTTCCTGTCTATCTGCACAAATCAGGCAAGCTAACAATATTTTAAAAAAATTCATAACATTTAGAATATTAATTTTATGGAATGTGACAGTAACTATATTCTATCACTTGGAAATCTTACAGTTAATATATAAATATTGAAGATTTATTTTCAATCCAAATGCGCTTTAATTTCAACACTTGTAAGATATCAGATACAAAAATAATATGTATGTTAATAAAAATGTTAATATAGAATGTTGGAGGAACAAAAATATATATGATTTTTTTTTAAATAAATAAATAACATATAAATATTTGATTACTATTGATATGGGAACAAGAAGAAACATTGCTATATTTGATTGCAATTTTATTTTTGAAAATGATTACAGTAACTGAAATTATATGCGCTAAGCATACATCATTGTTTTATTCAAACATTCAGTTTTAAAGATAAGGTGTAAGGTCATCGGTGAAGAACGAGTCTGCGGGGACCTTGTCGAAGATGTTGTTGATGAACTCTGAAGAATAGCCCATAGCCTTTTCAACGGCTGCTGGTCCGAAGCTCTTCAGCAGCATTTTCCAGTTTTTACTCGCGAACTCCACTAAGGTCTTAGCTGTAAAAAAGCAAACGTAACATTTATGTTTTGTAAAAATAAAACTAAGGGCAATATTGCATATATACAAACATATGAATAAAGCATAATGTTAAGGGAGTTCGTGGCTCCTGATTTAAACGGAATGTCTTTGCTGTGAGAAATTGGTTCAATTGGTGGTTGGTGGCGTCCTTTCAATCCCACTTTTAAGTGTACTCTAACGGAGTTGCGCTAATGAGATATATATATATCGTATTATATTGACTCTAAATGGAGTTAGTTCTTTTAGTAATGGCATTATTATTTATATACAACATTTACTTGAGATTCATTATCCCTTGAAATTTCTTAATTACAAAAAAATTAAATAAAAAATAGCATTATACGTAACATTAACATAGAAACAACGTGCAAAGATTAAAACAAATGAATATAACGAAGTCACATAAGTAAACTGCCTCATTGGTCTAGTGGTGAGCATGTTTGACTACAGTGACAAGGATCTGGGTTCGAGTCCCGGGTCCTCAATATTGAGTTTTATATTAAGATTTTCTCAAGATTTGCCCGAAGTTGGGGAGATGGCGATGTGTTCCACCCCTGTGCCTCGGAGAGCATGTTAAGCCGTCGGTTCTACGCCTGATCTCTCTCCGTGAGTGTCGGATTCCCTCCACATTGGACTAAGAGAGTGAAGTAATAGAGAGTGCACTTGTTTACTATGCCTGCCAATCCGCAGTGGAGCAGCGCGGTGGGTCTATGCTGTAAAAAGCCTCGCTCCTCGGGGTGAGGAGGCCTGTGCCCAGCAGTGGGATGTAATGGGCTGCTACTTACTTGCATGAGTATCACATGAGTCAGTTTGGGCTTGCTATACGCATGGGTATCCCGAAATGATCAATTACTATTATCATTTATTAAAAAAGTATTGATGGTTTTTCGTACATTTTAATAAATTACAGAAATTATTTTGCAATATAAGCACGGACTTAAAAAAAATTTTTAATACGAATTCAAACATTAACTAAGCAATATAAGAATTTTCAAAAGCCGTCCTCAAATCAAATCTGGCAAATAGATAACTGGCTAAAATATGAGTAGATATTAGTAATTAATTCGGAAGTATTTTAACGATGACTCTCACTATCAACGTTAAGATAAAATAATTTTACAATGTCTAACCGTAAGACTATGATACCATAAAAGTACTTACTGACATCTTCCTTGCCAATTGTAACCTTTTCCGCGTCGAAAATAACGTTCCCAATGTCATATTTGTACTTAACGTCTTCGAGAGGAACCTTCACATAAGTTTTACCGTCATCTTTCTTGACTAGAAGGAATGGGAACTCAGACTGAACATTTACTTGTTCTGAAATACAAAAGTGCTTAACGTTTTATACCATGTTCAGATTTATATTTATGCTTTTTAAATTTTGTATTTGAATGATGAAAATTGTGGTCGTATTGAGCAAATAAGATCAATCAATATCTGTAATAAAACTGTGGTAAAATAAACAATTATATTTTGCTTAAAGATTACCTTTATGTGACAGATATTATTCAAAAATGCGCCAAATTAATTATTTTGCTTACCGGCTCTCACTTTTCCCTTGCCCTCGCCGGTAACTGTAGAAGATCCGGTAAACGCTTCTAAGGCTGGGTTTGAACCGGTTACTTCGACGTGCCCATCGATATCTAAATCACATATGACCGTTTCTTTGCCCATTTTTTTATCAACGTCAAGACTAAAAAAAATATATGGGTTTAACTATTTTATTTAAACCTTTCCAAATTCATAAAATAACTCTTTTCATATAAGTGTCATCACCTACAAAAACTTGTACTCACTTAAATATCTTAATTTGGCAATTGCTGAGACCTTCAATAGTTCCTTTATCTATGGTCAATGTTACACCATCCATCACTTCCAAAGAGAGTCCATTGACCTTTAGTGGATCGAGGGGAGGAATGTTAAGTTCTGGTACACCGGTTTTTCCCACACCCTTAATTACACTTTTATACAGATTGACCATACAGTCAGAGTCTTTTATGCTGCATTTTGAGAGCGTATCCACTGAAAATAAACATTTTTATAAGCGCTATATTATAAAACATTTAAAAGGCGCGTAGTCTTTTTTGTTACTGTTGTTTATGTTTTGCTTTAAAAGGATCACTTTGAAAAAATGATGGTGAAGGTAGTTTGCCAACCAATTGAGATATACCAACTGTTTAAGAAACCTTTCTTCTTTGTCGCTTCACTCTTGTCAGAGTGGTCGTGGTTACATTCCCGATGCAGACAGTACTCGCTTCATGACGCCGCGCCACCTCCGCCTATTTGCCGTTAATCGGACGCATTCGTGCACGGGAGCACCTACCTACCATCATCCATTTATTTAAAAATGGACGTCTGTGATGGACGTGGCTAGACTCTGAAGACCCTTAAAAAACTGCACCTTAAATACTGACTCCACATGAGATTAGTGTCTTAAATATCTAAAATAATGTAGAACTAAAACTAAAAATAGTTCCAATGGCTAAAGATGCCTGACTAGATTAAAACTCTCTTAGGGTTGTACCCTTACAGATAAAGTAAAATTTGTGGAGCTTACCAAAAGCGCCGTCGCAAGTATATAATATTGCAGACGCAACAAAGAGAACTCTTAATCCTTGCATTGTGTTTGCTTACACCGAAACAATTGAATAATTACGGATTTACACCGACGCCTTTATATACCAAAACTCAGTGGAAAATTAAAGCAGTATGTAAATATAAAACTAACCGTCTGTTTTTTTTATAATTAACACGTCATAATTAAAAATATTATTCATAGTTTAACGCTAATATTACAGTCAGTGAATTAAATATTTATAAAACCAACAAAAACAATTATATAAATAGAAATAGAAAATTTATTGAAATTTCAAGTAACGAATTGTAAATAAAAATGCCAACGTTTTTCTGTCAATATTAGCAATTTGCAAGTCGCACAAATTTATCACTTTACTCGTGTTTAAATCGTATTTGCCGCAGATATAACTTCTTAAATTCTAAATTAGATATTTTCGATCCCAAAGTAACAAGTTTCCATCCCTAAGTTCGTATATCATTGCGGAAATTACCATAGATTTTTCTCTCTCTCTCTTTCAACTGGTAAATTTGCATTGTAACTGTTTTTCTTAGTTTATAATTAATTTAATTTATATTATGTACTCGTAACTACTGTATAAGCCCATTAGTGACGTTTAAATTATGTAACATTGTTTCTTGTTTACCTCCTTCTATATCCATAAATTTGTGCATAGATGTTGTTGGCTTATCTAATAAATAAAATAAAATATTTATTAAATTTTGTTTTTTAATATAAAATTTAGAAATGGGAAGTTATGAAATATTTTTGTTTTATATTTTATGTAAAAAAGTATATTAAATTTTTAAATGACAAGTGGCAAATTAAAATGCCACATGTTATTTGTAAATATTAAAACTACCTAACTTTCACACGAATTATCATAAAAAACGCTGAACTCCTTCGTAGTACTCGTTTCATCTGTAAAAATTTTACCGTCATGCGCCTAAAGAAGTTTCACTTCAATAATTACTGCACACGTCAATATAAGTCCTACAATTTAAAATATCCGCCGCTGTAAAAGGCCTGTGACTTAGATGCATTTTAAATTTTAATGTAAGGAAATTTGATTTCGCTTTGATTTTATATTTATGCCAATTTTTGTAAAACGAGATGCAGAAGACAAATTGGTCGCTCCACAATCGGAAACAACATTATAAACCCTAAACTATCATGCACTGCCAATAAAAGTATGCCACTATCTATAATAATAGTTATCCTTTATAGAACGTGGCAATTAATTGTTTGATATATTATATAATAATAACAATTACAATATTTCGTATAGGAACGATACCTTTCTTGAAAATCGGTTTCATATCGGCATAAATGAAGTCCGTCATAAAAGCCTAATTCAAATACGTAAAAAATGGGAATTATTAACAACTCTTATTTTTTAAATAAAATTTTGTAAACTATATTTTACATTTTCTCCTTAACAATTTAATACCGGTAAACTTCGATATCCGACATGCTAGTACGAAAACGCCACCATGTCAGTCCGTATACAGGACCAGAGCGAAGAGTCTTTCTAACTGCACCATGGAATGCGACAGGGAGATGTTTCCTCCCCGAATCTCTATACTGCGGCTTTGGAAGAAGCTCTTTAAGCTTATGAAGTGGAACGGACTGGGCATCAATGACAATACCGAGTACATCACTCATCTTCAGTTTGCCGACGACGTGGTAATTATGACAGGGATTCAGGAAGATCTCAATGCAGTGTTCATTGACGTCAGTAGAGCTTTTGAAGAGGTGGGCCTAAAAATGAACATGGATAAGATTATGACCAATATCCATGTTCCGCTTCACCCAGTCATCGTTGAGAACTCAACATTAGAAATGGTAGACGAGTATACTTACCTTGGACACATAGTCCAACTATGTAGGGCTAATTTCGAAAAGGAGGTCAACCACCGAATCCAATTCGGTTGGGCAGCGTTCGGGAAACTACGGAAGATCTTTTTGTCCAAAATCCCTCAGTGCCTGAAGACAAATCTCTTAGAACAGTGCGTGTTGCCTGTAATGACCTACGGCTCCGAAACGTGGTTGTTGATTATAGGCCTCATAAAAAAGCTTGGATTCAGCGTGCGATGGGGAGGGATATGCTTGGACTTTCTCTACGGGTTTAAATCAAAAATGAAGAGATCCGTAGTAGAACCAAAATCACTGACATTGCCCTACCAATCGCGAATCTGACATGGCAATGGGTGGGGCAATAGTCAGGTGCTCTGATGGACGTTGGGACCCGAAGGTGCTGGAGTGGTGACCTCGCATCGGACGGCGCAGTGTATGTAAACCCCCCCACAAGGTGGACCGATGACATAAAGAGGGTCTCTGGTAGCCGCTAGAGCCAGGCAACGCAAGATCGGGCCTTGTGGGCATCATTTCGTGAGACCTATGACCAGCAGTGTATTTCCATCGATTGAACCGACGACGACGAAACTTCGATATTAAGTATATACAATCATACACAGAGACTATATATGGCTCAACCGTAATAATAAGTTGTGATTTTATTGTCCTTGTGACGATATTTTTAAATTTTTACTTTAAATGTTCTAATGTTCTATATATTATTGTAATCAGTGTTTGCGTCATACGCGGTTCCCTGTCGATCATACAAGTACTATAAACTTTTTACACTTCTGTGAAGCCAGTATGTAGGACTACGTAACGTACTTATTGCAAAGTATGTTGGACTTTGCTATATGTATCGAAGTAAATAAAAACATTTGCCCAAAGTATCAGACACTAAGATGGCAGCTATCACTTAATACGAATGACCTCTTAATAAAAAATGTTCCTAACAACAAAACGTGTTATCAAAGTTGTTTTTTATATATTATATAATACTTCGGGTTTCGAAGTAATATACGAGTACAATATTCGTGATTATATCTTTATTTATAATAATATATTCAGTTAATAAATTGTGCATCAAAGCCGTCAATTCTCAATGCTATGTGATCAAATTTCCTGGAGTTCATTTTTGTGTCTATTATAATTAAATATTGTATCTTTAACTTTAATTAATGATTTAATTGCTACAAATATAATATTTATCAACATATTCAATGGCAAAATCTTGAAAAAACTTTTTTTTATATATAAAACAAACTTGCAACCAATATGTAGTTTAGCCATGTCATAAAGACCGAAGACATAGAACACGTGTAGTCTAGAAATGACACGAGTTTGAATCCTGGACATGCACTACTAAGTATCTCTTTTTAGGTAGAAACTTGTTAATTGTACTTTCAAATGCATCATTGTGCTTTTGGTGTGATGAATATATGCAATTATGATATGTGTAGCTTGGGTACGAAAAATCTTAACATCCAAAATTGCTCAGTGCTTCCATAGTGCATTTCAAATAGAAATCCGTAGGAGAACTAAAGTCTCCGACGTAGTCCATCGATTTAAGAAGCTGAAGTAGCAACGAATATATATACTATACATATAATTCGTAGAACAAAGGAACGTTGGCGCCCGAAGGTGCTAGAATAGCGGCCTCACACCGAAAGAGACTCCCCATCAGGTAGATCGATACACTGGCAGCCGCTGGATACAACCGATGAAAAATCTGATCCCTTGGAAATCATTAAGAGAGACCTATTCGACAGTGGACGGGCTAACGGTTGATATAACGACGTAGCCTGTTATACCACTGTAGAACAGCGTGGCAGCAATCTTCTCTCTGGATGTCTGAAAAGGCTAGGGCTCAGCAGTGGAACAGTAAGAGGCCGCTTCTTATTATACCTTGATACCACTTTTATTGTAAGTTAACAGGCTATACATAATCCGAAAGAACTTTCGTGATATTTAGTATTCACAGAATGGTTTACCTTCACTTTCAATTTCCTGAAAAATTTAAAAGCTCCACACATGCTACTGTTTAGATATAAATAATATAATTATTTAAAGTTATTATAATCTCAACGGTGTCTTTCGTATAAAATTAATTTTACTTTTCAAATTATTTCGTTTCAAGGTCGATGATTCATACATAAAGGGTAATAATAATTAATGTAAAAGACGTAACTCATTAGCATACCGTTTTAGGATTATTTAAAATGATTCTTAATTAATGCCTTTTTAATAATTATAAGCGTCGTGACCTCTAAATATTTGAGTAATAGGAAAAAACCTAAAATTATAGAGGATAACATTCTGATATTGTGTTTTCTGTGATATTCTGTTATCGTGTTTTATTCACATAATGGCACAATGGTGCAAGTAGTCGTTTCTTTAGCAGAGGTCCCGGGTTTGATTCCTGGCAGGGAAAATTTAGGAAATGGCTTTTTCTACTTTTTAGGGTCTGGCATGGTGGAGGCCGATTCTAGTTACCATCCTACCAACAAAATAAGTCTTACCTTGAAAAAAAAATACATTAGATTACGATTCTGTGTAGAAACCATGTGAGGAAAGTGAAACTACTTCTTAGCAAGTTAGTATATTTCCATCTTACAGAGTATCTATCATCCGGTGATTGAAATCAAGCGCTTACTTGTTGGAATATTAAAAAAATACAGTATAATTCTTATTTCTTATTAATTTTAGTACTTAAGTCAGTTACATTATTAGAATATGTTCGAAAACCATCATCTTTTTCTCTGATAAAGTATTATAAACAATTCATTTAAATTCCAACGATATGAGAATTTTCTTTAGGCAAAATTATGTCACAGCATTTCACTGAACGGGTAACGAATTCGGAAGCGAAATGACTATGAGTGGTAAATTCAAATTTAAATATTCTTTAAACAAGTAGGCTTTTACAGTACTTTTGAATCGTCAGATATAGGTTTTACGATACATAATTTGATGATATTAAATAACGACTTAAAATCTAAAGCTACGACGATTCTTTCGCGTCCTGATCTGAGAACCTGAATCCCTTTTTACCATCATCATTGCAATATAATATGAATTTATTAAATTTACGTTCAATAATTAGATAGATTAGATAAGAATATAATTAGAGCAATTCATTTACTACCATACTTTTTATCGTGTAAGTAATATTTCAAAATATAGAAAGATTTTGGAAACAATTTTCTTTTCATAAAAGATTTATATTTATTATGCCATCTAATATATAAAACGTCTTCTGTTCGTTCCTTCGTTGTAGAAATATATACAGTTACCCTTAAATGAGTTGTTAATTTTATGGAGGCTATTTCTAACAAGTTTATTTTTTAATTTATGAGATTATATAAAGTGCTTTCATTTTTTTATATAAAGGAGACAAAATTTTTATGTTCTTTCCAATCCATCATAGTGTTTCGGTGAAAAAAATATTGTGGGGAAACTTGCATATCCCGGGAGTCACTTTGGGATATGTTTTGCCCGCCAACTCGCAGTGGCGAAGCGTGGCGGATCATTGCTCTAAACCTTTTCTCGTATGTTTAAGGAGACCTACACATAGAAATGGGTTGTGAATACACTGCTACTTACCGTACTTTTAAATAATAATATTTGGAAAACCTGTATTAACAGTCGACCCAGATGTGAAACAGAATTTTATTCACGATATCAAAAATATTTCATGCAGCAATAAAAATATTTTATAAGTAATATTCTTATATGCTGGCATAATCTTAACAAAATAACATTCTAAAATTTTACTACGATAAATTCATCCTTCTTGAAGACTGCCTAATTAAATATCCGGTTTGAATATAAATTGATGTTTTATAAATTTTATAATCCAATGCAAAAAGAGCTGAAATGATTCATAATTTTGAATCTCGTGACTATCACAATTATACAAGTAACACACTAATACAAGCCATGACTTTTATATCCTGGGCTCGGCTGTTAAAATAAAAATAAATGTAATCAAATTCCTTAAATTTTTTACCCTTTTTCCCTAAATATACATATATCCTTTCGGCTCTTAACAAAATACTTTGTTATGCATCCAAATCCAATACATTTTTTAGTATGATAGATGACACTTGATGTTAGTGCAGTTTTTCCAAATATTAATTCATTTATTTTACGGAAAATTGTACACCACCGTCCATTAAATATAAATAAAGGGAATATCTTTATTTTTTTATATCTTAGTTGTTATGATAATATGTGTATTGCGCCAACTGTTTACATGATAAAAGTAATTTTCTGATAGTAAAGTTTGGGACTAACTTAAATATAATAGTTGCTGTGAGTCATAACTTTGATCATAAATCACAGTTTTTCTAAATCTTGATATTTACATATTCATTGATATCTTTTTTGGTGCAATACAAAGTTCAGTTTTTACATTAAATATTTCTTACCAAGATGATTACTGAGGATTTGTTCTTAATATTTAGGTGCAGTTTTAGAGTTTTTTTTTATTTTATACACATAAAGGTACTGTCATTGTGAAGTCGCTTAATTTAGATTGCGGTAAAAACTTTTATTATACTTACATACGAAAAAGCTATGATTCTGATAACTTAAACATAGTCACTTTCCGTCATTCTAACAGAAAAGCGCATTGAGACAAAATATCCAACCAAATTTACAAGTTGAATTTTCTTTATGATTCAGAACTGTAAGTGAATCATATTATTATGATGAAGTTTTTGTAGATAATTCAAATTTGGAGGTGACCTTAAACCTAAAGCCTTTTTTCTTGAAAATATATTCTTGCTCCGACTTTACTAATCTGTATAATATATTTCCTGTTGCTTATTAAATTACGCCTGGAAAAAATTCTGATATTTAAACCATGACTCATATAATTAAACATCCTTGTAACATCAGCTAATTAATAACTAAATAGGATATAAAAAACATGTGTTTAAACAATAGACGTCAAGTTATAAAATTTGTTCATAAACATATAAATCACCTTATAATGTACATTTACTTGAGGCTGGATTGTTTTATGTTTTAAAATTAATAAATAAGACACAACACAACGAAACGAGAGTTTTTGTTGTTGGGGCAAAATATAAAGAATTAGGATTATATTTTTTATTTATTTATTTATTTATTGACAGTAACACACAGTACACTCACATATTACACAACTTTAGAATTTACAAAGTTTTAATTTCGGCACACGTCAAGTGAGTGAGTATCTGACGCCTAACTAGCTTCCTGTGTTTAGGATATCACAATATACGTATATATTATAATATATATGTACTCAAAAATAATTACGTAACTTAACAATGGACGTGTTTTATGTGACTGATTTTTTTATACTATAATCCATCCCATTGAATTAATTTCGTAATATAATTATTTACAACGTTTATCATACAACGAAACAAAAACTTACTATCAGACGAAGGTAATAAAACATTTGTTAAACTAATTATAATTATATATTATAGAATAATTAAATATAACCCACAAGAACGGTGTACAATACCATGCACACATCCACACTCACGCGCGCACACACGAACACACGCACGCACACGCACACGCACACGCACGCACATACCCACACGCAAACACTAACCAATTTAATTACTTTTTTTAATTTATTTTGTTCATTTTTACTCTTTATTGACACATCTATTTTATATATGATTTCTTTTCGTGCATGCACTTTTTGTTAACATTAAAATTAATATATTTAGATAAAGCTTTATGGCTTTAAGCCTGTGTTTTGCCCTTTGTGCAATGAAGTTTATAAATTATCAATATATTTCATAAAAGCTAGTTTAACAATTTTCTTCATAGGCTCGACAAATTTACATAATACGTATGCATTTAGTAAATGTACGATTAAGTAATCGTCGTTATTGACAAATCGGAACAAATATTTCACATCTTACTAAAAATTTTAAGAGTTCTTATTCCCCTCCTTATCTAATTTCAGTAGGCATTTAAAAATAATTAATTTCAACAAACAATTTAAAAATCCTTTGCTAATCATTTTCTTGATGTATTAGCTGAAATAAAACATGATATTATATTCCGCATTAGCATTTAAACGGAACTCAGTACGTGCGAACTTATAATTTATAAACACAAAAACCTATAGCGCTATTTTATGTAAAATTAAAATGCAATTGAATTTTTAAATATAAAAACACCAAATTCTTGTCTATTCCACTTGAAGAGTATAATAAAAACTAAAATATAAAAGTGCGTGCGTAGAATCTTCTTTGGCAAACTAATTTTTAATTCTTGTTTATATTTATTCAAATCTTCAACTTTAGATTTCCAAAACTTAGAAGAAAGAGGAACATATGTTTGGAATTTAATTATCATTAAAATATTAAAAGGGTCAAAATTAAATGAAACATTATAAATAAAAATGCCACTTCTTTTGTCATTAGTAGACACTATTAATGAAATTTTCTTTTTAAAAATGTAGAAAAGAGAATTTCTGAAATATTTTTATTTAATATTTTATAAAAAATAGTATATTGAATGACGAGTGGCAAATTAAATGCGACGTGTTTTTTGTAAATATTAAAACAACCTGACATTCAAACGAACTACCATAAAAAACATTGCACATCTTCGTAACGCTAATCACGCGTTAAATCCGTAAAGATTTTACCCTCAACGGCGTTAAGAAGCTTCACTTCAAAAATCTTCATTCTAAGACTTATAAAATCAAAATTCAATAAAATATAATAGACTTATTCAATAAAATATAAAAACGTTATTGAAAAAAAAAGCTTTTAACACGTGAAACATATTAATAAATAACTACATTTTCAACGAAACTAATGAAATTGCTATAATCGTATTACTATTTAATAAAGCGTAGATCATAATCATAATGTTTTTGTGAAATAATTAATTGCAACATGAGTGGTTTTAATAACGGAAAAAGGATGTAGCACTGACAAGCTTACATATAGATAGTTCCGCTTTTTAACTGGCAAAATATATTGTATTAGTTTATTCTAAAATTCCTATCAATAATTAGTAGCAAAACTGTAGCAAATAAAACTGCTATTTATAAATGGACAGGCGTTGTAAAAGAAATACGTTAATAATGTACTGTATTGTATTTTTTGTTAATACTGGATTTTGATTATAATTACATGAAATTTAGTTGTCATAATTTAAAATATTTATAACAAATAGTTATTATTAAAAAAAATAATTTTTCAATTGCGGTATCATTCGATGGATAATGCCTTTACTCTTTGTAAGTTACCTTAATATTTGAACCTTTAAAAAAATCATACGAAATCCCTATCTTTCATAACTTTATAACATAGTTTTTTTTTTACATTAACAAAAATTAGGGAATTAAATGTGAAAAATAATCAAAACCTATTATTGTACTAGATTACTCTTCATAAATGAAAAGCTTTGCAACAGCAAGAAGTCGTTTTAGGACGTGTCTTTTATAATACTTGCAAATTTTATCCTTGAACATAATAATTCATAGTTTTAACTTAATATATGTTTTGTATAGTGATGAATGTTTTATACATTTATTAGTCGCTTGACGTCAATGACTCGTAATGTAAAACAAAAACTGTAAAATGGGCAATTCTTAGTTTTGTTTTTATTAATCCGTATGAATTGAAAGAGATTTGTTAAATATTTATTCCTTTTTAATAATAAAATTCATTTGATTTTAAAATATTTTAAAATACGAGTCGCTAGGCAAAAATTTGCGTTGTGGTACATTACTTCGTGGAAATAACGAAGAATAATTTATTTGTTATACTTCGAGTATGTATACTTTTTGTGTTCCAAGCTGTAGTTCGTCACTGAATAACGCTGAAACTTTTTATAACTAATGTATTTTGGTGTATAATATTAGTGTTGTAATTGTGATAGTCCGATTGGAGAAACACGCTTCTATAGAAGTTATGATAAGCAAGAGCCTAACTTCCGGCTGATAGGCATAGACCTCCTCACACATAGGAGAAAAGATTGGTAGCTAAGACCCATTGTGGTGTTAATTTCAAGTAGCCCGTACGCTTACAAGTTTATTTCTACAAATGTATGCGTTAAGTATGTTATACAATTAAGGAATGTCTTACTAAACAAAAACAGTTGGACTTGAATCCAGTTTCATATTTAATATAAAGGTTCAATCAATTTACATGTCAAATGTCGTTTTAGAAAAAACTGTGGTTAAAAGAGTAACATAGAGTGTCTTGCCGGTATTTTTTCGGTAAAACCAACCGTTAGTAGACAATCATAACAATTGGAAAAAGCTTGTTATTTTGAAATAAAAACGTTATGAGGTTAGAATTCCAGAAATGTTAGTACTTAAGAACCGTGATACTTATTTCGGATCCTGGTTAGTAAATATCTGTATTTTTGCTATGTAATAAATTATATTTAATTAGCAGTTCACGAAGAACTACATGTTCCTGTGGAGGTATGGAAAATCCCTACTAAAGATAACCATCTACATCGAGAAAACAGTGTGCTAAATTTCAAATAAGTCGTGAATTAGTTTAAAGATGTTGTGATTCATGATTGAGTGAGTTAGAGATATAACGACTGAGTCAGTGAGTGGGTTTTAAGGTCTAAAACAATCTTCGCCTTTCTAACGAATCCAGTTCGAAGTAAATCGGTTGTATTTTATATGTCAACAAGAATATTATGACATATATCCTATCTCAATGTTCTTATAAATATTTTAGGTCATTAGTACTTGGAAATATGTAAATCATTACAACCATGACTTGTAATGTCCAAGTTTCTTTGATATTACTTAACAAACCAGTTTTCTGACCGTGTTGAAATAGCAAATAGGGGAAAGTGGGGCGATTGCATTTGCTATCGATGATAGAAAAATCGAGGAAATTTTACAAATTCCTTACATGTTGATTAAAGATTTCCTTTTATGATTTTGTGCATAAGTATCTTTTTTAATTTTCAGATACTAACTGATCTGAACTCAATCGTCCGAACAGTTTTATAGATTCAGGAATTGGTGAATCAATTAATGCTCGTTTTGTACTTATAGATATACTAAAACATTTTCTAAATATTACCTATCTAATGAAACCAGTTTGGTGCCAAACTATTGGATGATTTCGAAGTCTATAACAGACAGGTAGAAAATGTGTTTTAGACAATGATATACAATTTTGTCAAATGAGCCGCAAATACGCACAGTAATTCGTGATTGATAATTAATATTTAAGTTCCCATCTTGTTATTATTCCTCTTTAAGACTTACTAACAAGAATTATTGAGCACCCACGCGAATTAGAGCGTTGCCGATTTGTATGTATGAAATGCTTTATAGTAATGATAATGCTACATTTACCTGTGTAACTAATAACTCTTCTAAAATGTAAGACAAGGTTAAATAAAATATTCAATTTTTACTTATAGTGGATCATACTTAATGTTTACACTGGTTTCTCAAATTTTTTTTTTTTATAAATATTCGTATATACGAAAAATATCATAAAGTATCATCTATTGAAAGCTTACAAAAAAGCAATAGTTTTAATTTATTTTCGTTCTTGAATATAATTAATTGGTGTATATTCAAATATTGTGACAAGATAACGAGTTATGACGATGGAAATGCTGTATAAGCTTAATGTAATAACGAATTTCAATATCAAGATTGATTTGATATCGAGATATAATATAATGTCATATTTAGCATATTTTTTTTATACAAGTAAATCTGTTTTTACGCTTATAAATAAATAAAATGAAACTGTTTTGATTCATTATAATTTAGGGCTAAATTCTTTACAAAGAATAGTTCATATACCTGCGTTGGTTTCAAGACAAACGAAAGAATTTTATTAATACACCTTAATAGTACGAGACAATATGGTTGGCTATTTGAAAATACCCAGATTAAAGTTTTTACTAAAGAATTTTACTCTTGTATATTATGACATATTAGAGTTTAAACACAAAAAGTACAGACGCCTTAACTTTGTAGTTTATAATGAATGACCTTATCCCACTTTTACAAGTTCTAAGGCTATTACGTAAGTAACACTTATTATGGCGAGGTACTTAATTTTTAACAAAAAAATCTTAAAGTTAGTAAAATAAGGCTATGTTTTTTATTGGTATAAGCAAAATTAAAATATTAAGAAAGATAACATATTCCTTCTTATAATATAGCTTCTTGAATACATAATTCATAAAATAAAGGTGATGAATGTATAAATGAAAAATGTGATAACCTTTTAATTCGTTTCTCTATTAGTTTTAGGGAAGAGGGTTTAAATCATAGACCCACTACATTGAGCTATCATGTTTTTATGTTTTGCATATACCAGAGTTGCTCCTGAGATAATACATTGTATATTGCTCTTAAATTCTATTGCAAAAATCAAAATGCCTACGAGAATAAGGTAAATAGTAGCCCATTATCCTCCAACTGCTGGGTACAGGCTTCCGCACTCATAAATAAAGATAACTTTTAGAGCATAGACCCACCACGGTACTCTACTGCGGGTTGGCAGGCGTAGTGCACAAATTTTGAGGTAACACAAGTGCACTCTCTATTCCTTCACTCTCACAGTCCGATGTGACATCAATCCGACACAAACGAAGAGAAATCAGGTGTAGGACCGACTAATTACATGCCCTTCACGATATGGAGGTTGAGCACACGACTAGCTTCTCAACTTTAGGTAATAATGACAATTTCAGAAAAAAAAAATTCGAAAATCGATTATTTCACTACCTCAACCCGGGGCTCGAACCCAAGACCTGATGTCTGTAGCTGAACAAGCGGATGGCTAGCCCGATGAGGCAGCCTGTTGTCTAACTACTAGCCAATTACAGTTAATAACTAAATGCTAATTAGAGCGGAACGAGGTTTTTGATGTCAGAACGATTAAATTACGTATCTTCATCATGCATGTCACTGATCAAAGAGGTATTTCAAATCTACATATGTAAATATATGCTTAAGGTTATATACGCTGATGTTTCAAGCTTATTCAAGTAAGATGAAGGGAGCGTTTGACATAACGAATAACGTATTTCAAGAATAATTAACAAGCATATCACAGATCGCATTCAGTTACTTAGCTACTTTTGGGTAATTTCATATATAATCTTTAACATTGCGAGCACATCTACCTATGTTACCATGTGCTAATGTAGAAATACGGTCATGTTTAAAGCTCATACGGATAAAACGAAGAGAGCATTTGAAGTTGCGAAAAACGTTGCAATTACAGCAAATCACGTTTTATTATCCAGTTTTTCGTAAGTATTTTAGATCAAGATTTAATATATGAGATAGATAGAGTATGGACTGAGTACAAAAAAATAATTTTTAAGTACGTGTGAAATGAATGAATGAATTGCAAACATTCACATTTCATACTGCCTGGTCTAGTGGTTGGCATGTTCGACTACGGACCTGAGGTTCTGGGTTCGAGCCTGGGTTGGGCCAATTCAAAAGTCAATATTGAGTTTTCTATTACGGTTTTCTCACTATTTGCCCGAAGTTGGGAAATTGGCGGTGTGACCGACCCCCGTGCCTCGGAGAGCACGTTAAGCCGTCGGTCGTCCGCCTGATCTCTCTCCGATCGTGTCGGATTCCCGTCACATTGGGGTATGATAGTGAAGGAATAGAGAGTGCATTTGTGTACTATGCCTGCTAATCCGCAGTGAAGCAGCGTGGTGGTTCTATGCTATATAAACCCACTCTCCTAGGAGTGAGGAGGCCTGTGCCCAGCAGTGGGAGGTTAATGGGCTGTTACTTACTTACCATTAACATGTTATACGTGTTTTTATATTTATTTGTAGTGGATAAACAGTGCCGTAACATTTACTGATAAAGGGAATTCTAATTATTTTATACTAATAATACCACATGTAAACATGTTTGTAATAATAACTTATCTTGGATTTTATAATTTGCTAAGTATGATAAAAAAGTTATTTACACTTTTCGTAAAGATTGTGACAAATAATTAAGTATCATTTTCATTTATCTCCAACCAAAATTTATAAATTATAAATTTTCTAAAGTAGCATACCAACGTATTCTGTAAACAAATCCTTATTTGTTTTACAAACGATCAACATTCTGGTTTCGTCTATAAATTTCCTATCTATCACATAGTTACATTATTTTATCTTTATTATCAAGCCAATCTATCTTTAAAACTACATCAATGGATAGCGTATATAACATGTATAATACATAGCCTTGCAAGTAACAGGTGCAACAATTTTTTATGCAAACTCAAATCATGTTAGCTTTCCTTAAAGGTTTACAGATTTTTTGCAAGGAAATAAACGCAATGATCTTGGATGAAATAAAAAGGAAAAGTCAATAACACAAAGTTAATAAAGAAAAGAATATACAGAGAGACTTTTTAAATGAAAAGTAGTCTGATTTATGTATTTAGTGTAAAAAAATCTTATAAACTAAACGCAGATTCAATGCAGCGGTCAAGGCTACATCTTTAAAGAGCTGTCGGCGAGTGAGGCGATATGCTGATTTAGAATTTTAATAGAAAATGCGGCGATTTTCTTCGACAGTTTCCCGCTGGGCTCCGTCGATATTAAAAAGATTATTTTAATGAAAATATCTTGTAATACGGAGCTAGTAAAATCTAAACATTGGATAGTAAGAATTAGATTTTGTGGTACATTGCGTGAGTGTGGTAAAGAACCCTGTCCCTATTGAAGACTCCTTGTTAAGGTATATGTGTCTTGGGATATAATTTTTATTTTAACTTTTATATAGTCTTTATGTTTTTCATGTATATCCTATGTACAGTAAAGTAATCAAATAAAAATGTTCACCAACCCGAAGACTTGGGCTAAAAAAGGCCAAGTAAACATCACAGTAAGTTTAAGCAGCAAAGTATTAGCAATTTTGGTAGTTCTGTAATTTCACGTTAACCTTAGGTTTGATCTACAGGTCAATAAGATTTTTTTTGTCAACAGTATATTGCTGAATGTACTGAAGCGCTAATGAGCGACCTAACAGGGAAAGTTCAGATCTTATCACAGATGACCATCACGTAAGTCTTGGTAGCCATGAAGCACTCAAAAACCCATTATCACTAATGGGATGGTTGACAAAGCCTTTGAGGCAAAACCTACATTTATATGATGGTGTACTATAGATACATGTACTATAGAAACGCAAACATAAATGTTTTCATAAACTTAATCAATGAAGAAATCAATTTACAGGTATACGTTTGTAAATAAATTAAATCATGTGAATCTCTTCATAAAACTTACTGATATTAAGCGGATGAATCATAATAATTTTTAAATATTTAACATTATTATATGTCTACAAAGATATGGTAACATGTAACTGCAGATTCGAGAAATCACACAAGAAAGTTTACATTATGATTCTTCAAGGTATCGAGCTAGAACTGTTACGAAAACCGAGCCCTGGTATCGAAACATTAATAAACAATAAGAATTAAATACAGTTCAAAATGTTCTTATTCAAGTACAAATAAAAAGCTGTTTTGTTTCTTTATAAGTCTGTTCGTTAGTATCTCTTTTAAACATAGCTTTTGTAGGTTAACATTTAAATTGTGTAACAATAAGCTTTCATGTGCATCTGACATCTGGACATCTTCATCTGGACAACCCCAAACATTTATGTACTTTATATAATTTTCAACATTTTCATGTCCCTTTTGAATAACGAATATTTTGACACCTTTCTTAAAATTATGTAGAAGAAAATCAACTACTGATTGCAATACTTTATTTTAAATGCATGTAGTCAATACCACATATGATCTTTGAACGTTATTTTTCCCTAGAAAGTGTGTTTATATGTCTTGCAAAAACTATAACGAATCTAAAATTATAACAAGTGTATTAATATCAATTGAAAAGTAAGATAAGATTGCTCTGAAGAAACTACTGGCAATTTGAGAATTACCAATAATTACTGCTACAGATTAGACATTTTAAATTGTAATTTCACGCTATAGATATATTACAATAAATGTCATGTGCTTTTTTAATTACGCATAAGAATTTTGACGTATTGTTAAAAAGAATCAATTAGAAAGCAAGAAAAGATGGTTGGCTTTGAAGAAGTTAATGGTAATTTGAGAATTACCAGTATTTATTGCTACAGATTAAGCATATTTAACTGTTTATTTTAAGCTACCGATGTATTATAATATTAAGAACGATTTTTTTTAAATACGCATAAGAATTATAACATATTGTCAAAAGAAATCAATTAGAAATTAAGACAAGATTGCTTTGAACAAACTACTGGCATTTTGATAATTACCAGTATTTGTTGCTACAGATTAGGCATCTTTAACTGTAATTTTAATCTACTGGTTTATATTGTTAGCTAAATATTATTTGCACAACTCTGAAATAGAAATAATAAAAATTGTAATATTTAACAACGGGACTCCGTAGAAACTCTTGAATGAAAAGTCCTTGAGATCTTATGACGCTAGAGATTCTATGCAGTGACAACACTCATTTTTAATTGCACTATATAGTAAGTTGAAATATTATGTCTATACAATTTATCAAAAGTAAGTAAAAAAATCAGTGGATATAAATGTATCTTCATTTGCTTTCATTAACTTATTTTCCATGTACAATGTTATCAATTACTATTTCATTTGATTTTTTATTAAGTTGATAAATGTTTAATAAAAATACTAAACCTAGTTTTTTAAATACTACATAATGCGATATTAATATACGGTTTTTTAATACCAAAACTATAATTGTTTCAATGCGAATTTTTTTATAGTGTATTTATAAATAATTATACGTTAGGTATACTGTCCTGGGGCAAGGCGACGGCAATTGAAACTATCTTTATATTACAAAAAAAGAGCAATACGTGCAATATACCAATTAGGATCTCGTGTTTCCTTAAGAGAAAAATTCAAAGAAAAATCAATTGTCACAGTACCGTCGTAATACATATTGAATAAGATTTTATGTATCCGTAATAATATTATTTTATACAGAAATAGGAACAAAACACAATTTTAATAAAAGAAATAAAAACAAACTGCCGCATTGCCATATCTAAGGGTGAAGAAGGGTCAGAAATCATATGTCGGGTTAAGCTTACGCTTTTTTGATAAGATACCCGAATCACTGTTATGTTTGACACCACATAGTCTTAAAAATTATTTTAAAAACGTCCTACTACAAAAAACATACTGTAATTTTAAATGACAAAGATGTCTGGACTTGATTTCAGTTGCACATGAAAGTTAAACATATTGTAATCTACAAAAACGATGTTTAAAGGAGTAACCGTTGAGTTTTTGCCGGTTTCTATTCAGCGGAATTAAGTTGCCGAACCGTTGGTAAATTTGTTACCAACGGACAGACTACTGACGATTCAAAAGTGCTTTGATTTTGATTTATGTATAAACAAATGTTTATACTACAAACAATAATTTAGATGTGTGAGAAATTTAATACAAAGAAATTATCTGTCCTTGCACGGATGAAGTGAAGAGACGAATGGCTATGAGCAGGTATACAATGGACAAGCTTAAAAGAATATGGAGAAACATAAATATCACAAAAGTTACAAAGATTAAGCTCGTAAAATCGTTGATATTTCCCATGTTTCCGTACGCCGCTGAACATGGACCCTCCGAAAAACCGAAACCGATAAGATTGACGCTCTGAAGATGTGGTGTTAGAGGAAGATGCTCGGAATCTCATGGACCGAGTTCCGAACAAAACCTCCATTCTTGATGAGCTTGACATCAAAGAGCGTCTATCCACCCAAGTGCGCAGTCGGATACTGAAAATCTTTGGGCATGTTAATCGGCGTGGAAATGACACCTTAGAACGTCTTGTTGTACAGGGGAAAGTAGAAGGCACAAGACCACGAGGGAGGTCCTCAATGCGATGGACGGATCAAGTAAAAGCTGCGGTGGACGCACGAATACATGAGTATGCCCGATTAACGAGCAGCAGGCAAACTGAACACGCTAGAACATGATAATCACGACCACTCTGATAAGAGTGATGCGACTAATAGAAATATCTGTCCTATTACTGGGCACAGGCCACTACACTCATAGAAGAGAGAGAGTTTTTAAAGTAATTCTTAAAAGTATGCCCCACAGCAGGTTATATATATTGTGTGGAAAAAATACAAAATACAAAAAGAATTTCCACTATAATTTGTACATTAAGATTCCCTGTTTTGTGGAAACCGTATAGTAAGTACTGTATTTTTTTTAATCCCTACAATCCAGTTTGAAGTGTATCACACTGAAAATATGACGATAAAATGTGTATGCAATATAACGCTAAAAAACTTTGCACCGGTAAAAGTCAACTTTAATTGGGCGCATAGTGACGTACAAATTTCGTGTAACCAACTCTGGTTTGCCGCCGTGTGTTCAGAATAGGCTCGTTTTTGAATGCACGCAGTCAAATACGCTGCGTGCACTGGGAAAACATTTATAAAACGGATTAAGGTTCAACGTTGCGTGAAAAGCGGGCTTCACATTGGCAAAGAGCTATTCCGAATTTATGCAACATAAAATGAGAAAGAACTTGTTTAAATTTACATAAGAAGTACGCGAAGGTCATCTCGCAGTGCGCCCGTTGGTCTGCAGTAAACGACATTATACAGTGAAAAGGATTAATCTAAAATTCTATTGAGAAGAGTGCAGTTTAGTAATTAAAATGAGTGAAAATCGTGTTTTGTTCACTTTTCTTTCGTTCATCGCTTTCACAAACTTCACCACGGCCCAGTTCGCACGTAAGTTAATTAGGATGATTTTCCATCCCTAATGTTTTTTGTTTTATTGAAGTCAGTTCCAATGCCGGGGATTATTGCCTTTATAAAGTATTTTACCTAAAAAAAATATAATTCTAAAATTATACAGAACCGTAGTCCATAATGTGTTACAAGATTAAATTATGAAACAATTTATTTTGATGTATAAATTATTCATGACATTTCATCTGAGAAATTCGTTTTTTCCTTAACTTTTAGGTAATTTATACAAATTGTAATTACCTATGCCTCGTAGTATTTCAGAGTAATTCCCAATCACTTTTTATCGAAAATCTCAGGGAAATTCCCGTCAAAATCGGTGCCATTTCAGTGTTCAGTACAGACTATCATGTGTATTTAGTGAAACACTATCCACAGTGATAGTGTAGAAATTACAAAACCACGCCAAATTTGTTATATATTACTTTATTTCAATCAGATTATAAATGACAATTCTCACAAGTCTGTATTTGTACGGCAATGGGAATTCCCCACAGCTAAATTTATATGAAATCAAGCCTCAAGGAAGGTAAAGGATATTATAAGGATGCTCTTCCGGTTCTTGTAGTTAACAATATGATCTTGCAATGAGTTTCCAATAATTACTATCCGCTTCTTATAATAACTGTTAATTATTATTATTATCGAAATATATTGTATAATATTATATTCTTCTATTCTGGATGCTTTTGTTGAGTTGCTCTTTTAATAACCCAAAAAGTCTTTACTTTATTTTTAATATATTAACTACATTAATATTTAATGCATTAAATATTATAACGTCATTCGTATTATCCCAAATTAGTAGTTAAATATATAATTTAATGAATTATTTATTCATTTCTTAAATAAACAATTAAGTTTTATTTTATTTACAAACACTGTTTTGGCCTTGATATGTGACCTACTGTAGTGAGCCAAAATATACAATGCTATTGCATTATGGTCAGATAAATATTCTATTGCGTGTTGTTTGCTAACTCTACTCCGTATCACGCCACTCGTGTTAAGGCGATGACATATACTTTAATACTTACATGCTAACAATATCTATACTCGTAGAGTTTTTCATACAAACCTGACCGATGAGAAGAACAGGATTGAAAATCAAAACTATTCGTTTTTAACATATTAAAAATATCTATTGACTGCCCCTTGTAAAATTAGAAAGCCTAATTATTGTAAGACAATGTGCCGAAGATATATTATTAACGGCAGTAGTACTGTCCTTTTGTATTTATATGTGTTTTAATCATCATGGTTCACTAGTGGGTGGACAAAATGTTATAACCATTTGTTTGCCGGTGTCAACTACCGGTTGACAAGACTGATTTGAAGTAGATTGACCTTGTCAACTACTGCTTGACATCACTTCTTTGCCGTAGGTAGCCCCTGTCATCTACTAGTATACTTGAAACGATAGTTCTGTCTTAACTCGTGCAATCATAAATATAAGCATCTCTTTCTTTTTGGTCACAATGTGTACTATCTATTTCGCTTCTCGATAACTGTTGAAACAAAATATGCGTAGAGATAACACCAAAACAATAAATAAATACACCAAGACAATAAAAAAAAACAAAAATCAAATCCGTTAGAAAATGACCGTTACTAACAGTGCATGAGTCATGTCGAAGGTCGTTAAGTTTTTTGTGATTTGTTTTTTAAACTGTGAGTGTTTATTAGTGGTTATTTGTGGTTGTGATTATATCAGTGATGTAAATAACAACGAAAACCATTGAGGTAATAATACCCTTGAGGTAGTAATAGCGCAACAAGACATTACTACAGTATCTTAATTTAATAAACAAAAAAAACCATTAACAAACATAAAAATCATTCGATGTTAGACCCGCGGGGCATCCGACGCAAATTTATCCGTGCGTAGCGTGGCCGATAGCGGTTATTTCCGTTGAAAAGCGTGGGTAAATTACTGAGGCCAATATAACACGGTCGGGCAATCGAAGGGATAAGCATAAAAATTAAAAATCGATAAAATACCTACACTACAAGGTGACCGTTTACAAGTAGGGGACATTAATATGCATAGTATGACCGTGATGGTCCAATGGATAGATAGAAACGCGAATTTTTTGTAACAGTCATTATTTTAAATCCTATGCAATCACCAACAGTTCGTAAAAGTGCCTAATTGTTATTTTAAATTTCCTCATTGGGATAAAAGGAAAACATCTTTATGAAACAAGCTTATCCTGGAGCAATTTTAAAGGAACTCTTCATATCACAAGCCAACCCGATAGAATATGAGAACGTAATGAATCTATGCTCCAAATACCTACCGTGTTCTTTAAGTTACGTGGCCTTAGCGCAGCAGTGTACGGTTAAGGCCTTATTGCTAAGTAATAAATATGATATAAGTATTACAACAAAGTTATAAACTATATATGTATATAAAAGTTTTATGAATTAGCTTGAAAAAATGAAACTAGAATATCCCTATGAGAAAATCGTGTATTGAAATTGGTAACACTATTAAAGCGATGCCTAATGTTTTACGTGTAGTGTCTTTTTCTCATTATATCTAAGCTTTCATTATACTAAGAGTATATAAAATACAAGAATATCAATTATCATAAAACAGTACTTACGAATTTTAAATGGTAGATGGCTAATCTTATAGTATAGCTTGTTCTTGTGGAATGGGACATTCCAAGTTTATAAGTAAGACTATTATATAATAAACTGACGAGTCAGCTTATATTATATATTAAATAAACTTCAGGCCAAAGAAATGAAGACACAGTGTAGATTACCGAATATGAAATGAAGCTTTTATAAGATATATTAACTATAGAATTTGTTGTACACAAACGTCTTTATACAACATATAATTCTTTCAAAAGTGTATTTGTGTCCGAATTCCTCCGAAACCGATTCCTCCTGAAACAATTATATTAATTTTCTTTGCGTCTTTCCGAACAATTGTGAAATATGTGAAAATAACAGATTTCCACATATTTCAAATTAAAATAGTTGGCGTACATAAATTTAGTTATGTGCATTGTGAAACCAAAGGTTTTTTGATGAAGGATTAGAAAAATATATCTCCAACATACTTAAAAATATATCAATAAATAAAATGGTAATAAAAAGTGTTAAACTATGTATTTACGTACTTAGATTTTAAAGTACATATAACCTATATTTTTACCATTTATATAAAGGAAGATCTGTTTTATGTAATTGTAAAAGTTAGGAATTTTTATATGACTTGGTAAATGGTGGTTATCTTTTCGTATTCTATTGTAAAAATATGTAATCCTTTTTTTATCTTATTTTAAATCGAAGCCATCACCTTAATAGATCGCGTGCATAGAACGCGAAAGTCTACTTATTGCTTAACAGTGGAGCGGTGTACACTACTTAAATAGCATTACAATAATACATTCGACAAATTCAATTATTGTGTCATATGTAGGATTTCTAATATGGGTTAACGTGCATCCTCCATCTCCATCCATCCTCTACTACAGATCCGAGATGCCTAAAAGTATTTCCTGGCGTCAAAAAATGTATTCGACTATAATATCTGTCCAACTTGTAGTACATCTATACATAAAAACCTAAATTGTTGTTTCTGTTTGTAATATCAAAATCACACCTATTGATTTTTACGCGATACTTATACCAAAATATACATTTAATTAAGATATTTCTCAATCTATCTCAACAGGTCTGTATGTCTCAGCATATTTTCGAAATGGTTAGATTTGTTTAAATGATACTTCGTGAGATAGCAGATGTTATAGGTAATGACATAGCTATGTAAGAGTATATAACTTTTAACACGTGCTTTTTATGACATTTACGCCCAGAGAAACCTTATATTAAAAAGTATAACCATGACAATTGTTTCTCGCTCAGTTTATACCTATACAAAAGTAATAACATATGCTAATTGTTATTAAGAATTTTCCACGAAAGCGGCATAGTTTTAGTCAGAATTCGCTACTTTTTTATATTTTTATTAATTCACACTTACCCTGTATAAATAATATTTTTTTAAATTTATTAATATAGTCAATGTTTAATAAAATAGTCTTATACATCCAATCAAGTACAATTGTATCTTTTTGAACTGGTATTAGACGACATTTGATATTAATAATGTATTTTCAAATATTAATTTAGAGCAATCTTTTATTAAAAGTTTGCGTAAATGGTTGTTTCTTAGTAGTGAATTTATGACAAATAATTCTATGCATGATGTAGGAAATGACTTTATTTTTGAAAAGAAACATCTTAAGGCAAGAGTAAAATTTTTACGGATGAAACGCGTGATTATGCTAATTCGTTTGAAGGTTTGGTAGTTTTCTATTTACAAATAACATGTGGCAATTTATTTTGCCACTCGTCATTTAATAATTTAATATACTATTTTTCATAAAATATAAAATAACAAAATCGATTTTAATGACCATAGAATTTAATTAATTCCTAATATATCTTCCTTTTTCCATCCGTCTAACTCACAGAAATCTGAAGTTTTAGATTTGTATAAGTATAAAGAAGACTTAAAAATTGGTTTATCAAAGAAATTTCACTTCTGACATGTCTACTTTGAACTTTTAATTTTAATTTTATTTTATTCGTTATAGCTGAGTTTATCCATCCCTGCAATAACACCGAGCCAGCCTGCTTAATTCAAGCGACGCAAGATGCTATACCAGAATTTTCAAAGGGTATTCCTCGGCTTGGAGTACCGGCCTTAGACCCCTTCATAATTGAGGAGCTGCCTATCCAACTTCCTGGGGTCAAAGTTACCTTTATAGACGGAAAAGTCACTGGACTAAGAAAGTGTCTGGTGTTAAATGTGGAGTAAGTTGTCATATTCTTTACATTCATCCTACGGTATTATTAAATAACCATAATAAGAAATTACGTAACAGATCATCCAGAAAAATACCCTGTAGTTATTCCTTTGAGGCAGTAATCATTTTATATTATACTAGCTGAACCCGCGACTTCGTCTGTGTGGAACGTTTTTTGGGTAGTATTTTCATTGTTTTAGGCAAATGGTTTTACAAATAACAAACATACATATAAATACTTCAATGAGCTATTTGCTGTGCAATATCGTGATAAGTCAATAGTTAACAGCCCCGCAACTCCCCGTGCGGGTGGAATTTCATAAAATCCTTTCTTAGCTGACCTTTATTCGGCAAAAGTAATATTCCTACCAAATTTCAAGTCTATTGTTCCAGAGATATCGTGATGAGTCAAAAGATACTTTGACATCTCTTACATATATGTTTACATAGATGTATATTTAAATTTATTATATTTCTTCTGTTTTGCGCTAATAGATGATACAATTATATCGCAGATAAAAACCCTGCCAGTATTTCAAAACTACCAATTATAAGTACATTTATAAGATTCATTCATGTTATGATATGACCCAAAAATGCAAGTGTTTTACTGGCTTTGTCATTAATCCAATGTCATTTCAACGTTTTGTTTGTATGTACGTGAGAAAATTTTTAAGAATGTGATATTAGGTTTGTGCAAGACTCACACACAATTATTTCAAAACGCTCAATTATTTCTAAGGACAGTTTTGAAATCCATGTTTGGAGTTAATAAACAGTCATAGGAAATTAAGAAATATTTTTTTGCTATAAATATATATTCAGAGATTGCTTGTAGTAAGGAAGCAATCACTTCGAGAAAACCTTTGTAAGATTGAAAATTAATTAGTGAACTAATTATTAGGGCAGAACATTTACATACACGTCCACTAAATATCTGGGAGTGAAAACTATAAATAGATATAACCCTTATCCTGTATAAATATTATTTTTAATTTATATATAAATATTAATTAATATATTCAATGTTCAATAAAATATTCTTGTACAAACAATCAAGTAAAATTGTATTTTTTGAACTAGTAGTAGATGTCATTTGACATTAATAAAGTATTTTCAAATATTAATTTATAAGAATCTTTTATTAAAAGTGTGCGTGAATGGTTTTTTTCTTTGTGGTGAATTTGTAACACATAATTCTATTCATGATTATATTTTTGAAGTGGAACTTCTTAAGGCGCGTTATAAAGTGACGTGTGAAATATGTATGTACAATAGAAACAAGTATAAGTCCAATTCACAGATTTTTTAGATAAAATAATACTTTCGAACGAGTTTTGAAAATGGCCTTTAACTCTACGTAATGAATGTTATTTAGTAAAGGATTCCATAAACTTATGCCTTGGACAGCGAGCTAACCGATTTGCCCTTCGATTTTAAGCGATTACAGTTTCCAGTACGTCTGACTTTCGCTATAACCATCAACGAGGCTCAAGGCTAATCGCCAAGCATTGCTGGTTTGGCCTTAGATAATTCCTACTTTTCGTACAACAAATCTATGTAACTACCGAAACTAATAGTCAAAATGTTGTTAATCTGCTAACATTAAGATAACGAAACCTAATATGTAAACAACCTTTTTTCCAAGGAACAAACAGAAAAATATTTTTTTAGGGTATTTGCTACTCACTGTACCTTTACTTTCGTAAACTACTCGTATGTCACGTTGATGTTATAGTTTTTAAATTATAATAATGATATATTTACGTTAAATAGTTGTTTTTATACCTACATCGAAAGTTTGTATATTTTAACTAGTAAATTTAACCAGCTTCGGCTGTAATTATTTAAAAGCTATCATTTTAAAATACCAAAAATTATGTTGTTTCAGGGCTTATCTGGAAAAAAATATATTTTTATTAGAAATAAAATGCAACATAACCATCAAAGGAAAATACACGGCAATTGGAAGATTATTACTGTTTCCAATAAATGGAGAAGGTGATTCCAAAATTAAAATTGGTATGTGGTAAATTATTTTTTTCGTATAACCAGTCTAATTTATGACTTCACAGAGAATTAACCATATTGCAATAAGAAAAAGCATATATTGATATTATTGTGATATTAAGAACCTACATATATTATCTTAACATCTACAAAAAAACTGTTTAAATCTACGATTAAAATAGGGGTGTGCGAATAATTCGAACTTAAGAATTCGTTCCGAATCTAATAATTTGAAAATATTGGTATAACCGAAAAATTTCCAATAATTCGATTTTTTCTGAATTATTCGTAAATTATTAAATTATTAGTGAGTTTTCGAGTATTTTCAATTCAGGGTTTCTATATTCAATATTCAAATATAAATTTAACAGTCAATATACATTTTATTCAAACCATGAAATATATTTACACAAATAGAGCAATTATTATAGTTTTTTGTTTTATTTTAAAGAGAATGAAATATCAGAAATAATATCGTAGCAAATACAGTATTAAAAGCAAATAAACATTTGATAGTTTGCTACCAACTTTAGTTTTAAAATAATTGATACGATACTGGATCGGATAATATTACAGTTCCTTTATGAGGTACAATTTCTCCAGCAGTAGAAAATAATGTCAATTTCAGTCAAAGTACAAGGTATTCCTAAATATTTTTTAAACGAAAAGTATATTTAGACATGTTTTTGAAATGAAAGCTAAAATTTTCTATAGAAGTCTGTCATTTATTTTCTACCATTGAGTCACGCTCCCTATATATCTTTTTTAATCATGAATAAAGTACGTTTTTATTCGTGAGTTGAATTCTTTACGTAAAAGTACATTGCTATCTACTGAAAGCTCATGTAAAAGTTGTAAAACTTTTTTCCATATTGGGTTTAAAAGGGTCGTGCTAAATGGCGCAAGATTTAATTTTTTTTATATTACTTCTTGATTCTCACGCCCTCAGGCCTCTAAAGATACGAAATTACAGTTACATAACATGTACGTACATGTGTTCTAAATATGCAGTCCTAAGCATGTTTAATTCGCTTTAAAAGGATGGTTCGTAATACTTGCACCTCATTTATTGATTTATTCGTTGCACCAGTAAAACTGGTTCTTCGATGAATGCTATTTATGTTTAGTCTCTAAATAAAATATCTTTTAGTTATATTAAATTGTAACTCGCCATTACCGTAATTCATAAACGTAAGGTTAAAGTAGAAATCATCTTGTTCAGTATAATATGCAATTTGAATACTATGTTTTGAGGCTTAAATGACAGTGTCTAGTTATAATTATATATTTACGCTAGAATGTAAACCTACTTGTTCATACATTACTACTTAATCAGCTTATTGTATTTAAAACACTTTTTAAGATCAAAATCAAAATATTCGATATTCAAGTATCTAAAAGCACTTTTGAATCGTCAGTAGTCTGTCCGTAGGTAATAAATCTACCACCGCTTCGGAAAGTTGAATCCGCTTAGAAAAAACTGGCAAGAAACGGTTACTCTTTTAAAAATAGTTTTGTATGATACAATGTGTAATATATTGCCTCTGTAAGCAACTAGAATCAAGTTCAAACATATTTATCGCTCAAATAATCTTCAACATTATAATATGCCTTTTGTAAAAGGATGTTTTTGACATATTTCTTAAAATTATGTGGCAAATCTAAAACTGATATCGGTATCTTATTAAAAATGTGTATGCTCAACCCGACAAATGATTTCTGAACCTTCTTCACTGTAAAAAATGGAATTACATTAAATTACGTAATAAAATTGTGTATTTCACTTTTGTTTACTGTACAAGTGAATTTTATCGCGGATATATATAGATTTTATTCGATATATATTGCGTCGGTGTGAGAATTAATGTTTCTTTGAATTTATCTCTTAGAGATGCACGAGATCCGAATTGATATATGGCACATATTGCCCTTTTTTTTGTAATATAAATATAGCTCTAAGTCCGCCACCTTACTCCATAACAGTATGCCGTAAGAAATAATGCTATGAAAATAAGCCAAAGACAATTTCCTAATAATAATTATTATATAATGGTTATTTACCACGGAGTGATCGAAGGCCTTCAGGGGCCATTTCGAAATATCTAGAAAACATGAAAAAATAGAGTGTTCACCTGTGTTTACGGATATACTCTTACTCGTGTTATATAAGATTAGCGATTCTAGTCGAATTTGGGTCAGGAGAAAATTATTCTTGGATATTACAAACAAACATATTACTAAAAAAGCGTTCCTAAAAAGGCGTGAACAATATTAGAAGTGCTAAAAATTTTACGATTTTCTCTTCGAATTACAGTCAACTCGATCATAAAACTGAACATAAAAACGAAGTACTTTAAGGATGCAGAGGGACGCGACCACTTCGGTATAAAAAATTACAAATACACGTTCGACTATGGCGACAGAGTTCATTATACCATCAACAACCTGTTCAAGGGGAACCCGGAATTGAGTAAGTGTCGATTTTATATTACACTGTTCAAATAATTGCTACCGATTTTACAGCCGGAATTTCTGACTTGTTTGTCAAGATCAAATTCTGTGATTATCTTGTTATGATTATTCATTTTCATTTTAATAATAGGGCCATATTGAATAACTAAAATGAGACGTTACATGTAACTACAACTTTTTAAATGAAACGTTTACAGATATGCGTGAGACCAACGCATGGCGAGACGAAGTGTCGCCACGTCGCCTCTCTTTCCACTATCAAAAATCAAAATATTATTTGTTCAAGTAGGCTCAAAAAGCACCTTTGAATCATTAATAGTCTGCCTGTTCCGTCAACTAATCTTCAACATTATAATACTTTTGTAAAAGTATGTTTTTGACATATTTCTTCAAACTAAACATATATGTCCGTGTCTGTGTGCACATCGAAAACTACTTTTAGATTACTGATTTGTTCTGTACAATATTTTATTTCTGCAACAATTTACTTTCAATTGAAAATTGTTATTTAAGTTGATATATTTACATAATCAATTCAGATAGAAGTTTAAATGTAACAACTTAAATGCATAAAAATCTAAACGACACTTTAAGCAGTAACTTTTGCTCATATAACGGAGTTTTATATTCAAATATTTTATCATATAATGCGTAAAGCTATCTGCAATGAACTCTCCAACAAATGACAAACTTGTGCACCGCGTAGTTCCCCAGGGTGATTTAATTTTATAGTACCTCTGAAACTTTCTGCAACTTCCTCCCTGCTAATTAATCCATTTCTGTCAAAGTAATTAGTGTCGTAGTGTTATACGTTCCTATATTTTTGTTTGGTTTTATTTTTGCAGTATATAATTACGTTTTTATTCCGATAGAAAACAATATACAAGTAAAGAGATGAGATCTTTTTTCTCCGTAATAACTCATATTATATATATACATATAGAGAAAAATCAGCGCTAATCCATACTTATAATATTATTTCAACTGATGGGAAGTGATGATACAATTTATGGAGATAGTGCTCTAACCAGATCAGATGATTTACCTTGTCTTTAGACATATTACGTATTATTTTCAATATACACTCTGGACTTTGGCTTCTTCTTCAATGTTGTCTATAAGACATATAATATAATTTAGTTTGCGTTTCCTTTTAATTATTTTCTAAATATGGTATTGACCAATAAAGAAATAAAATAGCAAGACCGAGACTTCATCGTGACAATATAATGCCCAGAAATATTCATTGCATTTGGTAAAAAGCATTGCAAACAAACATTTAGATTTTATTTGTTTGTATCTATTCCAACAGATTTGTTTGCGAGCATAGATAAATTGCTTTTGGCACGCTTGGACTTTTGTGAGCACTTAATTTATATAAAAATACTAAAGTTTTAAAAACGCAAACTTCGTTTTTTAACAAACAATCCATTTAGTTGGAGCTAAAATATTGTATTTTACAGGAATATTTTAATTTGTGACTAGAAACGCAAAACTACATATCGCTCCATTGGAAATTAATAGTGGATAATTCAAAAAAGCTACATTTATAGGAGAGCTTTTTATTAAATTATAGAAACTTATAAATGAGATAATAATTTCACGATATAGTGTTTTATATTAGTATGTGAAAAAGAGTTTTTAATACAAGAAAATACTGGATTCTGCTGTGTTCTTAACTACATTTTAAAAAACATTTCATCATGTGGTGGTTATTCATGCAAAGACGCGATATATCGTTTATATATTGCAGATACACAATAGGCTTCCTCAATATGAAATTTGTACATTTTTTTTCTCGGGTAACACACTTTGCAGCGATATTTTAAGGACCCTCTATCTTAGCTGAGAGGGCTTCAAATGATAATCAAACTGAACGAAATTTATTTTAATAAAAAGTAGATGCTTAGAATTTCAAGTTGTTGGGTAAAACACTTAGGATTTTTTATACCTTCTCATACAAAAAGATACTTCTGAACATAAGATAACTAAATTATATTTTTGAATTTTCAAAATAAGAAGAAACAGGTGGTTATAAGAATTCAATAGTTAATAAAAATTAAATACTTTTTTATTAATCGACTTGTAGTAGATGACACTTGTCACTGTTAATATATATTTTTTACAATATTAATTACATATTTAAATTATACTATTTCATAATCGTATTTGCGAAAAACTGTACACTGTGTGCTAACTCTAAAAAGAAAAAAAAGAAGTTCGTGCTAAATGGCGTAGGAATTGACACTAACTAGCAAAAACTGCCACAGTTGTTTGTGGTTTTTTTATATTATTATATCGAAATCGGCTTTACTAAAATATAAGTTAGCCTTTTTGGTTTCATGTAGAAACAAACATACAAAAATTTTAAAAACTTTTTTATTTTATATAACGTACATGGTTTTAAATCAGTCGTATCAAAACAACCCTACTTGTTTATCTTCTACAATTTTAATTTAATTCAATTAATATTGCAGGTAACACTGTATTACAATTCCTAAATGAAAACTGGAGGGTAGTCACTGAAGAATTCGGACAACCAGTAGTTGAATACGCGATGAATGTGACTATTGAAACAGCGAGGAAATTCTTCAATTCTGTGCCGTACGACGAATTGCTTCATGTCCCTATACCAAAATACTGACAAAAATGTATATAATTTCAGTTCATGGCAACAATTCTTCTTCAAGTTATACCTGAAATCAAGGATTGATGAAATAGTGTTGCTATGTAACAAATTATTAAAGACGTACAAGCCTTTCAAAGCTATATCTAAATACTTACATATTATATGTTACAGAGCGTTATTAAATTAAAATACTCCTGGAATTAATTCATTTTGTGTTAGTATAATATATTAATTAAGATTGACATCGCATACAACCGTTACAATCATTTTGACTCCTTAAGCTTAAATTTAGGCTTAGGCTTAAACATGCCAGTATTCGCTTCGCTGGTAGAGTTCCAGAGTTGGACTCCTGGAAAGGCTTATTAAGGAAATCGTATTTTCCATTATTCTAGATTGAAATCGGTGGGATACTTCGACCATGGCTAGATACGCAACCAGCAAAACAACTTTCTTTATGAAACAATCAATACTCTGTACATCAAAATATTCTTTACTCTCAAAAATGCATGCATACATGCTACTGGAATCAAGTCCAACCTTTTTTATCGCTTAATTAATCTTCAATATTATAATATACTTTTTGTAAAAGGATATTTTTGACATATTTCTTAAAATTTTGTAGAAGCAAATCCAAAACTGATCGCGGTATTTTATTAAAAATACGTACGCTCAACCCGAAGAAGTACAGGTTTGTTTTCATTTGTTGTGTTGGAATTGTAGATTTAAACACAAGGTGTATTGATGAATAACGTTTTTGCCAGGATATAATAATACCATTTTAAATTGTGGCCATGGTGATACACCACAGTCAAGCCCTTATCTGTCGGAAAAATATAAAACTTAATTAGACACATGTACACGTTTTCTTACTTATGTAAATACAAAACTTGTTTTGTATTTGTAATTTAAAGGTAGCAGTTTAACTATAATGCTCAGGAAATCTGACAAAAACACTTACTTTTGTAATGATCGCCTCATTGTTCTAGTGGTTAAGTTCGGGTAAAGATATGAGGTCCTGAGTTCGAGTCCCTAGTCGGGCGAATTAAAAAATCGGTATTGAGTTTTCTATTAAGATTTTCTCAATATTTCTCAGGAAACACGTAAAGCTGTTGATCTCTCTCCAATCGTATCGCATTGCCCTTACATCGCACTAAGACAGTGAAGGAATACATAGTCCACTTGTGTTCTATGCCTGCCAAGCCGCAGTGGAGCACCGTGTTGGGTGTATGCACCAAAAACCCCTCTCTTCTTAGAGTGAGAAGGCCTGTGCCCGTCAGTGGGACAGTAATGGGTTGCCACTTAACTTACCTTACCTTTGTAATGCAATTTGAGTCTGATAGGTGTCTTAAAAAATATATTATCTAAGCATGTTACTATAATGATTCCTTAATATCAGTGTAGATTAACTTAAGGTTATATTTTCTTATGTTCATTCATAAAATTGTTTTACCTTTAAGTATTTAGTTCATTTATAACTGGCGTAATTACGTCTAGCGTCTACAGAATATAGCAGTGTTTATAACTGCACCACCTTGACACTATTTACTCCAAATTATCTAACAGTAATTTATGGTGCTTACAGAGCACTAATGTTCTACTTCTAGTTATATTATTTTAACTCTATATTATTAAATGAAGAAGTTACATATAGACATATTTACATAATTTTTTATAATGGCTTTATATTTTGTAATTTTGAAATATATCATGAAATGAGCATAAAATTTACATTGAAATGTTAAAATATTTTTGGTTTTACGACCGGAGTTTATATTTTTATTAATAATTTTAATTTTTAATACTCACTTCTTACTTAGACTTACCATAGACTTTATAGTTAAGGAATAAAAAATGACTTTTTTTCTTATTTAATAAGTTAAGTTTATAAAGATCGGAGCCAATGCATATTGTAAACAAAGAATAGGATTAATTATACAGTTTATTAAATATTAAGTTATCTTCCAAGTATTTTATTTTTTGATCCAATAAGTGACATTGAAAATTATTGTACGAATCTACCTTTTTGTTGGAAAATTTATCCGTTACAGATAAAGTGTTGGTATACATGTTAGTATCACATAAAAATGATTACAACCACATTTTTTACCATTCAATTCTTATTTGAAATCTAATATTATAAAAAAATTGGTGGGTGGCTTCGCCCGTGGTTAGTTACCATCCTACCAACAAAAACGTACCATCAAACAAAGAAATTTGTGCTCCAGTTGGATGCTGTTTAGAAACCATATGAGGTATATCACCTCGCGCTTACATCTTAGACTGTATCATCGCTCACCATCAGGTGAGATCACAGGCCAGTGCTAAACTGTCCTTGTAATTGGTAAACATTATTCAAAAATTATTAAATTAAAATTACTAAATCAAAATCTAAGCCATAATCAAAGTATTATACCAGATCAAGCATTTCTACACAGCATTGTACCGGAACATACATTTCTTTGCTTGGGGGTTCGGCCTTTTTTTTATTGCTGACAGTTTAACGCTTGAATGTGATCTCACCTGATGGTAAGCGATGATACAGTCTAAGACGGAAGCGCGCTAATGTGGTAAGCAGAGATATACCACTTATGGTTTGTAGTGTCAAATCTATTTGTTTGGCGGTACTTTTTTTGTTGTTAGGGGAGTAACCAAACATCCACGGCCGAAGCCTCCCACCAGTCCAGACTGAAATAAATTTTGAAAATGCAATTTCCTAAATTATAATTATACTATTAGAGCAGTTTGTTATAGTAACGGTGTATAGGCCCCCTTTGTCCAATTTTGAAGTTTTTGAAAAATTAATGGACCAGGTACTGTTCATAATGTCGAATACAAACAAAAAATTAGTAGTATGTGGAGACTTTAACATTAATATCTTAGAATGTAGCTCTTCAAGCATGAAACTGTTAAACCTTTTTAACGCTTATAAATTATCTAATATGTTTATGGAGCCTACGAGAATAACCTCTTCTAGTGCCACTTGTATAGATAATATATTTACGAACGTAAATCCAACTGAGAAAAAGATAATTAGTAGTTTAGATTCGGATCACTGTGGCCAACTCATTCGCTTTCCAATTCCAAAGAAAAATGTAAATAAACGTAGAATAACTTTTGTGCCAGTAACAGCTGACCGTATTGGAAAAATGAGATCAGCCCTAATTTCGAACTGCTATATAGCTGATTCTTCTAATCCAAATGAAATATATAATAACTTTTTTTCCAAATTTAATCAAATATTTAACTCAATATTTAAAAGTAAATCGATCACTCTTACTGACACAATGGCGTTCAGTGAATGGGCCACGGTTGATTTGCATAAAAGTAGGCAAAAGTTGTATGAATTGTATGCTGAGCGTCAGTACAACACTAGTGTAGAGTTCAGGGATTATGTGAGATTATTTTCCAAGGATTTCAAAAAGAAATGTGTTTTTGCTAAATCGCAACACATAAAATGTAAGATAAAAAATAGTACTAATATAATTAAAACAACTTGGAAAATAATTAATGATGAAACAGGAAAAGCAACTCCGCGTTTTGATGAATTTCATTTAGATTTAGAGAATAAAAAAATTTCGTCAGACTTAGAGGTTGCTAATACTTTTGAAGAGTTTTTTACAAAAATTCCTGTCTCAACTACGAAATCACTGAACTCCTCACCTTCCATTGCACTCTCTTGGCTAGCTGATAGCTTGCCCCAATGTCATAGTACTTTTAAATTCAGTCGTGTCGATGCCTCTGATGTTATTAAGTCATTTAATTTAATTAATAACAAAAAAACTAACGATTTGTGGGGTTTGTCAGTTAACCTTGTAAAATCATTAATTGACATCGTTGCACCAGACATGGCGGTAATTTTTAACAATTGTGTAGATTGTGGTGTATTTCCTGACTTAATGAAGTACAGCAAAATAATACCGATGTTTAAGTCAGGCAGTACTTCGAACCCTAGTAACTTTAGGCCAATATCGGTTCTCCCAACCTTTAGTAAAATATTTGAGAAAATAATGTTGAACCAGTTGCTAAAACATTTCAAAAAATATAATTTATTACATAATAAGCAATTTGGCTTTACTCGAGGTCGCTCGACTACCGATGCTGGCGTACAGTTATTACTCAATATCTACGAGGCCTGGGAGGATTCACGTGACGCGCTTGGCGTTTTCTGTGATCTGTCTAAGGCCTTCGATTGTGTTCAGTATGAAACCCTGATCGGGAAATTGCGACACTATGGCCTCGCGGGCACAGCATTAGACCTGATGAGTTCATATTTAACCAATAGAACGCAAAAGGTCTGTGTCAATGGCAAGCTTTCTGCGGGGTCTGTGACAAAAATGGGAGTCCCACAGGGTTCCATACTAGGACCATTTCTTTTCCTCATTTATATCAATGACCTTCCTTACTTTGTTAAGGGTGATCATGAGATTGTTCTGTTTGCTGATGATACTTCGCTGTTGTTTAAGATTAATAGGCGACAAACAAATTATGACGACGTAAACAGCTCTCTCAATAAAGTGGTACAATGGTTTGAAGCTAATAATTTATTGCTCAACGCAAATAAAACAAAATGTATTAAATTTAGTCTGCCTAATGTTAAACAAATGCAAACCATTGTTAAACTTAATAATGAGGAACTAGACCTTGTAGACAGTACCGTTTTCTTAGGCATTACGTTAGATAACAGATTACAGTGGGGGCCCCATATAAGTGGTCTATCGAACAGGCTCAGCTCTGCGGCTTACGCAGTTAAAAGAATTCGTCGTCTGACAGATGTTGATACTGCCAGACTGGTATATTTCAGCTATTTTCACAGCATTATGTCATACGGTATTCTACTTTGGGGTAATGCTGCTGATATAGATGCAATATTTGTGCTGCAGAAAAGGGCCGTTCGTGCGATTTACAATATGGGTCCAAGAGAGTCGCTAAGAAACAAATTCAAGGCAGTTAACATAATGACAGTTCACTGCGTATATATATTAGAAAACTTGTTGTATGTACATAAAAACATTGACTCTTTTAATAAAAAGAGTGAATGTACATCATATAACTTACGAAACCAAAACAAACTTGTTATAAATTCTAGTAGGCTGCATAAGATTAACAACTCATTTAAGGGTAACTGTATACGTTTCTATAATAAACTCCCACAAGACGTTCTAAAGATGTCAATTAATAAATTCAAAGTCTTTGTTAAAAGAAAGTTGATAGAAAAATCGTATTATAAGTTGCAAGATTACCTAGACGATAGAAACGCTTGGGAGTGAACAAATTGCTCTAATTTTAATTAAAATATAGTAAACTAATTTGTTATTGTAATGATGATGGTAAAAAAAAAATACCCGACTGAGTTTGTTGTGGGTTCTTCTCGGATCAGGGCGCGAAGGAACCCTCGTAACTTTAGATTTTAAGCCGATCTTGAGTACCGTCATCAGATGTATATTAGAATCAGAGTGTGGAAAAAAAATATAATTTGACGATTCAAAAGTGCTGTAATATGCCTACTTGAATAAAGATATTTTTGATTTGATTTGATTTGATTTGATATATTGGGGATCGAACCCGGGACGTCTGCTAGTAAAACGAGTACTCGTACCACTACGCCAGCAAGGCCGTCAAATTAATAATTAGGTATTCTTTCCTATTTTATTTCGTTTTGTTGAAATATATGTGATGCAAATAATATACTAAAGTACGGAATTTATTCTATTGCTCATTAGACCTAAGGTCAGATCAATCTGTCGACGAAAATTCAATCCAATTTTAATTAATAAATTCCACTCAAACAAACCAATTGATAAACAATAACACAGGATCATTGATGTCTTAAAGTAAATAGTAGGCAGTTAAATTAACATGTTATATTAATGAAGCTAATATTAAGAAAAATTATAGAAAACCGGATTTATCCTACGTTTTTGCGTTGTGCTTTGTCGATTGTTTGCCACTTTGCTTCATAATTTTGTTAAGGCGCTAATATGAAAAAGAATATAATACTTTTTCAACCTTATAATAGATTCTTTAGTTATTATGCGAGGAACTGTTCACCTACAATGTAAAAGAAAGCAGCAATTTTGACGGCCTGGCTGGTGCAGTAGTGAGAGTACATGCTTTGTTAGCACAGGTCCCAGGTTCAAACCGTGGTTGGGCGAATTTAGGAAATTTCTTTTTATAATTTGTCTTAGTCTGGATTGGTGAGAGCCTTCGGCCACGGCTAGTTACCGCCATACCAGTACCAAAGACGTACCACCAATGCAAAGAGACTTGTTTTCCGGTAAGATGCTGTGAAATCATAAGAGGTTAATTGCCTCTTACCAGGTTAACCCACTTCTATCTAAGACTGTATCATCACTTACCATCAGGTGTGATCACAGTTAAGGGCTTTCAAAATTTCAGTAAGTCAGTTTGTACATCATTATGTATATTTACAAGTATATTAAAATATGATTGTTATTTTAAAGAACTATTATCTCAATTACCTCTATTATATTTGTTATTATCTGTACTATATTTATGACAAGTAATAAAGTACTTTTTCATTCATGTTTATCGTGAACATTTATCTTTTTTTGTATTTATACCACAACTGCGTGCTGACGACATTTGCGATAATGGTATGGAACCTAAAGTTAAAATAGAAGCAAGTGAAGGTTATATTCTGTATTTTAGATACAATTATAGTGGAAAATCATTATTGAATCTATATATTATACACGAAACTTTTTTTACGTATGCTCGTTGTACACTTTGAAATATCCAAGCAATGTGCGACAAACCTATTACATTAGGAACGCAGTAATGCAATTGGGATGGTTTTAGACAACTAAACTCACACAACGCGTAATCTTCGAAACTATTCGTCCGGTTGACTTAAAATTTAACATTGTGTCTTCTGTCATAACTTAGACAATTACATGGTATGGACTACACCAAGTTCCCAATGTATTAAAGAGATTATAATTAAAAGATGTTGCGAAACTAAAAAAAAAAAAAGAAAATGAAGTACGGATCGAAGAGAATAGTTCGTTGTATGGAGCACCGCAGAAGTACAGGAGAACGCTGAGCCAAATGATAAGCCCCACCATTCCAGTACACCGTGTTTGTAGTCGTATATATATATCTGATATAAAAAATCTAAACCAATTAAAAAATTAATTTCCTTTTTAAAACTTTATTAACATCAAGTATTATTTAACTATTTAAATTAAAACTTTATTACACACATACAAGAAAAAGAAAATACAACTCATGTAATAGAAAGAAATCCATAAATTTAAATAATAGAGTGCGCAAAGGCGGTCTTATCACTCAGAGCGATCTCTTCCAGACAACCTTGGTGAGATGAACAGAAGATAGGAAGGGGAGGTGCAAATAACTTGAAAAGAGAACACTTGATTCAGATACATCCTGTATTACTACACATATAGCTTAATATGTAATACATAGAATACTATACAAATATATCATACATACATATAATTACATAAATGTATACATACGTATATATAAAGAACTAGCTATACACGCGACTTCGTCTGCGTGGATTGTTTTTTTAGTAGCATTTTCATTAATTGAGGCAAATTGCTTTACAAATAAGAAACATACCCGCATTACCCTTTGAGGGTGAAAAAAATTCAAAATTTCCCAATTTTGAATTTTTTTCATGTCAAAATTTGTATTTTATTAATTTACACCAAAATATTTCAAAATTTCATTATTAGCTGACCTCCACTCGGCAAAAGGAATATTCCTACTAAATTTCAAGCCTCTACGCCTTATGTTTCCAGAGATATCCTGATGAGTCAATAGTCATAGTCATAGTCATATATATATATATATATATATATATATATAGATAATAATTTCATTATTATTCTTTTATATAAGTGTCATCCGTTACAAGTAAAAAAGAAACAATATATAAACGTGAATAGTGTATAAAAAAGGATATTTACTCAAACTGGAGAGTAAAGATAGTAGAAATTTATAAATTAAGTAAGGCACAGTTTAAGTGTCTATTTCGACTAATAATAAAATTATTAATGCAATTAAAATTCTCACTACACCTTACTTAATTATATCTCTACGACAGCTATAAACCTGTGATATGATTACTAAACTTTCTATTAAATACTTTTCTACAGGTATGGCTCGTCGAAATCGGTTTCCCTTTTCTTGAATTCTTTCAAGAAATCTTATATACGGTTTTAAGAGATATTTTGAAAAGTTCATAACGTTAAAGTACCAAAACTCCGACAATTGACTTCTTCATTTTTAATTTGCCACAAGTATTACTCGGCGAGATGACTCTTGACTTTACATGCGACATTTTGTATTGCTGTTGAGTTCTGACACTTGAATTCTTATATGAAATATATAATAAAATATGTGACAAATGTATCTTATAATACATATAATATAGAATACTTTTATTTTATGTTTATAATATATAGTAAAGTATCCACAAATCCGATTAAACAAGGGAAATGTAAAGTGCGTGACAAAGTAGAATTGTGCGATATATAAAACAATACATACCTTTCATCTAATTATATCCTACTTTAATTATACTATTAATATATAGATAGCTGATATTATGAGACATTGGGTAGTCATTATTAAAAAAAAATTACGTGGACAAGAGTATACACAAAATCACAGCGAGCAATAGGATAGCGAGGCCGCCTTTGGTAGGTTTTCTATGTCGATAAAATAGTAGACTTTTTGTAATATTTGACAGATAGTAAAAGTAATTGCTATAACATTTATTGTTAAAACGTCGCTACGAGTTTCTGTCTTTTTTTTATAATAACAGCACGATAAAAATAATATCTTAATGTAAAACTTCAATGTTGTGTTTATAAAAATATTATTAAAAACGACAACAATTACAGAAATTAATTTTTCGATATCGTATATATCGTAGAGAGAATGAATGAAAGGAGACTGACAAAAAGGAAGGGGGAGACCAAGGCGACGTTCCTGGACCAAATCCAGGACATTGTAAGCAACGGTCAGGTCAAGAGTACTCTAAACCGACGAACTTGTATGAAAGGTATAATGAGAATGAAAGAAGCGAAGGACATATGTAAGGATTGTGGCAAGTGGAAGGATATTGTCTCTGCCTACCCCTATGGGAATGAGGCGTGATGCTATGCAGGTATGTATGTATACAAGTAACCCTTTGGATCACACTAAAACAGGTCGTGAAAACATAAGCACTATTCGTAAAAATACATTTTTTGTGCTATTTTTAAATAAAAAACGATATTTTTAATTACATATTATATAACTACATATTATTAATTGTTATTACCTTCATGTGTTATATTATCAACTTGTTATATCTTATTCTTTTTTTTGTTATTATTTATTTGTAATCTTAAGTGGCCTTATTTTGTATAATAACTCTAACTGTACGTACATTTGTATTAGTAGCTGTTGATTACAATAAAATAAAAAAATATATAAATGCGTATAAGTTAATAGTGTTAAATTTCGTTTTGCATGATATTTGTATGTAAGGGTGACTTTGTAGTAAAATTGGCACGTCCAATGCCTTAGTGAAACGGTCATTTTGTTGACATCTATCTTTATTAATTTTCGTTAATAGGGATTTCTTTAATTGACTAATTATATTTTACGGTTCTAGTAAACAATCTACCTATTGATTGTTTCTTTGCATCTATTTTACTTGAAATCTAAGTATTTCCATTGAAATATAGCAAATAGTCTCATCGCAAAACATCTTAAAATGTCTAAATATTTGTGCGAGACTGCATTTTAAGAATTATTTAGTTAATTAATTCTCTAATTAGAAACAACACCGACAATGACCTCTAAAACAGCGCGTCTATCTGACGTTTCATCACTCTGCCTTCAGCGTGTAACATTTTAATGATTAAAGATTTAATTATATATAAGTTTTTGCTATGTTTTACAACCTAGTTTTCTTAATAATAATATGTTAATGTTAAAGAGATATGTATCTTAATATAAAGACGTTGTAATAAACAAGTTATAACATTTATTTTAAGATCAAACACACGGAAGCTTACTCTAGGTCGAACAAATTACGAAATTGATTTAACTTAACTCCCTTAAGTATTTCTATCGTATTTTACGTAATATTTGAACTTCATTAATGCAATGATATTAGGAAGTATTGAAATTCATATGAGTTTTAGTAGTAACTGTAATAAATGCTAATTTAAACCTGATTAATAAGATTCGATATCCATATATTATCATACGAGGTCATAAATTTCGCAAGTCGAGACTGGAACCCAGGGTTTCTTTTAATTGCCTCCAACAGACCTTATCCCGCAGATTTTATTGGAAGCAATTTGTGTCCATCTATAACTAGGTACCATTATTTATCTGGAGAAGGCAGACGGAGGAGATTGAGAGGCAGGAGGCGTAGATTTGCTCCTCGCCTTACCTCTTCTAAGTTTCCTAGTGGGAATCATCCCAATGAAGATGGGGAGTAGAGTATATATATCCTGTTCGAATTTTCAATCGTTAATAAAGTGTATTTTTATTAATCCACTCACTTTTATTAATCAACATTCAATATACATTATTCAATATATATTTCATTGTTATTCCAACTCGAGGGAAAACTAATTATTGTCACCCTATGATCACCAAGAGTATTTAGAAACAATGATTTCCTGGGTGTTTATTAGCTAATTAGGTAATGTTTGTTGTTATAAGAAAAACTGCTAAAACAAATATAGTAACAGAACGTTAAATTACAAATAGCAAAAATCGATCGTTGAAGATCGAATATTTTTTTAAGATTACAAGTTAATTTTTGTAATTAACAGGTAATTAGATTTTATCCAAACCCGTCAATTAAAAGTGACTTTGAAGCCACAGCGGAAATGACCTTAACGTTTAAAGTTAAAAAATCATTTGACCACATTGACGTCAATATTAATATATTTTCAGATTTCTACCATTAGCGCCTTATCCATCGTTTTATTCACCACGTCATAATACGATATCATAAAGTTAACATTAAAACAAGAGTAACGATATGAAATGAAATCGTATTTACCATTATTTTATAAAGATTTGCCATTTAGGAAAGAAATATAGTTGTAAAAAAATCGAATTTTTACGCTATACTGGTAGGATCTGAAACTATGTAATGCCTTTATTTTATTTTATTATCACACAAGTATGTGCCTTTTAAGTCTGAACCCGCAGACCTTGTCTTTCGTAAGGTGAGGCCTGACTGCCTCAGCGCAGCTAATGTGCGATGGCCTAGCCCAGCATTCTTAGGTGAGCAAATAATTAAACTTCCAGATGCACACAAAACATCAGACACCTCTTCTTACCCATTATACACACTAACAGAAACTATCAAACACAGCAGAATTCTCAATCTTATAAATAAAATAAATAAGTTCACAAGCACCTAAAATAATTTCACCGTGATCGACTGTGCTGGGCCAGTGCTGATATTACACCGTACGGGTAAATGAGGCAAGCTGGCAAATTCATACATTTGTGTAACGACCTCACCAAGAACGTTTTTCTGGCGGCATTCGATCGGATCAAATCGCAGTTTCATCGCCAACTTTTCCAATCAGCGCCTGAACAACTACTTAACACGCTTCTATACGAGTATACCTAGCAGACAAACAAACATGCAACTGTACTTCTAACAGTTAACTGTAAAATAACTAAAAACTGTTATAAACATAATTTATCTAATACAACTAAATGTTGGCTTCGCGACATCAGACAATGTACTGGGATTGTGACTGCTGCTGAACTATTCCGCCTCAAGAGAGAGGTTCAAATATGCTGAACTGACTGCCAACCTTCGTTAGTCGGAGAGGTATCAGTAAAAAAATTGTCATTTTTGTTTGTGTTTGTATCATTCAGGCTAATCTATAAAAAAGCTGGACCACTTGTGAAAGGACTTTCAATGGCAAAACGCTGATGTGGCAAGAAGTGATTTAGGCTACTTTTATAATTAAAAAATGGGGTTCCACGAAAACATAATTAAAACCAAAGCCATAATTGTTCCCCGATTGATTTGAAATATGGCATACATATTGTATTAGACCTAGAATACATACTGTATTATTACGGGATCAAAATCTATGCGGGTGACACCGCCGACCACGGATAGTAGGAATTAAAGTTTAATTTTGATGTTTTAAAACGTAAACAAGATATAGGGATAATTACCTATGACAAAACCAGGTACAAAGAAAATGTGCCGTCACCGCTCTAGAATATAAAATTTTGAGGTAAGATTTAACGTGCATGTAAAGACACGTTAATATATAAATAAATAAATATATAAATATCTTTAATATAAAAATTAATTGCTGATCGTGAGTTTCCCTAAAACTCGAGATAGGCCAGACTGATTTGGCTAATTTTGGTTTTGAATTATTTGTGGAAGTACAGAGAAGGTTTATGCGTAGAGAAATAGGACCAATATCCTTGGAATATAGTAAAAACAACAATTTATCTTTCTCTTAGAAACAATTTGTACCTGTCAAACATTTGTTGTATATCCCGTCGTTTAGAAATCACTAAAATTTAAAAGTCGTTTAGAAATCGAGTTGAACGTAAACGTATATCAATCATTTGATTGACATTAACAACTAACAATTTCTGATCACAACTTAAATATTTTACGGACTTTGGCGGGAATCTGAACGTAAAGGTCGCGTTTTTTATTACGATTTTTTTTTGCTTTTAAGTTTCGACTACATTTTTTACTAAAGTTGAAACACTGCAATTATCATTCTCCTTTTTTTATTTACTGATTCTGAGGCTTCAAGTTTACCGGGTTAGCTAGTATTTATATAGATTTCTAGTAGGTTCAAATATAATTAACTTTTGTGGTTATTATACTAGCATAATTTAGCCATGACTTCGTGTGACATTTAATAAGAAGACTAGTAGTTACTAGCTTATTTTTTTTAATTACACTGTACTTGAAACGGTGAATCTGTTTGCAATTTTGTATTTAAACTAACTATAAAACGTGACTACATTGTAGACATGAAATATATATTCTAACTAGTTTAAAACTCATTCGACAGCCTTAAACAGAAATACATTTACATAAACATATATATAACAAAACGATTGCTACTACAGCGCCACCTGTATAAGTTAAGAGGTTATAATTTACGACAATCTAATGTTCATTATTGAAACAAAAAAATCAATGTGATTTGCTTAAAAACAAATTTATGGCGTTTATTCTTATGGTTACAAAATCCAACGTTGTAATCAGAGTAATTTAATTTATGATTATGTTAATACAGTAAGTATTATACGCATTCTGTTTAACGAAGGTAAATTATGTAATCGAACCCCGATGTCAATCACGTATTCTTGAATGTTCTTAATATACTATAACAAAATAATACCAAACTTATATCAACTATAACAGTCATAACATTTTCGCATCTTGGTTAAATTTCTGATGCGGTGGCCAATCTCATGTAGTGATAGACGGACAGAGATATAGTTTAATACAGGGAATGTTTATTAGCAGTGTAGTCCAACAGGCGAATCACAACTTCAGTTCATAAATAGTCTTGTAAGTAGTACGTACTCAGAATAAATAAGAGAAGCTTTAATCTTAGTTATTAAATACTTATTTATTAGTCTATTAAATACTTAATATATACATGAAAAAATATATCGCCAAAAGTATATACATAGATACATACATACATAGCATCACGTCTCATTCCCATAGAGGTAGGCAGAGACAAAATCCTTCCACTTGCCAAGATCCTTGCATATCTCCTTCGCTTCTTTCATTCTCATTAAACCTTTCACACAAATTCGTCGCTTTAGAGTACTCTTGACCTGGCCGTTACTTAAAATGTCCTGGATTTGGTCCAGGAACGTTTGCCTTGGTCTCCCCCTTCCAACTTTCGCATTCACTCTTGACTCATAAATCCTTTTTGTCAGTCTCCTTTCATTCATTCTCTCTACATGCCCACATCATCTAAGCATACCTTTCTCAATTTTAGTCACTACGTCTTCTTTTATACCACAACGTTCTCTTATCACACTATTTCTTACTTTGTCACTNGCTTCAAGGAGGTAAGCAAGAAGTTGACCAATACCTGGAACACCTGAATAGCATTCATCATAAAATAGCCTTCACGTACGAAATGGAGAAACACAGAAGCATGTCTTTCCTGGATGTACATATATATTTAACATCTGATGGCAATTTTGGTCATTCGGTATATAGAAAACCCACACATACGGACAGATATTTACATGGTTCGTCTCATCATCATCCACGTCACCTTGCCTCGGTCGGGACAGCATTGATCAGTCGAGCTCACGATTTATGTGATGATCTAACTGTTCAGGACGAGTTAACCCATGTAAGAGAGGTGTTACGTCGGAATGGACATAGATCCCCAAAACCCGTCAGCAAGCAGAGACACCATAAACGACCTTTGGAGGTAGAAAGGCCAAAGGCCTATTTACCCTTTGTAAAGGGAGTGACGGACAGAATAGGCAGGCTACTGCGAAACGATTATAGCATCAAAACTGTCTTCACTCCCTTACAAAGGATTATAAACATGGTAAGATCTCCGAAGGATCGTTTACCGTATCAATGTCCGGGCGTTTACAAAATTGACTGCAGCTGTGGAAGCTCTTATATTGGGCAAACGAAGCGTTCCATAGCAACTCGTGTGTCAGAACACATAAATGCTGTCAAGCACAACGACATACAAAAATCTGCGATCGCGGAGCACATTTTGCAGCAGGGAACTCAACACTGGATAGAACTTCATAGCCCGAAAGTTCTTTCCACGGACCGCCATTATATGCCGAGATTAGTTCGCGAGGCCATTGAAATTAAAAAATATCCTAATTTCAATCGTGAAGATGGTTTTAAGCTGGCTGATACGTGGAATCCAGTGGTGAAGCTATGCCAAATGAACAAACGACGCAATTTTTCAAAATTAAAACGTGACGTTGTGAGTGTAGTATGCCGACAAATGGATGTGGGTGCCGTGAAAAATAAAAGAATCAGACGTAGGGTAGACAGATTCTGCCCTTGACAGCTTGACACAACCGACCACAGCAGTATCGTCGTGACCACGATCCATGCAACTGGGTCGAAATATCGGCAAAATTAAAAATTAAAAATTAAAAATCGCCATCGTGATATGTACCCGTTCAAATAGTCAATATGTTAATAAACCACGAAAATTTAAGTTTAAAACAATTAGTACTATTGATTTTACATATGTCCATGAATGACGAGATTCACGATAGAATAACTATTTAAAGGAGATTTTTCACTGGAGAGCATAATTGGGGCAAATGCTCGCCAGTGAAGTTGGGTGGCGGGCGGGTGCCTTCTTTTGCGAGACCGTCATCTTGCTGAAGGTGGCAAATGAGAGGCTAAGGGAGCAAGAGGCTGAAGCCCTTCCTCGCCATTGGAGGAGGCTTGGTGGCAGAAGTTGCACGTATGCACTTCATGCTTCATCCTATTGAGTGGTAGATCCTCATAGCCGGTGTCATCTGAGTCACTAGAGTGGAATGCATCTAGGGAACCTCTAGTGATCTCACTCAGGGAAGAGCAGTGATCCGCTGGATTTTAGTGAGTATTCTGTTGTCTATGAGTCTCACACTCCCGATTGGAAAAAGTCTTTCATCGGGGTGCGTAAAGGCATTTCTCAGCGCAAAAAAAGCTCTTTTGCCTTTTAATTTGTACCACAAATTTATTCCATAGACGGTGTTGCTCAGTTTGTAGCAAAATAAATTGTGTGTAATATTACTTTGTAGGATAATTTGAGTTAATAGAAAGTATTTAATTAATTAATTAAGCTTCAACGAAAGCTTTATTACTATTTCTATACGGACAAAGTCAGCTGCACAGCTGCTATAAAATAAAAACACTAATAACAAAAGTTGAAAAAAGATCAGACATTTTTGTTAGCTATTTTTATCGAGATGGTTATTAGTTTAGAAAAAAACTTGTAGAACTTATTTTTTGTCAGCTAAACTGAGCGTCAGTTTGAATAATATTACGTACACATAGTCATAAATCATTACAATGATTTAAAAAAACATTGATATAGACCTGACGTCACCTACTCGCCACAGTACCTTAGCAAACTTTTAATCTAATCAAAAACTTTTTATTGCAGTAGGCTTTCCACATATTAATTTTAATATAAACTAATGTTTGTATGTGATCCTAATATATAAACATTAATAAAAAGGCTGGGGGTTTGGCGCCGTAAGTCAAAATACAGGAATACAAAGATTTAAATCAAGTATAATCACCACAAGTATATCATAATAAGTAAAAAGACTAGATAAACGACTTAGAAATGGCTTTCTTATATCATTAAGAATTAAATAAAACACACTCTCTTTACATAAAATGGAAAGTATTATATATATTTAGTTTCCTAATATTGCCCCAAAAACAGCACATGGATAATCTATTCTTTAATCATTATTCTCAAAATACATCGATGCGTTTTTCATTCAAGAAATACACTGTGAGGACACCTGTATGCTCAGATTTATGGGATATGTGTAGCCTGAAATGCAAATTAATTAGGTTTAAGCTAACTTTCTCAAGTGAGTGATGAGCCCTTTGTCCAGCTGTGGGACCTAAGTACGCTGTCACTTAACAAATAATGAGAGCTCAAGAGGAAGAATGACCAAATAAACATTTTAAAAGTTAATTATACTAGCTATACGAGTATTTATAAATGCTTGCCGGCTTGCTCTGACAGCTTGTTTATTTATCAATGATAAGCCAAAGAGCAACATGGAAAATTTTTATTGACGTTATACAACATTTTATTTAATCCAAGACTATTCGTTTCGTATTATAAAGTATGACATTTATATAAAAAAGACAGGTGGTAAAAATAAAGCAAAGACAAACACTACTACGATACTGGTAATGATAAATATTTGAAAAGGGAATATTTAATACTAAAATATAAATATATATTAGACTAAACCATTTTTCAGTACAATATGTGGTAACATTTTGACGATCTCGTTGGACTATTAGTACGAATAGTTACAATATTCCAAGTTCCATTGTCGGCAAAGCAAATATGGTTAATAGCGTAAATTTGTCCAGCGTGGGCACCCCAGCGGCATATCTTGTTGTCGCTGGTTATTGGAGATCTTTCACTGAAGAGCATAATTGTGGTAATGCTCGCCAGGGAAGTTAGATGGAGGGCGGTTGCCTTCTTTTGCGAGACCGTCATCTCGCTGAAGGAGGCAAATGAGAGGCTAAGGGAGCAAAAGGCTGGAGCTCTCCCTCGCCGTCGGAGGAGGCATGGTAGCAGAAGTCGCACTTATGCACTTCACATCTCACTATATTGAGTGGTAGATCCTCATAGTCGATACCATCCGGGTCACTAAAGTAGAATGCAGTTAGGGAACCTCTAGTGATCTCACTCGTGGATGGGGAGGGATTCGCTGGGTTTTAGTGGGTATTCTGTTATCAGTGAGTCCCACACTCCCGATGGAATCAGTCTTTCATCGGGGTGCGTAAAGGCATTTCCCAGCTCAAAATAAAAAAAGGACGCGCTATTAAACAAAATAAATTCCGGTATGACAGTAAAGAGCACTGTGAAATACCAAGTGAATTCGCAGTCAAACGCTAACTTGAAAGTTTGTTACATGGCTGAATTTGTTCAAAAAGAAAACAATCCATTTGCTTCCTCTCTCAGCATCAAGCAGTGTACTCGTATATTATATTCTGAACGAATACAATGACATTTTATTATAGTCGATCCCCTAATAATTTGGGACAACTCTTCTTAGCTAGTATCTACATCGCTAAAGGAAATTATATGCCGTATTTGTTACTAAATCTAATTAGTTTATAATATTTAGTATTTGTCAATCTATTGTTTGATTTTAGCGTTTAAATTTTTTTTTAATACTGCAATCAATGTACCCAATCAGACTGTTCATTTAAAAAGATGGTGGAACAGTACTTTCTGTCCAAGTAAATTTTAATAACAAAAAAATTATACTATTACTTATTAGGTATGTAGCAGCCTATTAACCTTCCAACTACTAGGCACAGGCCTCTTCACTCACTGAAGAGAGGGTTATTTGAGCTTAGACCTACCAAGCTACTCCACTGCGGGTTGGTAGGCATAGTACACAAGTGGACACTCTATTTCTCCACTCTGACAGTCGGATGTGACGGCAGTCCGACAGGACCTGAAAGAGATCTGGCACAGGACCGACGGCTTAACGTGTTTTCCGAGGCACAACGGTGGATCACACCGCCAACTTCCCAACTTCGGGCAAATAGTGAGAAAATCTTAATAGAAGCTCAATATTATTTTTTGATTTCGCTCGACCCCAGACTCGAACCCAGGACCTCATGTCTGTAGCTGAACATGCTATTCACTAGACTAAATTAAAAATATAAATCAAAAATATCTTTATTCAAGTAGGCATATTACAGCACTTTTGAATCGTCAAATTATATTTTTTTCCTCACTCTGATTCTAATATAAGTCTGATGATGGTACTGAAGAACGGCTTAAAATGTAAAGTTACGAGAGTTCCTTCGCGTCCTGATCCGAGAAGAACACACAACAAACTCAGTGGGGTATTTTTTTCTTACTAATGAGGCAGCTTACGTACATCGCTTCTCTATATATACATATGTATATCTTTGCTGCCATTTATAATCCTTAATGTATTAGCCTTGTTTCAGTTTATGGGAAAAGGCTATTACACTAAAAATAAATAGTACAAGCCAAGTTCTTACTAAGTACCAATAAAAACAATAGTATTAAAATAATTAAGCACACTGTATTTCACTATATTTGGCACTTAAAATACAAAAATAATTTACCAAATAAGATCCTGAAGCATCCCATTTTATTTTGATAAAATTTGCAGATCGCTGATTCGCCTCGTGTAAGATTGAAAGGGAGGCATAACGTCATAAGGTCTTAACAACCGGTCGGCTACAATGCCAGCAAGGTTTAATATCTATCGGTTAGAAGATATATAGCAGTTATTTACTTCGCGACCGGTGTTGAGGTGATTCAACTGCTCAAATAATTGATAAACTGAAATTCAAACGAAAACAATGTTGTTAAGGTCGACGTTAAGTATTTTGTGTTTTGTGCTTAGTTTCTGCTGTTTGGGATATGGAAAAATTGCTCGTACGTATATTTTTTACCTAACATAATGTCGTTAAATACAAATTTGTTTTAATAACACCGATTTAGCGACCTGCATTATTTTTTCAAATATACGTAAATACTTACTCACTTCTTTTATAGATATATACGTATTAAACTTTCCATATTAATAATTTAAATATTAATAATTGACAATTTAAACTGTTGCTTTTTATCAAATCAATGGTTTATGACTTATGAAAGCGAAGACGATATTTAAATAAAAAACCAACCCTTTTTTTGGTACTGTCTGTCTATGTGCATATTTATTCCTGTTAGTCTCTTTATCAGCTGTACCGATTTTGACTGAAAGTTGACTGATAAATAATTGATATTATAAGGAGTAACTTAGGTCTTTAATTTTGAAAAAGAAATTAGGATTCTGAAAATACGGCATATAATTTCCTTTAGTAGATGTAGACACTTGCTAAAACAAGTTATCCCAAATTGTTATGGGATCGACTATAAAAAACATTAAAATACCATTTAAATCGATCAGAAGATAATATACATTGCTTGTAGAATAGAGACGGAAGAACGCCTAATTGATGATCAGCTAAGTTACACAGTTACACATAGTCACACATATGTGAAGATATGTAAAGTTACGTTATTAAATGTCTTTTTAGCTAACCAATAATTTGAGGCTTTGTGTAGATTTTAGTAAAAAAATTTCATTAAATATACCATACACTCCAATGAGTCACTTACCTTGATTTATCAGGGTTAGCTTGTTTCTTTTTTTATTATTTTTAAAGGAAATACTGGTGTTATGTATGGAATGTTTAGACTTGTGTTTATACACAGAAATGCCGGCTTCAAGCTTTTATTATGCATTCGACGCGCACATGCCATCCTAATTTGGTAACGGAATCTATTCAAACGTGTTTTGTATCCGAAGTTTATTTACTTTTTTGAGCTTTGTTACGCTGCAAGAAATTTTATTTTGTGTCATGGATAATTTCTAGATGTCCAAATATTAAGATTCTAGCCGTGAAAGTGCTGATTCTAAGGCAAATCCTGCAGATCACCCCAATATAGGTTGATGCAAGTTTCAAGTTAAGATTAATTTAGTAACTTCATGAGTGCTAGTCACCTGCAAAAAGTCACTTTTAATGAACGGCGTGGTATTCTCATCTACAGAGTGTATATATAATAACTGGTTTAAGATTCCCAATGTATTTGAATTTCCATGATTGAAAACCTTAAAGCTGACGTAAATTGACTCCCTACATCCATAGAGACTTGCAATACAAATGTTACCGCATTGCAATCTTTTTGAAGATCTGGGGTTTCTTTTAATTCTTTTACATAATGAAAGTTAAAAGGCATGTAGAAATTCATTGGTCAGGCTTGCGTAACGAAGGACTGCAATCAACCAATCACTAAATCTGGACTCATCTTCAAATTTTAGATTGACTTTGTTTGAAATAGAAGATATAATCTTGTCTTCTATACTTAATTTATCATCGTTAGTATACACTATCTTACATAATAGCTTTATAACTACACTTCTCATAAGAGGTTTAGACTTACCCAGTCATAAATTAATTACAATCTGAGAAAAATGTCTGAGAAATCTGAGTCAATTAATATTTATAGAAACTGCAACATTAATTGATTTCATAATTTGTAATTATTACCAGATTCACAAAAGGCCGACATGATTCAAAAACTAAGGGCAAGGTTGTAGTAGAGAGGCTGCAACGTAATTAACTTTAATTCCCCTAACGGATTTCTTCACGTCAATACGTTTATTAATAAATTTATTAAGGCCTTTTGAATGGCAAATCTTTGCATTGGTTATATATAGATAAAGGGTTATCTTCGCTTGTCATGTAAGGTATCCTAAGAACAAGAATATGGTTCGAAACTTGCTCTTAATTGCTCGGAGCCTTGAAACTAACTAAATATTTGGAGAACAAACTGTTTAGCAAATCAAAAAATGCTTATAAAATATTATAAATTTATTTGATACAGCATAAATTTCCATTTAGTAACAATAAAGTAGATTTGTCTTTGACCTTTAGTTGTTTCGTAAAATCTAACATTATTAATTTCTAACATTTATGCATTTATGATGTAGATGAACAAATTGCAAAAGTTCTAAAAATACTAACAGTGTTGGTTCATTTTACATTTTTTTTAAATTTAAATGATATTATGACTTGTGTACAAAATCAAATTCAACTATTTAGATCCATTTAACTTAAATGATAAGCAGTTTCTCTTAAAAGATACAAACAGCGATATTGAAGTGAAAAATATAAACACACACTTCCAAGTTGTTGATCCCAAAAGTAATGTAGGTATGAAATTAAGAATATGTCTCCTTACAAATTCAAATTAGGGGGCTACAAAATTTTTGGGAGAATTTGAATAATACTTAAACGAAGGGACAGTTATACGAACCAAAAATAGAAAAGGAAAAAATATTACAGTGCTGCCAAAGCCTTCTCTTTCACCTTGACATTCACTTTGTGTCACCCGCGGAGATCTCGACCCCGGGGAGGTATTGGGAAATCCGGATCGAATTAACAATGTAAACGACTCGTGAATTCTCCTCAACTCGTACAAAAATATCAACAATATCAGTTCAAACGTATTTATTTGAATATATACACATACACACGTACAGAAAAGTTATGTATCTATTTTTTATTGGTGATAGGTGAGCCCTTGACTGTGATCTTACCAGATGTTAAGTGACGATCCAGGTTAAGATGCAGCGCACAATTTTAATTTACCTCTTACGGTTTACCTAGATAAAATCGGACTAAAACGTAAAGTTAGCTTTGCTGGTAGAATGGTAAAGGCCGAAGTTCCCTACTAGCCCAGACTCAGACAAATTATAATTTTGGAATTACCACGTTCTCATAGAGTGCTACTGTGATGTATCAGCTATATTTCGCTTCTTTTGTCGCGCATGGGGTTCGCAAGCCAAGGGTTTGGAAATGGGAAAAGGCAGGAAAAATATCTTAGTCTTATTTACAGGCAGCATAGGAGGAGTTCCACTGGAAACCTCTCCCGTTTACCTGTTCATTTCTATATAAAATGTTACGAATTGGAGATTCAAATTCGGTACCTTGTCATCTTTAGTATAAGCCGACTACCAGATAAATTCTATACGATATCAAAAGCTTTTGTTTGTTTCTATAAGACAGTCATAATATCCCAAAAATTATAACTTAATTTAAAATAAAATTCTGAATTACTTTTTTGCAGTTAAATAAACTATATTCACGAAATATTAACTTTTATATATCCCGAATTGTGTAAGCAGGCAACGATAACCTTCCACCTACCGAACGTGTACTTCTAAACAATAATCATATAAAACATTTATTATGTTACAGTAAGAATTAATGGACACAGAAAACCTTATCTCAAATTATTACATAAAAATTAATGTGGCAAAAATTTCGTGTCATTATTGTAAAAATTAATGACAATATACGCTCGTATATGGTAAGATAAAATTAATTATAATTATTCCCGTGTATTTTAGTAAAAAATGGTAATTTTAACATGATAAAACATGACAAAAAATACGCTTCATTGTAAATTCAAATCATAAAATTTGAGTTTTAAATAATAAACAAAATTCCACGATTATATTTTTCAAGCATTAATATTTTTCTTTGCGATTTTTATTTTATTTTCTCAGAAACTCGAGTGAGCGCTTGCGTATTAAATTTAAAGGGATACTTCACCGACGCACTCATCATGAGATCCCAAAAACTATTTATCCAATTAAATTAATATTCGGCATACAGATTCCTTCCGAGACGAAGATACTTTTTATTGGGTTTCTCAATATTCCCATGAAATCGGAATATATAATCGAAAACATATAACTCGTCTACTTTCACGGGACTCCCAAAACAAAAAATAAATGTAATGTAACTAAAATGCTTATTTTCGGCTTATACAGCACTCTTCAATCGTTAAATCTAGTAATTTTATACACATATAGACATAAAGATTTACAAGTTTTGTTTCAAGAGGAGCCCTAAAAACTTAGCCGGATATCCTCTTTTGTTATCATCAGTACCATTACATATACATAGGTATAATTTCGTTTTTTTTTCTAAGTAATACTACAAATTATAGTATGCTTTTAAGTTACTTTTTTTTAACAAAGAATAAGAATTTATTAACTGACACATCTTAAAAGTCTGCAGCAAATTAATAGATCCGTATTCCTCATTTTAACCTCACTTTAACTACTACAATAGTAACTGCTACTATCAAGGCTTTTCTTTTTTACATGTATAAAAAATATACATACTCGATGTAATATAATTTTGTTACCTCTAAATCTTTCTCTTATTGGCTCTCTTGGAATCGTAGTATATATTTAATTTACCACGTTAATTAAATAATTCTTTTCATTACAATTGTAATCCGTAATTACACCTACAGTTCTTATCTTATTATCTTAATATGCAATTAAACAAGCTTGAGCGCATTTTATTTCTTTGCGTAAGGTGAACCGTAAATCTGATTATCTTGTTTCCTTTGGTTTAAAATTTGCATGCATAAAATTGTTACTCTATGATATGCATAATATTCTACAAGATAATATCCGGCATAATTCACAATGCAACGTTATATAAATGACACCAGCTATTATAAGTTAATTGTTGTCGTTAACAGAAGAATGTTCCACCAAACATTTTGTTTAAAAATATCTAGTTACGCTTATATTTACAGAATTTTCTGGAAACTGTTTTATATAGAAAACTTTGTTCAACTGACGTAACAATAACCTGTAATAAAATATTCAAGTTAATTTCACATAAGCCATTCTTGGCCCAGAGGTATTGTAAGTTCCAAAAACCATATTGCAGCGCTTACTACACTGACAGATACATATAACCATAAACTAATAATATTGTATTGCATGCCATTGTAGTTATAATATCTATAATTAGACGAGATTTCGGTTTAATTGCTTGTATTCTGACCATGACCACAATCAAATTAAAAATAGACGTAACTACAATCGCGTATCCGAAGTGATAATTTTTGAACTACATACATTATTTTTAAGTTAACATCCAGAGGCATAAAGTACTGGATAATTATGACTTAACATATATAAGAAATCTTGGCTGCAATGTTGTATTCATTTATGTTGCAGATGTTAAACGTTTGATTACCAGCAGGACATTAGTGAAAATAGTATGTCCAAATCTCTAAATTGTATTTTCAAATTTTATTAATATTCGCAGCAGAAATTCCCTGACCAATTTCATATTTACAAAATACTAGCTGAACAACCCTACTATCTGTGTACGATTAAATGTAGGTCCTAAAATACAACGATATCTATCTGGTATCGCTGTACTTTATGCTTATGTAACTTTTTAAATGTCAGATATTTTCTAAGGCATTCATTTTAATTAAATCCTATTTGGGACAGTTTTGATCTACATGAAATATACAACGTATGTAATATATTTCATTGTATTAGGAATAATGCTGTATTGTATAAAACGGCTTGGTAAATAACATCGATTTTACTGTAATATATAAAAGTTAAAAATGATTACTGTGGGTTACCTTTTGATAAATACATAAAACTGACACTTTTTTCTATCGCTCTTTTTAAAAATTACAATTCCGTAGCACATTAAATGGAGCTATCTCGTAAGGCTCATAAAATATATTTATTACGACATGACATTAAAAATCTCAATTTTTTTTTTGGATTTCTTGGTACTCTAATATGTGTGTATTTTATATATAAACCTTCCTTTTACTTTTACTGTATATACACAAAAACGAGACAATCATATTATAAACCACCCATAATACCACCAACTACCAGTAAAGATGTGCCGAAAACATAAAGATTTGTATTGAAGTACAAAACTAGACAGGAGCCATTAAGATTTAATAGTATAATATTTATGATGAGATGAGATAGTAGTAAAGCGCTAATCAAAGTAATAAAACCAACCTGATTTATTTTGTAATAAACTATAAAAAAGATCTCTAGAATCTTTGCTACGTGAAACCTATATTATTATACTATATTATATCATACTGTAATTTGATAGCAGGTAATTTTATCCTTCCATGAGTTCTATATTTACATGGCAACATATTAATTGAAAATCCTTGACACGATGAATATGCCCCATAATTTTCCTACCATAATTTTTATAATTTACCTGTAATTGATGTTTTATTGGTATACAATCTAACGAAGAACAGGCCTTTGTAGGAAAAGGCACTGTTTGTATTTTTATAATCGAATATTTAAAACTATATACTGATCGGTGGCGCAGTGCTGCAAGTACTCGCTTTGCTCACAGTGGCTCCGGGCTCGATCCCCAGTATAGTGAATTTATAAAAAAATCGTATTTTCCATTTTTGTATGAGCCTGGACTGATGGGAGGCTTCATTCGCGGCTAGTTGGATGGATCACTCATTGATTTATTACGAGATATCCAAAACTTGGAACCAGATGGAATTGAATCTTGACATATATATTAGCGACATAGACACTCACTAAGACTAGGTTTTACCACATTCTTTCAGAATCGTGATTTATAAGGGAAATGATTATTCACTGACACACCACATCTATAACACTAACCACCTAATTGGCTTAAAATACGTTATAGATATTTATTTTGTAGTTTAGACGTCTATTCAGAACGGGTTGCACTATAATACCTCAAGATCGGTATTTATAAGCGAAAAACGATCTCTGAGTGACTCCTGATGAGATGTTCAAAAATATTGCCTTGATTGACTTGAAATTCGGCAAAGATATTTATTTTGTAACGTAGAAACTTGTTAAGAAATCTTTTTCCCCATATTTCCACGAAATCAATCAATGAAATCGTCCTATCGGAATATATAATCGAAAACTTATACACTCATCACGAGACCTTCGAACAATTGTCTTCAAATTCGGTACACATATGGCTCTCATGGTGTAGACGGTCAGTAAGAACGGATATCGTATACTCCTACAGGATACCGTCAACTGAGAGCGCGTTCGTCTTCATAAAATTATCAATCAAAGTATTTATTCGCGACGGGTATACAGATATCAGAATCTATAAACTTCTATCAATAGAGTAATATAACTTGACAAGCGTCATATATACGTACATTAAACTACATGAACTTACGGTAGGACACACTGTGTCTTCTAATACACAAATTTAGATCTTATTTCAAACACTTTAAGAGCTAAAATGTCATTTAACAAGTAAATCTACGATCAATGGATGGCGTGCTCTCTAAATGCAATTATAGGATATTTCACGTGACACCTAAAGCATTTTCTACAATGATGAATATTGCGTTGCGGTTAAAATAAGACTGTATAAAGGAAACAATTTTGTTTCTACATGATGTTACACATAATTTTCCTGACTAACCTATACGAATATGGCAGAATGAGGTGTAACTAATCTATTTAAATAAAGAAATCCCTGTCACAGTATTCACTCATTCAGTTTGTTGTATATACTCTTATTCCCACTTAGGACATAAGATAGGTTTCTATATCTAGATTTTATAATCTATTAAGTAAAGTTATACACACACCCACACACTCACATACACATATATATATATACGAGGTGTTAGGAGACCGCTCCCGAAATCGAAGACAGATGATAGTACTAATGGTACTTTTAATAATGGGACGGAATGAAATTGTTAATTTGAAATTGTGAATTTTAAAACATTTTATTAGAATTGTTTACGCCCCGTTATGTTAGCACAGCTAAATGAAACGATATTTTCATAAAAAATACAATGCTTAAAAAAACAACCAGCCCTGAAAGCGCGCGGGCAGCTAGAGGTCGTTGACCCGGACTGAGACGGCAGCTGTTTTAATTTCGTGTTTCAATACTGGTTTTTTTATGAAACTATCGTATCATTTAGTTGTGCTAACATGATGGAGCGTAAATAATGCTAATAAAACGTTTTAAAATATGATTTTTTAAAAATCAGGATTGATTTTTCCCATCCTATCATTAAAGTTATCATTAGTGCTATCATTTGTCTTCGTTTTCATGAGCGGTCTCTTAGCACCTTATGTGTGTGTATGTGTGTGTTTGATTTCCATTTACTTTAAAGTGGGGTTACTAGAAGTAGTATTTCTCAGATCACCATATCTGTAATATATATAACAAAAGAAAGACGGGGAATAAATTGAAGAAGTTTTTGAGAATATATCTTTGAGATTTTTAGAATACTTACGTCTAAAATATAAATATCTCGAGTCGCTATGTTTTCTTCTTCTTCCTTTCTTTCTTTTCTATGATTTATAGTCGCAATCCCCCAAAACGATTTGACTGATTTTAATGATTTTTTTGCGGGTTTGGTACGTATGGGGATGGAAAAAGTATTTTTCACCCCCACCCCTAATTTTTAGTCCCGTTTTTGTATTGTTATACGAACAGATGAACTAGTAAAAGTATATTTTTTATTATTTTTATTATTGTTTTTGTTAGTCAAACGTAATTTTTAGAAACGCTATGTATAGTTTAAATTATAGTAGTAAAAGGATTATTTTATGATGTTATTAGTTTATCCATGAGTAAACTACGTCGTTTAGTAAATATGCAGCGAACCTCTTTTGATTCAACAAGGTATTTATATATATAGTCGAAATGAAACTCAATATTTATGAAGATGAAAATAGATATCTAAGACTTATATACCACAATAATGAAATATTATTTATGATCTTAAAACGCGATTACTTACAGATATATAGCAAAATAAAAATATATGTCAAATATGGACTGGGGAGTTATTTAAATAAAGACGTCAGCGGTTCTTATGACTTCAATAATTTAATATTTCACTCTATAAAGCAGGCTTATTTTCAATCTGGTCTGCTATGTAATAAATGACAGTAAAGAATTTCAAATTGGGCAATAATTTGACAGATGACGATAAATTAAAGCAAATAATCCATCGAACAAGTAAAACACTATGGAGTCAAGATCAAACAAAATTTTATTAAAACCAACAGGGATTCTATTTTACAATGTTATCTAAGCAAAATCCAACAGTATTTCTACCCGCTTCAACAATGATGACGTCACAAAGGGCATCAAAACACTTTATAATACGATAGTTAATCGATGACGTAACAAAATTAATTCCAATCATTATCAATTATAAAACTAAGTCCTAAAGTTATTATTAGACGTAGTAAGCATTTAATTTAGCTTTTTTATTTTAACAATAGAAATAAAAAAAGGCAATAGAAACTTACAAAATCAAAGGTAATTATTAAATCTGCTCTTAAATTTTGTTTATAATTAGCTAACTCCCGTAAAGCAATAATTTGATTGTAAATCAACATATGAGACGAAGTAATTTCCATTATAAAATAATTATCGCGGCGACAAATATTTTACTTAAAGGAATAAATTTTACAAATTAAATAAACATAAAAAAGGTTTTATTTGTGCAAAATGTTATCGGTCAAACTCAGTTATCAAAATGAGTGAGTGAGTTAGTTTAATTGGTCTTAAACAATCGTCTTCATTGCCTTTCCAATGATACCATGTCGAATGTTTAAAGTACGTGGATAGTTTGAAAATCAATAAGAAACAGTTTCTTATATAAATTACAACATGTCTTTTACATAAATTGTGATATCATTAACATAGGAAACACGTATATATTGTTATTTATTTTATGAAGTTTTTTCTCATTTCTAGCGGACTTTATCCATCCGTGTAACGCAACCACAAGGGAATGTCTCGTAAAAGCTACGCAGGACGCTATACCTGGCTTCGTGAAAGGTATTCCTGAACTCGGAGTACCTTCTCTAGATCCTTTTGTGATCGAGAAACTATCAATACCACTGAGTGGCCTTGAAGTTACTTTCTACCAGGGAAAAGTGACCGGCTTCAGAAAATGTATTGTTGATAATGTGATGTAAGTAAATTGTTTCTACATAATTTTACCAGTATATATGAAAACTTGTTGTACGCCGAAAAATGTACAAATTATATCATAGTTAATAGTACATCATGATTATGAATTTAAATATATATTATAAGGACGAGTTGTTGAAATAGGATTCTTAAAAAATTCGTATATTATGTACATTCCGAAAAGAGCTTGTTAAATTGTAAGTGAACCGGGAATAAAATTGAAGATCTACAATTGAGCGAGTTTAATACTTTAAATCTGTTCTTGCATTTCTTATGGTTTGGTTAAATGAGTAGATAGGTTTCAAGGTATATGTATTTAACGTACATAGGTAATACCATATAAGGGAAATAAAAGTACAATAGGCGGTCTCGGGTTAAAAAAAGAAGAAAGTGATATGGGAGGTAGGCAACAAAATAAACAGACACACTAATATCTACATACTAATACATACATAACAATAAATAGATAAATAAACTTATATATGTATATAATACTAGGAGACCCAGCAAGCGTTGTTTTTTTTAAAGTTTTATTGCGGACGCTTGACTGTGATCTCACCTGATGGTAAGTGATGATACAGTCTAAGATGGAAGCGATCTAATCTGGGCAAAAGGTGAAATACTCCTTACGGTTTCCACACAGCATCGTACCGGAACACAAATTTCTATGTTTTGGCGGTGTGTCTTTGCTGGTACGGTGTTAACTAGTCACGGCCGAAGCCTGCCATCAGACCTGACTCAGACAAATTAGAAAACACTATTTTCTAAATTTGCCCTACCGGGGATCAAACCCGGGGCCTCTGCTAGCAAACCGAGTTTTCGCACCACTGCGCTAGCGAGGCCGTCAAAAAGGTGTTTCGCCATATAATAACTGTTATGCCTATTACCAAGTAGGGGGTTGATGATAGAAAGGTAAAAATGTAGGGTTGTATATATGTTTTTATTCCTCACCATAAAAAAAATAACCAAAAAAATTGGTCCAAAAAAAAAACACCCTTAACACTTAGGGTGTAAAATTAGTTATAAATCTATTCTTATAGCCACTGAATAAACATAAAATTACATCAAAACCGATCAAGCCGTTTCGGAGCCAGATTGCAGCTACGGGCAATAAATTGTCCAAAATATTATAACTGTGACACAAGAATTTTATACATAAGATTATGACATATATACATAGATTGAAAAATGTATACTAACTACACATATATATATATATATGCTGTCGTCAATTTCTAAGATGTTGTAAACTTAAATTTTCGTGGTTTATCGACCTACATATAAAAGTGTGTTTGAACTTGAGAGAGTAAAAAACTATTTTATTAACGATTGGAAATTTCCACAAAGTATGTGTATAGGGTGAGTAGGGACTAATAGTCGATATTGAATAACAGTTAAGATGTAAAGAGAAACTTGCAAGTAATATGAAAACAACTGTACAAAAGGCGGCCTTATCGCTACATAGCGATTACTTCCAGATAACCTTTGGATTTAAAAAACTGTAAGTAAAGTGTAGGATGGCAATAGCATTAACATATATACAAATATTTACACACTATTACACAAATAATGCAAAAATATTTATATACATATATAGGCTATACAATTATATACTTATATAAATGGGGGGTATACATTAAACTATTTAAATGTCATCTAACCCTTATAATTTACATTTTGGAGATAGTGCTCTTTTAATAGACTTTTAAATGACAGCAGTGATTTTGCCTCCTGTTTGCTATATGTTCCACAATTTTATCGCTGAACAGTGCTTAGGTAGAATAAATAGATTATAAAGTGTTTGATATATAGAGGCCTATGAAGAAGACCGTAACTCAAACCTGCCAATCAAATTCTGACGGATAAGCACTTAATATTGATAGATTAGCATCGATGAAGCGTGATATAGGGCTTGATTTAGCCACACTAATTGGATTTGATTCAAACGTAAATATTATTGTCTCAACACAGGGTTCCGTGCTACTTAATTTTTCTTCATTACATATTATATTTACTTTTTTTACGCAGTCACTGAAAACACTCATTGTGTAATTAGATAATGGTGGCAGAAATTTATAAATTCTTTATTAATCAGATTAGACTGTTAGAAAAACAGACTACAAGAAATTGTTTACCATATTAAAATAATAATATATAATATCTAAATCTTTCTTTAAAAATAAGCATCAAACCGATTCATGTCCATTACTATATATATATTAAAGAGATATTCAGGTATCTATTGACTCATCACGATATCTCTGGAATCATATGGCGTAGAAATTTGAAATTTGTTAAGAATATTTTAGCGGTCATTCTATACCTCAAGTCTCCCAACAAAAACCAAACTGAAGTTCTACGGTATGCGGCTCCTGCCTGGTACTCTTTCTGCTCAGGGTATCAGAAGAGGCTGCAGACTCAGCAGAATAAGTGCCTACGCTTCATAGTAGGAGCTCCGAGGTACATCAGGAATGACGTCATTTATCGTGACACCAAGACGCCCACCGTGGAGGTGTTCGTCCGGCAGTTGGGGAGGAGCATGTTCCGGCACGCGGACCACTCCCCGCACACACACCTCCATGGCATTGCCAGCCAGCATCCTAGATCTGAAAGCATTGGGCGTCCACTACCTCGTGAGCTCCTGCTGTCACCACCACCAGGTGTGTCACCACCACTCGACGGCAGTGACAGAACTCGGATTGACCTGGATGGTCTCGCTGGTGTAAACTGGTGGGAACCAGCCCGTTAGAATGACGGGCAGAAACATATACCGGGCATCGTCGATGCCTGAGAAAATTAACCCGGGTAATGAAGCATTGCCTCGAGGCTCGTATCCCACAACTTGGTTGTGAAGAACCCCGGATAAAAATATTCCTTTTGCCGATTAGAGGTCAGCTAAGAACGGATTTTATGAAATTCCACCCGCAAGTGGGGTTACGGGGGTGTTAATAAGAAAATTTACATGTTCACATTTAAAACAAATTCAAACCTCACATTTACTACAAACTATATCTTCTATGGTATGTAAAACTTAGTCAGAATTTTTTTTTTGATATAATGGAAACTATCAAAAGTAAATGTTAGGAAATTCTACCCTCAAAGGGCAGTGGGGGTATGTTACATATTTGTAAAACAAATTGCCTAAATTAATGAAAATGCTACCGAAAAACCATTCCACGCCGACGAAGTCACGGGTTAAGCTAGTTATTCATATTTGTAACTCTGTTAGAAAAATTAAATTTAGCTTTACTAACTAACTGTTAACCTATGATTTATATATCCTTATATGATATTTTCAAACACTCATCTTTGTTTTTAAAGAAGAAAACCATTTACAAAATCTTTTACAACTATCTCTATATTAATAAACACACTTTTTAGGGTATAATGTAATTTCCTAACTTAAATATAAACAATATTATTCCATCATTACCTGCTAATTGAATTATCTTTACCTATCTTTATAGGATTTACACACATAACATCACGCCTTATTTCTATAGGGGTAGGCAGAGACCACGTCCTTCCACTTGCCACGATCCTTGTATATCTCCGTCGCTTCTTTCATTCGTCGGTTTAGAGTACTTTTGACCTGGCCCTTATTTAAAATATCCTGGATTTGCTCCAGGAACGTTCGCCTTGGTCTTCCCCTTCCAACTTTCCCATTCACTCTTGACTCATAAATCCTTTTTGTCTGTCTCCTTTCATTCATCCTCTCTACGTACCCCACCATGTAAGCTAACCTTTTTCAATTTTAGTCACAGCATCTTCTTTTATACCACAATATTGTGTAACTCAACAACTCAACTCAAGAATGTTGTTGAGTTACACAATATACAAAAAATACTAAATTCTTCAATACATACATACATAGCATGACGCCTCATTCCCATAGGGGTAGGCAGAGACAACATCCTTCCACTTGCCACGATCCTTGCATATCTCCTTCGCTTCTTTCAATCTCATTAAACCTTTCATACAAGTTCGTCGGTTTAGAGTACTCTTGACCTGGCCGTTATTTAAAATGTCCTGGATTTGGTCCAGGAACGTTCGCCTCGGTCTTCCCCTTCCAACTTTCGCATTCACTCGTGACTCATAATTCTTCAATACATTATTAGCAATCACTATTTTTGGTAAAATATTTTATAATTTTGTAGAGATAAGTATTCTTTAAAAAGTGAATAGTTTTTTGCTACATTATCGTATAAACATGGTATCTTAATCGTTTTTTGCTATAGTAAGACGCTATCCTGCCACGACAAAAAATATCCAGCTTATGAATAAATATTAAATATATCAAAATATTATTACACTTATGTCTTTTTTCCTGTTTCAAAATATCAAAGGTCATTTTATTAAAAATGTTTATTTTAACTTTGGCCTTTGATTTTTTTGTCGAAGTTATAACTTAAATATTAAATTAAAAGAATATCTGTTCCGCAGTGATTAACATCTGAACGCTTAAACCTGTCTTAGACGTATTTAAAAAACAAGATTTTTAATAATACATGCATTAAAATGACCTCTAAAATCCGTAAAGAACTTTACGCGTACTTTAAATTAATAATGACAAATTAAAGTACAAAGACAAATTAATAATGAATTCTTGGGAATGTATACAGTAAACTTGAATTTTGGACAATGGCGTTTTGATTCATAAAAGCCTGTACTCGTACGTTGGCTAACTAGAGGGAGCTCCATACTTGATTATATTAAAGTAAAAAGAATAGGTAGCAGCCCATTAACGTCCCACTGCCGGGCACAGGCCTCCTCATATTTTAATTTTTTGATTGGCCCGACCTATCTATATATTTATATAACTATCCGTTATATAAATATATAATGCATAGTTTAATATAACCAAATCCATACTTGATTGAATAGTCCTCTTTTTGGACACTTAAAGTTGCTCAGAAAATGTCAATTTATGTACTTTAATACTGTTCAGGCAAAAAAGAGATGTCTTTATTGTTATTACTTCCAGCATATTTCTAAAACTGCTCTATTCTACAATAACTTTCACAATCGAATAGGTGACCTAACAAATGGTTTTCTTGCATTGATATATGTCGTTCAATAATAAAGAATCCCTAGTATTTATGACATTAGCATTTTATTTAAAAGCCATTAAACCTTTATTTTGGAAACACAGTCACAGGACTAAATTTTAATTTTAAGTACAGATTGCTTTTGTGCTATTAGTAATTCGATAAACGCAACTTTGTTGGAAATCGTTGTGTTGAAATACGTGTCCATGAATGTGGCTACTATATCTGAATTCAAATATGTAGACCTAATTTTCCTACGTAGACTATAAAGAATTACATATTACACAAAAATCGCCTATATCGATATTGTACGTTAAGATAATACCACTCAAACGACTTTACGGAAATTTTGTCTTTGTGTTTTTGTCCCAGGCAGACTTTGGAATCGATCCCGATAAGTAAGACTTTTGCCGTAATCATTATTTTTTATTTGGACAATATGTTTTCTGTCATGGTAGGAGATCGTTCAATAAATATATTTTGGTCATCACATCTCATAATTATAAAAAAAATATTTAAGACACCAATTCCATGTTTAAGAACAAGGAATCACGATTTTGATATTCCAATTGAAACAAACAGCTCCTTACGCATTTTACTCAATCTTTGTTTAAACTTGAAAGTTGAGTACATCGGAGCTTCGTTTGTCAATGCTTCATTGCCATTCCTTCACTTTAAGATTATACTATCTAAAATTCATCAACATTTATTTATCGACCATTGCTCATGTATTTGTTCATTCCAGTTCTTCTAACCATACACACACTTCATATAAAATATGTTAAAATATACATATATGACAGGTTATTAATTCTGATTGATCGTTTATTAAAACGCGGAAAGTTTGTCTACTAATACATTTTTGTTTACTCCTATTGCACGAATTGAATAGCTTCTAAATGAAAAATCCCTATGGACGTAAAGCAAACTGGAAATTTTACAAACTTTCATGATATTTATTCCCTGTAGAGCATAAATTTTGCACAAATCTCTTATAATCATAGAGCGTTTGAAAATAAGCTTTTGTTTAAATTTCCGAATTCTATTGGTTTGGGATGCTTGTTCCTATCAAATGAATTATTTATGTAATAGGAATATAACTTATAAATGGACACAGGTTTATGATCAATTTAACCAACCTCTCCTCAGCTTTATGTGCTCCCTGAGTGTACATTTAGGCCTCAGTTAAGATTATTGTTTCTATAACTGAGGCGTCCTCTAACCCTAATACTTTAGAGCATCACATAGTTCGTGAAATCAGAGAGAGAGCGATAGAGAGAGAGAGAACACTTTATTGGACACAAGGTAAAATAAAAAGACATATAAACTAAGATACTTATTACTATTATTATCGCGTGCAAAGGCGGTCTTAATGCTACAAGCAATCTCTTCCAGACACGCTTATTAGGTTAGGAAGCAGACTAAAATGAATAATAGGGCAAAACTTAAATATAATATTTAAATAAATTTTTGTTTACAACTAAGATATTTGTTAATGAAATATCTACTTATAATATATATTATATACATAAATATATCTATAGATACATATTGAAAATATATACAGAAAAGATATGAAACGAAAAAATATGCAATATAAAGAAAAGGATATAAGCGTGTTATTCACAGCAGTTTTCAATAAAACTCTTTGAGGCGTGCTTAAATGACGGCTAATTATTATGAGTGACATACGAGTATGATATCTGGTAAAGAATTCCATAAATTTATAACTTGGACAGTGAATGAATTTAAATCAGGTAGTAGTTATATTCATCTAAGCAGCTTCTTCATCAGCATTCACTGTCAATTGTACAGCTTATAAGATTACTTCACATAACATTGAATTACCTTTTATTACAATAAGTTTCATTTCAAAGATGTATTATTCATAATTGGTTGTGTAGGCTTCGCATTATAAACTCACATACAGACAAATATTTTTTTTTTAGCTTCAACAACAAAAAAAAATATGTTAAGAATCATCAAAAATGTCTATAATAGAAAATCAGAGCAAAATATTATAATAAACTTTTTGTATGATAGTTTCAACTTAAACACAAACTGTTTTATATTCAGTAAATTAAATGCTAAGCTTAACCATCATATTAGTATAATTTATATCTAAATGAATCTGACGGTCATGAATTATGCAAATATCTTTTTAAAATATTCCATCAACATTATTAAACACAAAAATATATCATTCATACATAAACCTTAACAAAAAATCTGTGTAAATACGTCAGTTTATGGTGCAAAAAATACATATTTCAACGAACAACATTTAATGACTAGATATAAAAAGCCTGCCTTCAACACAAGGTGATGTGTATCTTTGTTGCTTTTTAATTTTTCATATACTATATGTTCAACTAGCGATAAATTTATTTAATAATACGGTTTAGATGAGTTTTCTGTTCTTGACCTCGAAGCAAGGCCACGCTAATAACAATTTTAATAACTTGGAACCTGTTTTGTGTAAATTTCTTAACACAAAAGCTTTGAAGATGAGTTTTTGCAACACAAGATTGGTCATTAAGTTGCATTCATTGAGATTGCTAGTAAAGCCGTGGTTACCTTGGTTTTGCAAATTATCTTTTATAATGGAAAATCAACCGTAAAAACAAAGGTCCCGTTGAAGTCTAACCTGAAAATAATGTAAATTCACAAGCTGTTCCTGGTTGTGTTCCACATAGTTCTTGAGCCGGCGGCAATATGGGAAAATCCGTTATTTATCGGATAAATTTTTCAATCTAAACTATTGTTGTATTCACTTGCACACGCACTTTGTTTGACGTGAATACCTCTTTAAAATCGCATCCATATTGAGGCAATTCAAAAAATGAACGAGAACAAAATTGGAGGATATAGTTTGGTTTGGTAGCTACATATTTATCACTTTCATCCGAAATTCAGTTACACTACTAGTTAGCTAAAGGATCAAAGCGTTTTTTACGCTAAATAAGGACTCTAACACATCGCGTGCGGCGGAGGGGGAAACCCCGTCGCACTTGAGACGTATTCACATACAACAAACGGCCGTGTCCATAACATTCCATTTTTTTATCAAAAGCGGTTTACCCATTGAGAAAGAATTCATTTGCATACACCATAGAGTAATTATATATAATACTAACCATATCCCGTGGTGTTAGTCGTGTAATTTCGTTTTTGTTTTTCACCGCATTCCTTTTTATACCATGGTGTTCAATAAAACATATTAACTATCTATCAATGTTGAGTTTAAGAAATTCGTGCCATTTTATGTTTTTCTTTATATACGAATATTAAGTATCACTACAGATTTTGTCTATAGTACTAAAAACTAAGGTCTTTCTCTCAAAGAATACAATTTTTTTTTCAGATCTGAATTGGCTAAAAGACATTTTGTAATAGAGTTCCATGCAAACTTAACTATTAAAGGGCAATACGCTGCAAATGGAAAAATTTTACTATTCCCAATAAACGGAGAAGGAGACGCCAAAATAAAATTGAGTGAGTAATTAACTTTTTTTATTGTTACACATATTTGATAGTAATTTCACATGATAAAAAGTAACCTTGACGTGATAATAAAATGAGTATCTATTTATATTTTTAAATTAACAGCTTTTCACTTAATATTTACAAAAATATATGGTATATGGTACTCATGTTACAATTTTTTTTTGAATTTGTTTTGTTTATTCCTAATCAATGAAAGAGCTGGACTTATTCTGTCGTTATATTCAGTAGCAGATGTTATTAGGAGTAACTACTATTATTTAAAAGTAGGCATCAGGAATTGCACAAGTAACGCTGCCGGGAACAACTGGTTCTTTATATAAATTTCTTCTGTTCTTTGTTCTTTACATAAAAGCTGGAAAGAGTTAGATATTTTTTATCTGAATTTAAATCCGATAAACAAGTGATTTTCAAAGATTTTTACGGAATCCGAAAAAACACACAGAAGACACTGACAGTAACAGGTGGTAATTTAAAAGATAGTGCACGCTAACTCTATATGAAGCACTACATTTTAGTAGAAAAAGTGTCTAGCAAAAATATAACTAAAACTTAGTCTAAAAGGTATCGAAAAGATTTTGGCTTGCGCAATTTATATTCAAATATATAAGAATACTCATATTCGCATTCAATCAATATTTAAAAGTTATAGAATTTGTTTATTTTACTTACTTACTTTAACATTAAGGGCAAACCTCTGTGGTTTTTTGTAATATTAAGCAACAGTAGTTTGTAAATTTGTATATAATACAAAAAATAATGTAATTTCACAATAATTCTGTTGGTTCAGTTCTTAAAAAAAATAAGCTTTAAATTTGTTTACAATTCTAACTTAGTCCGTTACGTATTAGAATGATATTTCTGTGCGAAAGTTTCTTTACCTACTAGATATTGTGTAATGGGAATAAAGTCGGCTCTCATCGACGATTAGGTATCCCTTTCAAAATTATATTTAAAAATGTTGTCTTAAATTTTCCAGCAAATCTACGAATGAAATTAGACATCAATACTAAATACGTCAAAGACAAAGCAGGAGTCGCTTACTTCGGAATTAAGAACTACAAATATACTTTCGACTACGGTGACCGCGTGCAGTTTGATCTGAAAAACCTCTTCAAAGAAAGCCAAGAACTAAGTAAGTTATATTACTTTATAAAATGTTTTAAATATACAAATATAATAGCCTATACAATTATTATATAAATGCGTTTAAGAGGATTTTTTTCTAATAAAGTTGTATAAAAATTTGTTGTATAACTTCTAATGTAAATGCAGAGTGTTCTTATCTGTATGGAATCTGTATGGAAATAAATAAAAATAATAGATATCATATTAGAGTCTAGTAAAATTATAAAACACTAGCTGCTCTTCGTGATGGGTCCCGATCTCGTCAGAATATGGGGAAATCTATCTTAGATTTTATATAACTTAGAAAACATCTATATTATCAAAAAAATCATCGTTGCCTTTTCAATAAAACGAATTTGAAGCATATCGCTTGGATAGTTTGAATTTGTATATAACGCAGACAATATTTATTTTATACAAACATACATAGCATCACGCCTTATTCCCAAAGGGGTAGGCAGACACCATGTCCTTCCACTTGCCACGATCCTTGCATACCTCCTTCGCTTCTTTCATTCTCATTAAAAGTTTCATAGAAAATCATACTCTTCGCCTTGGTCTTCCCCTTCCAACTTTTGGATCCACTCTTGACTCATAAATCCTTTTTGTGAGTCTGCTTTCATTAATTCTCTCTACGTGCCAAAACCATCTAAGTTTACCATTAGTTTCTCAATTTTAGTCACTACATCTTCTTTTATACCACAACGTTCTCTTATCACAATATTTATTTTATACTAGTCCTTATAATTTTTATTCGTATTTCGCATTATTTTTATATTTATATAACTGTTTAATTTGAAAGAATACTTTGAAAAGTATATTTTATAAAAACTTTTATTCTGTCAATATATATTTTCGTTTGGGATAGTATTTGTAACCTTGAAGTTATTAATGCTATCCCACTCGCTTTCTGGTCAAGGATTAATGTCAAGAAACCTGTTTATTTGAGGTAAACTTCAGCATGCGTTTATTACACTATCATACATTCTTAAAATCTCCACGTCTGATGTATTGTCTTTCGTGGAATAGTAGAGGAGGTATCTCAAACCTTAAAATAGACGATGTCTTCTCTCTCATTCCATGATAGCTAATACGTCGCCACGGCGATGCAGTTATATCCGACTAAGTGATCATGGAAAAACTAAAATGTCAGGTTGTAATTAATATATATATATAATTAATAAATTGAATTTTGGATACTAAAAGTCTTTCAAGACTTTTAGTATCCAAAATTAATAGTGGTGAACAAATACCAAGGTTACGCTTCTCGGCTAATAAATAAATATATTTTGTTTGTCAGAAATAGGAGAGTTTCTTTAATGTATTGAATTTTGGATATTATTAAGACGGGCTTGCTGGCACAGTGATCCAGGGTTTTATGGAAATTGTATTTTCTAATTTGTCTTATTCTGACCTGGTGGGAGGCTTCGGCCGTAGCTAGATACCATCCTACCATCAACGGCGTAACACCAAGCAAAGTCATTTGTATTTCGGTATGATGTTGTGAAGAAACCATAAGGGTTATATTGCCTCTTTCTAGATTAGCACGCTTCCGTCTTATACTACATCATCACTTACTATCAGACGTGGTCACCAGATGGTATTGTGAGCAATTAATTTATTCGGCATGAGGAAGTTCTTATTTTGTGATTGTCGTCATTAGGAATTGAGCCATTTTATTAATTTTCAAGTCAATTACGAAATGTTCTCAAAGCCGTGTGACCACTTAGGTCTCTCACCCATAGTTATCTAAAACCACCTTTGCTTTTTTGTATTTCTAATGAAACCGGATTGGGTGATATTGTTTGCAAATTTTATAAAGTCTATCCGTGGAAATACTTTTGTTATATATATGTTTATATAAATAGATATATTCGTATAGTCAATACGTCACGTGCAAAACCTGTCGTTACAAGATTCAAAATGCTAAGAATTAAAAAAAAACCAATCAAACTTTTAATTAGCTGTCCTGAACTTTCACTTGTTTTCATTAACTTTCAGATTTCTTAATCAGTGGGAGTCCGGGGAAACCTTTTGAAGGTGAAAAGTCGTTTTCCTCGATTTTTATTTGATTTATTCATTGAAACGTTTTAGGACTTGATAATTTTGTGAGTTGTACAGCAATATATTGAGTTGAATTCGTTGAATATTTTGACTTTTCGCAAGAATGGTAGATCTACCTTTTCAAACGCATAATATAACTAAACCTTAAAATGTCTCTGCATTTATTAATACAAAGTTTTGACTCTTGTAATGTACAGAAAAATGTAAACGAAATAATGACGCTAGTATGTTTAAACTAAAGTCTGTCAATAGTGAAACAACATGTCGTTGCTTTGGATGAACCTAATCCAAACTTTTCAAAACTTTAGTTAAGAACACAGCAGAATATAGAGTAATCTATATTTTTGTTTTGGAATTCTCATAACGCAGTATCTTCATATCATGTCATTATTTCATTGAGTGATTTATATTTGGATTGTGTCTTTTTCAATTTTAAAATGGGTCCACTGTAAAATTGAGACACTATTATTCTAAATCAGCGTCACATACCCATATTAAGCATATCATTTTGAATTCTATTTAAAAGTTAATCTCGTCTAATAAAGCAATGAATGACTTGTCAGATAAATAAAGAAAAGGTATACTATGATTTACCTCTATGTAGCTTCTATAAATTGTAACAGATCGCAAATTAGCTTATTAGTATATTTATAGATGTTAATTAACTAGGGTTCTAACTTTGCCAAGAATAATACCTAAGTCTTGAGTTAGCGAAGCGAGTAGTAGAATTTATGCCACAACCAGTTAGTCATATCCTTGCGATCATCAAATCAAATGGCCTTAAATACTCGAAATGCAATATTATGCATCCACTTTACAAAACGACCTTACTAAAAATCATTCGTTAATTAAATATTCATAACTATTAAAAAAGCGACTGATATTGGCACATCAATAAATGATCGCATTAAATATAAGGTTTCTAGAAACAAATTACAAAACTAGCTATTACGACATTAAATGTTACGAAAAACGAATGTTTTCATTTATTGCAGTTGACGCTTGACTGTAATCTCATCTATGGTAAGTGACGTTACAATCTAAGATAGAAGCGCGCAAACCTGGTAAGAAATAATTGACCACAGCATGATACCGGAATCCAAAATTCTTTTTGGCTACACGTCATTGCCTAGAAACGAAACTAGGATCCCTGCTAGCGAAGCGAGTACTTGCACCATTACACCAGCGAGGTTTGCGAAACATCGATGTGTGATAGAATTTCGACAACATTATTTTGCCCTTAGACGATAGTTGTAGAAAATACTGCAGTTAAAGAAACGGCTAGCGAAAATTTTATAAATTAATTTAAATATTATATAGTATTGCAAAATATATAGATAGCTAATCTTATTAACAGCCCATGTTTATTTATTTTATTTTATGGACTGGTATAAAATGTTGTTAACTTGTGCTTGCACTTGCGCGAAGGTTATTACTTATAATGAGTCAACCATATGTGTAACTAGCTGAACCAGCGACTTCGTGTGCGTGGAATTTTTTTTGGGTATAATTTTCAATAATTTAGGTAAATTGCTTTACAAATAAGAAACATACGTATAATACCGCCGTAACCCACCTTGTGGGTGGAATTTCGTAAAATCCGTTCTTAGCTGACCTCTACTCGACAAAAGGAATATTCCTCCTAACGCTTTACGAATATCTCTACGCCTTATGATTCCTGAGATATCGTGATGAGTCAATAGATACCTGGATAACCCTTATATATAAGTCGGAGTGCAATAGTCTGTGGAACGCTGGCGCCATCGACATGGGGCAGAGTCAATAATTGGCAGTCCGGCCCGTTTCTCGGTAATTTTTGGGTGACGGTCCGCCGGAGCGGTCACCTTTTCATAATTAATTACTTTTAATAGTTAATTAGTGTAGATGATTTCCTAAAGGACGACTTAAGCTTTTATAATAAAATATGAAATAATTTCATTTGACATTAATAATTACTGACATACTAAAATTTTGACATCACTAAATATTTGCATGCCATTAAATGGCAAATACAGTGGAACTACTTTATATGTAAACACCGATGTACCTGTATATGGTAAATAAATTTATTTGAATTTGAATTTGAATTTAAATTTGAATAGTGTTTGATTGCACCAACATTACCCACGAACGCCCACAGTATGGAAAATATGGATGCCATTAATGACGACGTCGGCGGGGAGCCCTACGCCCCTATGCTTAATGCTCTCCTTCTTTCTTATTCTCCGACATATATATGTAAAGCATGATGGGAATTATATTATATAAAATATGTATTGTTATTCAAATATCTCGAAATAATCCTATTTATTGCTGACAGCTTAGCGCTTGTCTGTTATCTCACTCGATGGTATGTGATGATACAGTCTAAGACGGATCCACGTTAATTTGGTAAGAGGCGATATACCTGTTATGGTTTCTACAAAGCATCGCACCGAAGCACATATCTCTTTGTATGGCGAAACGTCTTTAGGTACGTCTGGTAGGGTGATAACTAGTCGCAGCCGAAGCCTAACACTAGTCCAGATTCAGACAAATCAGAAAGTACCATTTTATAAATTCGCACAACCGGAGATCGAACCCGGAGCCTCTGCTACCAAAACGAATACTCGCACTACTTCGCCAGCGAGGTCATTAAAAAGTATTTTCCTCGAGCGAACACATTTTAAACACATTATCAATTTTTTTTAATAAGATAACTAAGAGTATACTTATATAGTATACTATAAAAATTAGCTAAGTGATTTATTCTAAAAATATCACTAGCGGAATGCGGCGAATCCACGAAGTCCTTGTTTCTATTACTGGTTTCGATTTACTTAACGAATTCTCGGTTTAAAAAATATATAATGAAAAATATACATATTTTGATTATAAATTAAAATAAAACCTATCCTATATCGTAGGAAACAAACGAAATAAAATGAATTTATCTAAATCAGAAGAGTATATTCTGACTTTGTCGTGGGAAAATAGTGTGATATAGTATATGAAGACAACCATTTTTTTTTAGTTTATTTGTAGTTCTGTTCACTACTGATAATCCGCCAGATAAAGGCTCGATTAGTAACGTCTAATTTGTAAATCCTATTTTTCAGGTATCACTGTATTGAATTTCCTAAATGAAAACTGGAAGACCGTGGCTGAGGAGTTTGGAAAGCCTATTGTAGATTACGCAGTTGCATTAGCTATGAAGACCGTGGAAAGTTTCTTCAGCAAAGTACCATATGATGAATTGATATACGTGCCTTTACCTGAGTAAAAATACATAATATAAAAATTGATCAAGAGGTAGTAGAATTATTTTCCTGGGTATTTTAGTTAACATAGTTATATACATTGAACTTTTTCAAATATAGTTTTTTAAGCCGTTGCATTTTTTTTTTATTTTTAAAAGTCAAATATAAATAAACCCCTAAAACGTCGTCTAATATTATGCTGAACCTATATAATATAATAAACTAAACGATCGCACTGTTTTGAAGATGAATTTAGAAAATATAAAAGTTGCACAATTACAATATTTAATGAAAAATAATAATTAAATTATTAAACATTCCGAAATTATTAACGTTAAAAAGTAATGTAAAAGAACGAATGCAGAAGTTAACATGTGATTAAGGTAAATAATATTAATAAAGGCTTATGGGGTTGTTTCTTGGGTAAGTAATCTTTGATTTCTCTGTTTGCAGAGATATTATGTCTTCTAATTTTTTGTGCCTGTTAAATTAGCACACTTACTGTGATCTCTGATATGTTAATGATACAGTTTTAAGAAGGCGTCAGACCAGCTTTTATATTTTTTATACGGCACTATTTTATGGTGAGATGGTATCTAGTCCCGACCAAAAATTCCCAACGGTAACTAGAACCAGATAATATACATGAAAATACAGTTCGATGGATAGAACCCAGGTCGTCTGCTAGAGAAACGAGATCTACTATCATTATTACCGGAATTGCTAAACCAATTTATTCACTAAATCTATTAGATAGATTTAGTGAATAAATTGTGCTTATTTATTGATTTTAGTGATTGAATTTAGTGATTTAATTTTATAAATTTACGGAAGAAAGAAGTAGATTGCATTACATTTATTTAACATCGCTGCACTAAAATTTTACTTCAAAATCAAACTGATAGTGCTATTAATACTATCAGAGTCCTTTGTAACAATTTCTCGTGTTCGTAAGATCATTAGTCTCTGTTTAACAGAATCTAGACACGCCCTTTTCTGGTTACAGCCATTTTATGGGATCTCAACATAATATATTTTCTAGTCAGTGTAATTTATAGTTTTGCTTTATAGGAAGCCGTGATGGCATACTGGTCTTTCTCTTTATAAAAAGAAAATTACGTTCTTGATGTTTTTTTTTCCATTCCGTCATAGTAATAAAAAAATATCAGGAAATTTGTATATCTCAAAAGTAATTACGGATATGCGTATCCTGTCAAACACAGTGAAGCAGTGTCTGCAATTTAAAAGCCCCCTTTTTTATGAGGGTGGAGATCACAACCCAGAAGTGAAAAACATTGCTTGTCCTAAAAAGTTTTCACTAATTATAATTAGACCTCGTAAATCCTTCTTATTTTCTGTTTAAGTAAGTAGCAGCCCTTTAAGGTCCCACTGCTGGGCACAGGCCTCCTCACTCCGACGAACGAGGGTTTTTAGGGCATAGACTCATTACGCTGCTCCACTGCGGATTGGCAGACATAGTACACAAGTGCACTCTGTATTCCTTCACTCTCATAGTCCGATGTAACGGGAATCCGACACAACCGGAAAGAGATCAAGCACAGCACCGACGGCTTTACGTGCTCGCCGAAGAACGGGGGTGGATCACATCGCCAACTTCCCAACTTCGGGTAAATATTGAGAAAATCTTAATAGAAAACTCAATATTGATTTTTGTATTGCTCTGACCCGGGGCTCGAACTCAGGAACTCAGATATTCAGAAAACCAATATGAACAGATCTGAACCTGTACTGCCTCATTGATCTAGTAGTTAGCATGTTCGGCCATAGACTTGAGAACCTGGTTTCGATAAATTCAAAAAATCGATATTGAGTGCGCTTGTGTATTATGCCTGCCAATCCGCAGTGAAGCAGCATGGTGGATCTATTCTCAAAAAACCCTCTCTCATATGACTGAGGAAGCCTGTGCCCAGCAGTGGGACGTTAATGGGCTGTTAGGCACCTTATTCTTTGATAAATTGACGCCAAAAATCTAATTTCATTCTTAATGTATATACATAATACAAAGGTTGTTCTGTCTGTATTCGATATAGACTTTGAAACCGCTTGACTATTATGCCCTAAAACCTTTTTAGTAGAAAAGCAATATTGTGAAAATTTGTAGGATAACTAATTTATTTACACACCAAGTGGTCTTCAAAAATATTCATAATTCGCCAAAGCGATTATTTTCTCCATGTACTCAGTCACAGTACAGACTTCCAAATATTCTACAAAATTAATTTCACAGATGACACTGCTTGAAACAATTACTATATTTTATATGAATTATTATTAAATTGATATCAATTTTCTTCGTCATTAAGCAGTACCGTATATTGAAAGCATTTCAACCATAAATCACTTCGGACGTCGTCTCGACATCATTATCTCGGAAATCGGAGGCACACGATCATTTCAATACTTTGCCTTGACATCCACAATTTACTTACCTTATAAATAAAAATATTGGTACGAGTTTGAAATAACTTGATTATTATCTGTATATATAAAATAATAAAGTATTTTAAAGTCAATTATTTTTTGGTACGAATCATGGTTTTGCTGATAGTCTTGTAATTAGGTACAGCTAAAGATCCTCATCATTTACCATACTATTTCGTTGACCCGTATTAGATAAATCTAATCTTCAAAAACACAATTGTCCAAGAGTGCGATTTGAAGTCAGTTTCATTGATAATAATTTTAAAATCAGATGTCTAAAATTAAGGCCATGTAAACTACGAGATATTATTTCACGCTTGACGTAATTTATATATAATTGAAACATTATTTCCTATAATTACCCTTCCCGGAGTCGAATCCTGATTTTATGCTTACGAAAGGAATAAATATATTGTAAAATATTCGGTATTATCCCTTCTATTGTCAACTACCAGTTGACAATATGCGAAGGTACTATTTCAACTCGGGCGATCGCAAATATATCTCTTTCTTTTTAAGTCAAAATGTGTATTATACATGTCGCTACTCGGTAACTGTCGTAATAAAACATGCGTAGAGGTAAGACAAGACAATAGAAAAAAACAATAAATAAATCAGTTACAAAGTGACCGTTACCAATGGTGCGCGTGTCGTGTCGAAGTTGGAAAAGGTTTTTTTTGTGGTATTCTATAAACTGTGAGCGTTTATTACTGAACATTGTGTATTTGATGATATAAGGGATGTAATTAACCATGAAAACCCTCGAGGTAAGTTTACATTTTTAAGATATGAGCCTAAAAATACAAAACGTACTTTTTTCACTATCTCAAACTTTAGCGCAACATGACGCTACACCAGAGTCTTAATTTAATAAACTAAAGTTAACGTCGTATATTTTAACTATTAGCAAATATAAAAATCATAACATTTGGTAGTCTTTTATGACCATTTTAGTCCCAAGAGCCACTTTAGCGTCATTCGACCTGTGGGCCAATCGACGCAAAAACCTTTGTGTGGGGAGCGGCAGGCGACGGATGTTTACGTTAACAAGTGTGGACAATATAACGGTTATATTTTCTTTAACTGTGGTAAACTCTATTCAGTCAGTGCAGTTTGTAATTGTATTACTTTCTCACAGAATATAAGCGCGACGTGGAACCATATTTTACCAAAATCGCACCGACAATTTCGTTCAACCTGCAGATGTATATGGGCCATAAGATTCACTTATCAAGTGAACCATATATTCGTCCTCCAATATACTTCTATCTAAAAGAAAAAATACTTGGTACTTTAGATCACACTACAGACGTGGATACTTCATCAAAGCGAGTTTAATAATCTATACAAATATCATTTAGTTGTAACATTTTATATATGTGTATATAATTATAATATTCTATAAATTATTCTCTATATCATACAAAATAATATAGGACAATATAGCGACGTGCTGATTTTAAATTACTAAATTGCTGAGCATTTCAGCTCAGTTGCTTTCAATACCTAGAAAATAAAGTGAAATAGTTCCTGCAAAAAAAAAGTATTTAGTCATTTCAAAAATTAACAACTATAGGATTGTTTTTATTGCTGACAGTTTAGCGCTGTGATCTCACTTAATGGCAAGTGATGATACAGGTTAAGATGGAAGAGGCGATATACCCCTTATGGTTTCTAAACAGCATCGCATTTATTTATTAAAAATCCTGAGTCCCCTAGATGGGGCAGAGGGCGTCCATAGTGCTGCGCCATCGTCGTCTGTTTTGAGCCATGCTCTTTATCTCGGAAAAGTTTTTCCGATTTTTGTCATATCCGCCGCCACAGAGTGCCGCCAGGTTTGTCTGGGTCGCCCACGCTTCCGCTTTCCCTGAGTAGTCCATTTCGGCGCCTGTCTGGGGATATGTACAGATCCTCTTTGGAGAGTGTGGCCTATCCAGGTCCACTTGCGGCGCAGGATTTCATTTCCGACAGGTATTTCATGGCATCTGCTTAGGAGTTCTTCGTTTGAAATCTTGTCGGGCCAGAAAATTCCTTGAATGTGTCTGAGGCAACGGTTTATAAAAACTTGGATCTTTTGGGTGATGGCTTTGGTAACTCTCTACGTCTCGCATCCATATAACAAAATAGGTTTTACATTCGAGCGAAAGATTTTGAGATTCACTCCATTGCCTAGATTACCATATAGGTCTGAGTTGAGCGAAGGCGGCTCTAGGTTTGCATATTCGTGAAGCGATATCTTCTTCAGTCCCTCCAGATTGAGACACAATACTACCGAGTTAATAAAACTGTTGCACTCGCTCTATTTGATCCGAGCCTATCAGTAGTGCCGACGAGTTCCTTCCCTCTGTGCGCATCTACTGGGTCTTGCGTGGATTGATGTTAAGGCCATCCTTTAGCGCCTCGTGTTTCAAGTCATTCAGTTACACAGCATCGTACAGGAACACAAATGTCTTTGTTTAGCAAACTTTTTCTCTTTTTTTACCCTATATTTAAAGAAGGTAAGCAATTAAATAGAACACTCACTTATTTCTAGTCTTCATATTCTCTCTCTTAGAAAAGAGTTTTTGTTTCAAGTTTCGTTTTCTATTTCATCTTATTTCAAAAGTGTAGAAATCAAAGACGCCAAACAAGCGAAAGTAACAAGCTGCAACAGTATGTTAAAAGTTATCCTTTAACTTACTCCAAGGTACAGAGTGAGTGGCGACAGTTACTAACTTATATAGAGCATTGTTTGAAAATGCTTCTTACGCTATTAAATATAGAAAACAACTTTTAAACTTGTTACGCGAGCTTGAAATAGATGGCGCTGGACAATTTGCGAAAAGCAAAATCTATTTAATTAATATTTCATAAAACTTTACTGTTATCAAGTTTTAAACTGTTTACGGCCTCCCTGGCGCAGTGGTGCTAATATTCGCTTTGCTAGCAGAAATTGCGGGTTCGATCTTCGGTGAGGCGAATTTAGGAACTTCAGGGTATGGACTTGTGGGAGGCTTTGGCTGGGACTAGTTACCACCCTACCAGCAAAGACGTACCCCCAAGTAAAAGGATTTGTGTTCCGGCATGATGCTGTGCAGAAACCAGTAGAGGGAAATTTCCTCGCCTATCATCAGGTATCACCACCGTCAACCGCTACATGTCACTAATATACAAAACATATATCGCCGTCGTCGTCGTCGTCGCTTCAACCGATGGACGTCCACTGCTGGACATAGGTCTCACGAAATGATGCCCACAAGACCCGATCTTGTGCCGCCTGGCTCCAGCGGCTACCGGCGATCCTCCTTATATCGTCGGTCCACCTTGTGGGGGGTCTTCCTACACTGCGTCGTCCAGTGCGGGGTCGCCATTCCAGCACTTTCCGACCCCAACGTCCATCGGTTCGTCGGACTATGTGCCCCGCCCATTGCCACTTCAGGTTCGCGATTCGTAGAGCTATGTCGGTGACTTTGGTTCTGCTACGGATCTCCTCATTTCTGATTTGATCGCGTAGAGAAACTCCGAGCATAGCCCTCTCCATCGCACGCTGAGTGACTCTGAGCTTCCGCATGAGGCCCATAGTCAGCGACCACGTCTCAGAACCGTAGGTCATCACTGGCAACACGCACTGTTCGAAGACTTTGGTCTTCAGGCACTGAGGGATATTGGACGAAAAAGTCTTCCGGAACTTCCCGAACGCTGCCCAACCGAGTTGGATTCGGCGGTTGACCTCTTTCTCGAAATTGGACCTACCTAGCTGGACTATGTGTCCCAGGTATGTATACTCGTCAACAATTTCGAGTGTAGAGTTCTCAACGATGACTGGGTGGAGCGGAACATGGATATTGGACATAACTTTCGTCTTATCCATGTTCATTTTTAGGCCCACCTGTCGAGAAGCTCTGCTGAGGTCATCGAGCATTGCATTGAGATCTTCCAGAGTCTCTGCCATAATGACCACGTCGTCGGCAAACCGTAGATGAGTGATGTACTCGCCGTTGATGTTGATGCCCAGTCCGTTCCACTCCATAAGCTTAAACAGGTCCTCCAACGCCGCAGTAAAGAGCTTCGGGGAGATAACATCTCCCTGTCGCACTCCACGCTGCAGTTGGATAGACGCTGTGCTTTGGTCCTGTATACGGACTGACATGGTGGCGTTTTCGTACAAACACTTCAACACGTGTATGTACCGGTGGTCAATTCGGCATCTCTGCAAAGATCTCAACACGGCCCATGTTTCCACCGAATCGAAGGCTTTCTCATAGTCCACGAACGCCAAGCAAAGTGGCCGATTATACTCCTCGGTCTTCTGTATAATCTGCCGCAGCGTAAAGATGTGGTCTATGGTACTAAAGCCTTTTCGGAATCCGGCTTGTTCGGGGGGCTGGAAGTCGTCAAACTTGCGAGCGAGACGATTCGTAATGACCCTCGAGAACAGCTTATAGACATGACTTAGCAGCGCAATAGGTCTATAGTTCTTCAATAAGGTGTTGTCACCTTTCTTGAAGAACAGAACTACCACGCTCCTATGCCACGCCTTTGGCACCGTACCTTCCAGGATGACGGAATTGAACATTCGCTGAAGGACTTTTAGAATGGGTTTTCCACCCGCCTTCAGGAGTTCCGCTGTGATTCCGTCATCACCAGGTGCCTTGCTGTTCTTCATCTGTTTAAGGGCCATACTAATCTCGTACAAGCTGACGTCCGGGATATCTTCGGTATAATGTCGAGTAAGTTTGGCACGAGGATCTTTAGCCAAACTATCAATAGGCTTGCAGGTCGATGTGTATAACTGCCCATAGAAACTCTCAACCTCCCTCCGAATCTCAGGTCCAGATGCAATGAGTTCGCCGTTATGAGTCCTCAGCCGCGTCAACTGGCTCTGACCGATAGACAGATCTTTTGCGAACACTTTAGTGCCTTTGTTGCGTTCGATGGTATCTCGTATACGCTCGGCATTAAAGTGTCGCACATCACGCTTTTGCGATTTAGAGATCTGTCTATTGATCTGCCGGTATGCGGACGCGTCTGCTGCAGACTGCAAGCTCATTGCATGTCTCTGTTCCATGAGATTAAGAGTATGGTCTGAGAATCTCTTGGTTTTCTTTCTACGGGGTTTATAGAATTTCATCCCAACCGTATGGACAGTTTCCACTAGCCTATTGTTTAGCTCGTCCACGGATTCGCAATTCTCGAGGCAAGCGAAGCGGTTTTGCAGCTCCAGTTGGAAGCTCTCGGGGTCTTGGATATGAGCGCGAGTGGGTCGGAGCGTTGACTTCACCAGTCTGTTCCGTTCACGGACAACGTCAATATTCAATGTGCCTCTTACCATACGGTGATCGCTCCCAGTTTTCACTCTATTGATCACAGAGACATCATTGAATATATTTCGCTTCGTAGACATGATGAAGTCAATCTCGTTTCTCGTGGAACCATCGGGACTAAGCCAAGTCCACTTTCGATGTGGCCGTTTCCTGAAAAAGGAGTTCATCATGTAGAGGCCCTCCCTTTCCATGAAATCGGCCAGCATTTGACCTCTCTGGTTCCGTTGCCCGTATCCAAATTGCCCCACTCTCAACTCTGCCCCACTTCGTTCGCCGAGTTTTGCGTTGAAATCTCCCATTACAATATTGTAGTGTGTCCTAGAGGTATGTATGGCTCTTGATATATCCTCATACATAACCTCTACATCATCATCGGGATACGATGATGTGGGTGCGTAAACCTGTATGACCTTCAACGAATACCGTTTGGTAATTCTGAGTATAAGGTACGCTACCCTACTGGACACACTGTTTACTTGGACAATATTGTTAACGAGAGATTTGTGGACGAGGAACCCGACACCACCTTGGGATTGGTGTTCACCCTCCCGGTAGTATAGCAAGTTACCGGATTTGAGAATTATCGTGTCCTCCCCCTCTCTACGGACTTCGGATAATCCCACAATATCCCAGTGTAACTTGCTCATGGCTTCTTCCAGCTCGAAGACTTTTTCGTCGGTCCTCAAAGTGCGTGCGTTGTATGTTGCCAGGTCAAGTCGTCGGGGTTGGCAGCGGAATCTCTTCCGGAGATTCTTAGCACCCCCTGCCCCGCCGTTACCGAAACCGCTGCCAGAGCTTGGAATAGCGGGGCTGCCGGGGACTGGGGGCCGTTGCTGCCTTGTCGTCATCATGTGTGGTTTTGCCAATAATCACCACGCTTGGCAGGCGGGTTGGTGATCGCAGTGCTGACCTTATCGCACCGATAACGCTGCTGCCCGTTATCGGTCTGTGGCATTTAGGTCAGCTAAGGAGAATGGTTATACCGCCATTTGTCGGTCGCCAGAGCCTCGTCGGTAGAAGCAGGGTGCACCGCGTGCAGGTGAGGTTGGCGTTTAGAGAAACGGACTGGGACTCGTTTCTCCCTTACACCCCGTAACATATATATAAGGGCAAAAGTGTAAGCTTTAATTAGAAGAAGAAATTGCATTAAAAACTGACTAATTTATGTATGAAGATGTAAGAGTGTCATATTTTCTCATTTACATACTGTACGTATTTTAATTTGTTTTTGATTCTTACGTAGGGAGTTTCACCGAGTTTTATTATCACTCATAACTAACAAAACAAATGATGTAATTTCTCAGCAAGTCGAAGCAAGTCACAGCTCATCCGGAAGCTAACAACTTGTAACAACTTGTATGAACTTGTCTAACAAAGCAAACTCCAACACAATGTGTCAAAATGAACGTAAAACTTTTCTTACTCCTTGTAAAGAAGTAACATACAGAAGAAAATTTAAAGTAATTTGCTACGCCATCTAGTACGCACTTCTTAAATTCATTAAATATACAGAAATCTTTAATATTTCGTGTGAGCTTTTAAGAGATGGTGCTGTACAGTTTTTCACAAAATTAAAAAAAAAACTGTTTGCCACCCACTAAAAATTAAAACATGTATTTGAATATAAATATAAATATTGACGATATAAATATGTAGAAATTACAAAAGTCATGTTTTCACTAAATTCTGCAAAATATTTTGTAGGTGGTATTTGTAACCATTGGATACGATTAATCTATAGCAAAATTTTCGACAAACCGTAATTGTGGAGAAGATAAAGTGTTGTAATTAAACTTGGATGTTTTTTCCGTTGTTAATAATAAGACAAATGTAATAAATACCTAAACGTAAGAAACTCAAATACATTAAATATTAACAACCTTATGCAGTTTTAAGTATGCACTTGTATTTCAAGGCAATCTCAAATGGATCTCGTTTATGAAGTTTTAAAGTACCAAGTGATATTTACCAGTACTAATAGTAATAAGAATATCTCAGACTTTTAAATGTTTTGCAAAAATATAAAGATAAAAATGTTTGAGACCAAGCAGTCTGCCGTTAATCCCATTTTTAATTATTGAAAACACGTAATTTACGAGTAGCAAGTGGAACGGCTCTCAAGGGTTTCAAAGTTAATAAAGCATTAACGAACTGTACGATTACTTGGAAAATTATCGTATAAAGATGCTAACAAGCAATTTGTAATTTATGAAAAATTCAATATTTACATTTTTTTTTGTTTATAAAAAGTGGTTACGTATAGTAGAATGGATCTGAATTTCTGAAATAGTGCAGTATTATACTATATATTATATAATAGTAAGCAATCTTACAAACTTAAACAAGTAAAGCGCACCAAATTATGCAATATAAAAACACGCGACAAACTAGCAAGAGATTTAAAAAATTATCTGAGAAAGAATAGAATTTTCACCTTCGCTTCATACGTAGTTTATAATCTCTCTTAATTAAACAGTTGTAGAAAGCTTAAGAGAAATACGTTAATATATAATATATATGGTTTTATATAGAAAGTAATCTATTCTTACACAAATATACAAAAAAAGTCATTTAAAAAAATATAATCCTTTATGTAGATATTTAAAAAAAGCATAAATTTGAGTTACTTCATTTACATACTAATGCCAAAGTACAGGAAGGATATTGAAAGGCATACTCGCTTTTAATAATTGACTATTTTTGTGTTATAGAACTCATATTTCTAACTTAAGGGCAACATAAATTCATCACAATGACAAATGCAATGAAATTATTTTAAAAAACATTTAACTGAACGCTAAATCACATGTTCGTTATTAAAGTGTCAGGATACAAAGAAGATAGTTTGTTTTTAAATTTTCCTTCTATACAAGTTATTAGGAATAAGAAGAAGACAGAGGATAGTACAAATGACACTTGCGATGATGGAACGGCAAAAAATATCAATCCCGATTTTAAAAAATCGCTTACACGACGCGCTTTGTTCAGTTCATTGACCCGTGCATTCGACCTCATTTTAAATTTGTGTTTCATTGTTACTATTGTTTATAGTAAAGTGAGGCGAACTATCGTTTTATTTAGCATACTAACATGATAGAGCGTAAATAATGCTACCAAAACTTATTAAAAATATGATTTTTTAAAATCAGAATCGATTTTTTTTCCGCCCCATCTTCAAAGGTACATTATTACTACTATCGTTTGTCTTCATTTCCGGAAGCGGTATACTAATAACCTTATATATTTAGTCTAAAAACATTGTGCTAGATGACGTAGGTAGCATTTGACTTTTATTTTTTAACATTAATTCTTGACGTGACACGAATATGCTAGAACTTTGGACTCCACCCTTAACCCTCAAGACATAAATTATGGAAATAAATATATTATTATTGTCCATAGCATTTTTTTATTATTGATAGTGATCAAACCTGATGGTGAGTGATAATACAGTCTTAGATGGAAGCGCGCTAATTTCGTAAGAGGCAATATACCTCTTATGATTTCTACATGACGTCGTACCGGAACACAAATCTCTTTGCTTGGCGGTACGTCTTTGCTGATAGGATGGTACATAGCTTGGGCCGAAGCTTTCTTCTCTACCAGACTTAGACAGATTGGAAAATGCGGTTTCGTTGCGTCCTACCTGGGATTGAACCCGAGACATCTGCTAGCAAATCGAGTACTCGCACTGTAACAGCGACGCTTTCATAGTGTGAAATAATAGGAGGAATTGAAAAATACAAAATTTCTTTCAAATGTAAGAAGTATATTGAAGTTGAGCTTCTTTAAAGATTTCACTGCGAATACTTTTTCTGGAAAGTGAATCCAGATTTAAAGTAAAATGTGGCATATGAACGCGACGCGACCAGGCGCTTATCGGGTTTCTATTGGGTAGGTCGCATTAAGATCGCATCTCTGCTTATTGCATTGAAAATGTAATTCTTTCCTAAATTCTAGACACATTTTACATGCTTCATTTTCTTATATTACTACTATTTGTTACACTTCTATAGATTGTATATCTTGTTCTTTAAATTTTCAATAATTAAGTAGATGAATCTACTCAAGTTCGAATTTGGATTGGATGAAATAGGGAGTTAAAAGAGTTTTAAGTAAGGATTTACTTTTCCTTAAAAACTATCTTACGTGGTAACTAATAGGAGAATGTAAATTAATATTAAAATATACAAGAAATAAGCGTGCGTCGTTAAGATTTTTTTGTTTAGCAATGATATAAAAGTAATGACTAATATAAAAGTAATGATAATCCCCCTAATGAAAGGGGGACGGGTCAGCACGGCTAGAGGTTATTTTCGCCCACGCGGGGCCGCAGTTGGACTTTTCTGTGTGAATTTTGGAGTGGAATAGAAGAACCGGCGTTGCCTGGACGCCTTGGCAGGTTACAGACACATTCCAAAAATACACACATACAAATACACATCACGTGATCATTCATCTGCCGGGGCTCGTCGCGGTCGAGGAGATCGGCGCCGGGAGACCAGGTAGGTGTACAATTCACTTATATCTGTTCGACACCCAGGTGGATTCTCCCCTTAACATTCTCCTCCCGCCGTCTCGGGGACCGACTCGACCTGGACCTTTATGGGCCGGGTCCAGGGTCGGGTCCATGCTATGGTCACGGCCGGCGTGAACAATCTTTAAAAATAGATTTTACTTTTAAGAAATATAAATGATAAGTTTTAGGAAGAAATCTATATGAAATTGTTATCATTGCAATTATAATTTAAAACATATAATGAAAAAGTGACATTAAAATTCGATATAATTTTAATATTAATTTTTTTATATTAATATAGTGAGATCCTTGCTCTCGAGATTGTATTGTCCCCCTTAAATATACAATTGCCCCATGTTGGGAAAGACTACTCTAAGCCGTCCAATTTTCTAGTACTCCCACAATTGCCTCAACGTGGCCGTCAAATGAAAATATAATTATGATATTTATTTACACATAACCTGATAATGCAATAAAGCTAAATAAAAGAGGTCCAAATGCATTTAGTATAATGTTTTCAAACTCACAGTATACTGTAATCATATAATAAAGCTTGTTTGTTTTCCAACAAAAATAGGTCGCGGAAAAATTTTCCCGCAGCAAAACATGGAGGGGCAGGGGGTAAATTCGATTAGGGTGTCAACACCCCAGTCGGCACCTGCAAGTTTTAACTTCATTAGACCCAAATGATATAATATTAGTCTACACAACTTTGCACTATGCTGACATTAAGAACCTATGTACGAAAATGTCTCGCGAGTCTTTGACATAGCGACATAGCTGATTATCTCACAAGGTTAAATGTTATTAACATTATAAATGCATGAATCTAAATAGCTCTGTTTAGTGATGTTCATACAAATGTAATTTTTAGGTAGGTAAGGAAGATAGAAGCCCATAAATATCCCACTATTGAGCAACCGCCTGTACACTCATAGGAGAGAGGGTATATAGATCCTTTTATGGGGATTAGGAGACTACAAATAGCTCAAAATTGTAAACGAGATAAGCAGGTTTGTTCAAATTGTGATCTTTCACTAAAAACACTAGGATAAAGTGGTAGAACTAATGATCTTTAATGAATAGAAACTTAGTCGAGACTACCCTGCAATTAAGTATAACTATTGCGTCTGACGATACAGGTGATTAAGAATCAGAAAAGGTTATCAGATAAGGTGTTATGGTAGATAAATCGTTTTATACCCTGTTAACTGTATATTTAATTTACCAATAAACACCAAAATCGCTTCAACCTATGTCTGTTAAAGACTTTAAAACCATATTTTATAACCATACCAGAATATTTACACGCAATTTCTAATCCCAATCTAGCAAACTTCCGAAAAGGATAATGTTATAAGATTTTGTACTCTAAAATGTATGTAGAATCGAGATATTACACACGTATACGAATGCTTAAAAAATAAAACTTGATTATTCACATCACTAACAATCAAATCAATCAAATACGGTAAATTAGGCAGCAATTATACTGAATAAGGATACGCAATCCTTCCCATTAAATAACCATGACCCACATTGGCTGCAAATTTATTTAGATACAACCACTTTAAGCTTTCAAATATTAATGAAGTATTCATAAATTAGCATAGGATTACCCTTGCTAATATAACTGTGCCGGCAGTATGGTTACTAGATTATAGTGATCAAACCTAGTATATTTGTGAAAAAGGAAATTGCGCTTTATACCGCATGACGAAAGGTGTACACGTTTTCAGGTAATTTGTAGCAAACAATGCTTTATTTTTGTATAAAACTATTGAACCTTCTCTAGTGGGAAAACGCTCACACCATATAAAATATGTATAATAATAGACAATATTTTCCTAAATCTATGTATAACTTCGACATCTTCACTGATATACTCGTATCTGAATGGATATACTCGTACTTATAGCTCACGAGCCATCTAAGTTTAAGCAATTAAAATTAAAAAACAACAGTGAGGTGTGAAAAGAAATTGTTGTTATAAAAGCTGTATGTTAGTATTCTTATCAGATCTGAAGGATTTATATTTCATTCATGGAACTAAATGTAAGGTCATAAGGTCAATGTAAGGTCAAGGTTCATACATAAATATAATTATACTAGCTAACTCGTCAAACTTTGTTGTCTTACCTATGAATTCTACTTGTTGTAATAAAAAAAATATTTCAAAACAACGTTTATTATACCGACACCCAGGTAAGTAAAGGTGTGCACTGCTGGGCACTCATAGGAGAGAGGGATTTTAGAGCAGAGACCCACCACGCTGTTCCCGATGCACGATTGTCAGGCATAGTACACAAGTGCACTCTCTATTCCTTCACTCTCATAGTCCGTTGTGATATGGCTTAACGTGCTCTCCGAGACACGGGGGAGGATCACACCGCTAACTTCCAAACTTCAGGCAAATATTAAGAAAATCTTAATAGAAAACTCAATATTAATTTTTGAATTGGCCCAACCCGGGACTCGAACCACTAGACCAATGAGGCAGTTACATGTGACACCCTCTGTAGTGTAGTTTCCCCTAAACTTGTCCAAGGCTCTCTCTCTCTCTCTCTCTTTCCTTCTCAGGACCTCATGTCTGTAGTCGAACATGCTAACCACTAGACCAATGAGGCAGAAACGACACCCAGAAAACCTAAAAAAATTATTAGTAGTCTTCAAGGTCTAAAGGTACGTAGACCCCGCGGGTAATCATCTATCCGCTGATGTGATTAAGTTACGGCACTCATAGGCCTATCCATACCAGCTGCCTGGAAAGAAGCGGTAAACCGACTAAGGTGGAGTGTATCTACGATCACCTCTCTGAAGAAAGACTTTCAAAGGCACGACCTTCAACAATAAAAAAAACGACCTAGATGAAGATGGTAATACGTTAATTACTTAGGGCAGATGTCGGATAATTATAATTTGTTTATACTTTTTTAAGTACAAATTAAAACATTAAAGTTATATGTCCCAATGAAGTTATCACTCTTGTTGCATAGTCTTAAGAACACACCACTTTTTTATATGTATACGAATATCATACATTCTTAATCGAGATGCGCGCTCATTATAACGATATCGCATCACTTCCTTCCCAATTTACTATTCACGATCGAACGGGCGATTATTGCAATGTAATGCTAATTTATTTTTAACTACTTTCACTCTGTACATACATTGTTAGTTTGGTTTATTAAAAATAATTCTTTACATTTTCGCCTTAACAAAATAAGTATACTTGATTGTGAAAAATTTTGGAATTTATTTATCTTTTCAATATCAATTCGTTTCATTATTGTAATTTACAATCTAAAATCTAGTACAGGCAAATCATTGCTTAGCACTTAATATTAGATGGAATCATTTAAGCACTCACCTTTTTGAAGTGAAACTTCTTTACGTGCATGAGGATAATTTTTTTACGGATGAAACGCGTGATTAGCGTCACGAAGATGTGCAGCATTTTTTATGCTAATTCGTTTGAAGGTTAGGTAGTTTTAATATTTATAAATAACATTTTTATTTCACTCGTCAATTAATAATTTAATATACTATTTATCATAATATTTCATAAATTGTCTTTTCTAAATTTTAAATTTGAAAAAAATTAATAATTTCCAATATTGACAAAAAAAAGGTGGCATTTTTATTTCTTCATTTGAAATTTCAATAAATTATAAGTGTTAATTTTCGATACTCTTAATATTTTAATGACAATTAAACTCCTAACATATCTTCCTTTTTCCCTCTCTCTAAGTGCCGGAAATCTAGTTTTAGATTTAGATCAGTTAGTAGACATAGAAGCGCTTAGAAAACGGCTATTTATGTTTTAATCCCTCAGTTTTATACCAAATAGCAAAGCTTTTACTTGAGGGTATATTCCTGAAATCGAATCAAGGACGCCAATAATTCCATTAAAGAAATTATAATTGGTTATTATTATTTTCGTACTTATGTAACGAACAGGAAATTTCTAAATTCCTCATTAATTTTAGCTGGCGGTAAATTCTGATTATCTACATATATCCTGGAATACAAGACGTCTCAATATTTCCCTTGAGGTGGTTTTCATTACTCAGCATTAGTGAGGTGATTAGTATTAGTAATCCCAAATTCGCTGTGGTGATTAAGCCGAGTCAAGGGATATATGTGATTATAAGGGTGATTAGAAGATAACTATTAGGTATAATGTTAGATTTAAGTCATCTTGTGTAGAAAATTTTTCGTTAAATATTGAATCTAGAACCTGTTAAGATCCATAGACACGTCGATTTTCATTACTAGTCGCTAGATCGAATTCTGGGCAAGCACCAATAAGTTCCCTTTATAAATCTTATGTGCCTAAACGTTGTTTAAAATTCATCATTATGTATTTCGGTGAACGAAAACATTGTGAACAATGGACGTTAAGAGATTGCTTCTTACTTAATATCTAAAAATATACCTTGATGAAAGCAATTAGACGTATAACTTGTTAAGCAAGTTCAACGAGCGAATCTATTCAGTTAAAAGACAAGATGCTATTGCATTGCTAGCCCTTTTCCAACCTAATCTTTGGGTCACTCAACAACCTAATGCAGATATTTAATAGGGACGTGATATTTTCTCGGTCAAGTCAGCACTTTTAAGAGCTATACGTAAATAGCATGGGTCTACTAGTACTCTATTCTACGTAAATACGTTGAAACTTTCGACGAACTATACATTTTAGTAGTATAAGTTTCACATTTGATTTCCAGCAGTGCTCATTTATGAAATTATATTTAAGAAACTGTAAAATAATATATTCTATTTTGTTAAAGTTTGAAAAGGTTTAAGCAGTGGGTGGTTACAACTCCACAAGAAAAGTTCACCCAGTAAAAGCTTACCGTTCAGTACGATGCCTTGTAAAAGGTAATGATCGATTACCTATTTTGTTAGAAGGAGAATCTCCTAAAGATACCCGGCGTCTTAGTAGGGAGATCAGGTTAAGTGGGATTACAGCCATTAAAACCTCTTGGTTGACCAGCCTCTGACCAGTCGACGAACGATAATGATCGTTCGTTTGATTCTCTTCCGTTTGGAAATATCATCAGATGCCACCCTTGTGTAGTATATCTGGAACAGATCTCGAGGTCTTACTCGTACAAATGATTACCTGATTTTTAACACTTTATTTATCTGTAAGTGCCTGAAATCTTTATTAATGTATGCATTTAAAAAACCAAATCCGTCTATTTGAGCATGCTATTATCAGGAACTACTGGTCCGATATAAAAATGCTTTCAGTGTTAGATAGTCAATTTATCGAGGAGGGCTATAGACTTATATCATCATCACGCTTAAACGAACAGTACATCAATGAAGAGTGTTTCAAAATCAGGTGTTTTCTTTTTAAGAGCTTCCGCTGAGTGCGCTGCGTATACTATTACAGCTTTGCAAAAATCATGTATGACAGAATTCACTTTCTTTAAAAATTCTAAAACAACGTCCACAAGAGCATATGTCTATCATGTAACATTGGCTCACGATAACCTTTCTCATGCAAACCCAATTTGTTCCTTCTCTGTTTCTCTTATGAGGTTCAAACGAAGTTGCGCGAATCAGCTAGCAATAAAATAAAATGTTAATAAATGTAACGTAAAGAGCGATATATTCTGTCGATGAAATAATGTGTGCTATTTATAAACGACGAGTAAAGATATCGGGTGGCGACATAGGACACTAGCATTCTGTCAACGTCGACTCTTAATGAGCTATACGTGAATCAATCTCGAGCTCTATTTCATCGGTCAAGTGTGCCTTTTTGTGAAAAATGTACGACAGTTCATCTTATATAGCGGCTATCTTTCCCACACCAATTCTTTTATTTCTTAATTTAAAACCACTAGCTCTAAAACGATTAAACTGTGAATTGAGGCAATTAAATAATATTTTGTTCAATTTAAGCTATTACTTCACAATCTCATTATATTTCTTGTTTAAATTTTCAATCGTGATTAAAATAGTTTTTTATCTATCCGCTTAAGTTCAAATACACTTTTCTTAAAGTGCGACTTTGTATATTAATATAGTCTTTTCAAATGTTAATTAAATATATATATACATACATAATGCGTTATGCAAGCCCATGTCAAGCGTTAAAGATGCTGAAAATTAGAAATATACAGATAGTGGTCCACAACACGCTGTTTGAAGATGGAGATACTCTGGCACTGGCGAATTTTAGATACGGTGGAGTTTTAGGGTTGAACAATACACAGTACAGAAGACTGAGAATATAAGTTCCGGCGAAGTTGGATTGGGAGCCACTTGAGCTTTGAACGAAATTCTGATACATGGCCATATTTGCGCAAGCCAAATAAGAACCGAATAGGAGTGTTTTGAAGTCGATCAAGTTTATTTAAATGCTCCAGGGTAAGATCGGGGTAGCTTGCATCAGCATAGTCGAGAATACTAAGAAGAAGAGACTGTGCTAGCATAATTTTGGTGGGGATAGGGAGAAAACCTTGTAGCCGCCGCAGTGCTTTCGTCGCACCAAAACATTTCTTGCTGGTTTCCCTGGAAGAGTTGAGATAAACACCGAGATTTTTTACTGACTGGCTATAAGGGATTACGACTCCTTGATATATTGTAGAGGGTAGGGTGCTCCAGTCAACTCTTGAAATAAAACCCTTCTTAATTAATTAAATCTTTAATCCGTATGGTTTGCTCCATATTTGAATACGATCTAAATCACAATTGATGGTTGATACAGCAAAAGTTAAATTTTCAAGGGTGAACTGGGTATATATTTGGAGATCGTCTGCATACAGATGAATTAAAGGTAGAGAGGAGATGAATTTTAGGTAATAGAGTTTATGAAAACTGCAAAGAGTAATGACGACAACACGCCACCCTGAGGCACACCAATAGCACCAAGACGAAAAGGTTTCGTCTATACGAATGCGTTGCCGACGGCCCCTCAGGTAGTTCTGAAACCAGTCCAGTGCAGATAGAGATACGTTAAAGGATTGTAATATACCCAACAGTATGTCATGGTCAACAGAGTTAAAAGCGCTGCTGAAATCGAGCTGGTCAATACTGTTAGGCATTTATTGTCCATCCTTAGTCTAGTGTCATCCGATACTTTGACCAGAGCGGTAGCCGTACTATGGCCAGAACGGAAGCCAGACTGCAATGGGTTAAGGAGATTATTTTTTTTTAGGAAAAGGCAGAACTAGTGATGAACACATTTTTCCAGGACTTTGGATAGGAATTGTAAGATAGAAATTGGACAGAATTCGGAAAAGGAGGATGCATTAGAACACTTAGGGATAGGAGTGATTTGTGCATCCTTCCAGGTTTCGGGATATTCACCGCAGGAAAGGGAGTGATTAAGGATATTGGTCAAAGATAAGTATGTAAGTAAGTAGCAGCCCATTAACGTCCCACTGCTGGGCGCAGGCCTCCTCACTCATAGGAGAGAGGGTTTTTAGAGCATAGGCCCACCACGCTGCTCCACTGCGAATTGGCAGGCATAGAACACAAGTGCACTCTCTATTCCTGCATACTCATAGTCCGATGTGACGGGAATCCGACACGACCGGTGAGAAATCAGGCGCAGGACCGACGGCTTAACGTGCTCTTCGAGGCACGGAGGTGAAGCACACCGCCAAGTTCCCAACTTGGGCAAATATTGAGAAAATCTTAATAGAAAACTCAATATTGATTTTTGAATTGGCCCGACCCGGGACTCGAACACAGGACCTCATGTCTGTAATCGAACATGCTAACCACTAGACCAATGAGGCCGAAAAATATTACTTTCTATTATTTATTAACGAATACAATTTATAAAACAACGCTTTTAGCTTAACATTAGAGAAAACCACAGAGGTTTGTCCTTAATGTTAATACAACATTTTATTGTGTACATGACCATTTTCTGAAAGATATTTAACGCGTAAAAGGTTTTCTATATAATGACTAATTGAAACTTGTGTTAAAAGTCTTACAAATTGGCTTAATTTTATATAACTTGATTTATACGTAGTTCTTTGAAAATACTCTCATGTTACAATAGTAACATTACAAGAGCTTTATAAAAAGTTCGTGCTTAAGTTTATACGAGTCATAAATTTTCATCCTATTAATTAGGAAACTCTCTGCCATTTTTGTTATCAAACTTTTAAAATGAGAGTAATCTTTTAATATACTTTTATTGATTATAAGACATATTTATGGCACAAGTTTTGATGAGTTTAATATGCCTAATGTTTAAATTTGTTTTCTTTTGCAAAATATAAGGTAAATTATTCCCAGTGATTATTTTTGTAATCGTAAACGGTGTACATTTGTATACCATTTTTTAAATAAATTTATTATATCTATTTGACAAGCTCAGGAGTAACAATATAAAAATATTGAATGTGAAATATCACTTGTCAGAATTCCGGTTGACAGAAAAGAGAAAACTTGTTGAAAAACGAGACTTGTTTCCATGAAACTTTTCTTTACTTTACGTCGTTTGACTTTACCCCTTAAAGTAGACAAACTTTCAATCTTACCAATATATCTCCACGAGCTCTTTTTGGATGGTATTCTCAATGAAATTCTCAAATCATTTCTTACTCTGAACTTGTAAAACTATTATAATATTTTACAATATTGGTGAAGGTTAATGATTTTTACACACTTTTATGAAGAGAGGTATGAGATATACATATCACTTATACATTATATACAATATTCTTTCATACAAATTACCTATAATTAGTAATTTCACAGCTTTGAAAAAAGACGTACTTACAAAAATCGCGCCTTACAAATTATAAATTGCAAATTTCATTCAGCGTAGAATGTCTATGCATTTTTTTTTATTTTATGGTCGACTTTATTTACAAATAACTAGATGAAATTTAAAGATTTACTTATTACCAATTAAAAAATTAATAAGTTAGACCTCCATTTACGATGTTTTGTTAAAGAGATTTCAAAACCACCTCCTGATTCCATTGTTAGGATGCTTCATTTACTAATATGACGTTATGTTATCAATATTGAATAATTAGAAAGGGAAAAATGGAATCAATTTATAAAATTGAAATTTCAGATTGTTTTATTAAACTAAATTACTTTTTTAATCCGTATAAATGTTGACATTAACACTATAAACGATTTATAAAAAATTCGTTTGTCTTTCTGTTTGTGCATTTGATGTAGCTAATTAACAAGACTGCTAGACAAATTTAGAGGTTACTTTTTATCCTAAATATTCCACAAGAATTAAAAAACTGGATTTTACATAATCCAAAATTAAGAAAAGCGATCCGTTTAAATGGTGAAAATTGATGAAATCATAATATACGTAAACTTCAATTAACAACCGGTAAACGAAATTAATTATTCCTATAGCAAATTTAACCATTTTCAAAGGAAACTGAAAATGCTAAAGTGCCAATTATGAAGGGCTAGCCAGTAATAATTAATTTGAGGATCCATCTTGAAAATCTAATTGCGCAACATTCAAAATGAAATCTGAGAAACTAAGTTCCAGCTGAGATATGAGCGGAAATTGCCTATAAATCTTCGGACATTCCTGAGCACCTTATGTAGAATTTCATCTGGTGACGTCGGTTAACTCAAATTGCTAGTAAATTTAATTTAATTAATTGCAGCAATGTTTGATTGCCCTTTCAAATTAACTTGTACGTTGAAATACCAATGCAATAGGAAAATATCTTTTTGATAATTATATTTGAATGAAAACTGATGGATGAAAGATGTTACCAGGTTAGCGCTTGGCTGTGATAGAATGGCACTAACCTGGTAAAATGGTGGTCTTCAGATAACTTAACGCTGACAACTCCTATGTACTTAGTTTTTATTGGATTCCTTTACGCTTGTGAGATGCTGTTCCAATTAAAATTCAATATGCCTTTATCTAAAACCATGTGGAATTTCAATTAGGTACATTCAAAAAAATTATTAAAAATAATTTTCTTTTTATTCAGTTTAATCTTATTTACTAACGACGTGACATATGTGTATGTATATGTCTGATTTTTTTATATATCTATGTTTATATGTAATCTACTATTTATATTATGTATTATATTTTGATATAGTTTTATGTATGAATGTATATAGGGTATTAATTGCTCTCACCACCTATCTTTACCCTCTTAACTAAGTCTCCTTCGTTAAGGTTTTTTGGGAGACTTCGCTTTAAAGCGACAAGACCGCTTCTTGTCCATCACTAGTTTAGATAGTTTAAGTCTCCCCTTTATTTTTTCTTTAAGCGTGCTGTACATTAAGGTATAAATAAATAAAAAAAGGTAATTTCACCTCTAATGATGTCTACATGCATCGTATCCGAACGCATTTTTTTGCTTTCTGCCACGTTTTTGCTGGTAGAGTATTAAGCAGCCACGGCCATATATACCTGTTCACATTGAGACAAATTAGATAAGGTAATTGCCTAAATCTGCCCTGCTGCAAATCGAACCCAGAATCTCTTCTTACGAAGCGAGTACTCGCACCGTTGCGCCAACGAGGACGTAAAAAACAATGACAAAAATCTACGATATCTGATACGATTAATGTTATAGCTAAATATTGGCAACAATTTTTGGGAAAATTATTCCATTAATTATTTTATTTTAAGAGACTTTTCCAAACTGTTTTTAATATTTTGTGTCATTATATTAAAAAAAAATCTATCATAATTGAAGACGTACAGCCATTCAAACTAGATAAAATTTCATTAATCTTACACTTCACAAAGAAACACAAACTTGCTCTAACATCGACACATTATTCTTGTCAAGAAAGTATGATATTTATACTATCATCCTGCAATGTCTATATCTGCCTAACTAGCTAATATATATAGATCACTGATCGCACCTATTGAAGTTAGTGCCTACTACAATTAAAAGTTCTGTTTCATATATAAATAGACCCAGCTACCTTACTATTGAAATTCATTACAACTACCCTTCCATCTAGACTTAATTTCAATCAAGCCAAAAACGGCACAATTGAAAATCATTTCATCATAATAGTATTATTTTAATATAGGCTTTAATTTTTATATTAATGCTCTACAGAATTTTTTATTAAATTGCACCCGTTAAATATTACGAAAGTGTAAAACATCCAATAGACTTTGACTACCTAGATAGGCGATGCGCCCTAGTTGACGCGGTAATTAATACAAATATGTACTAACGGGGCCGGACTATCTAGCACACATATAACTATACCTATGTAACTACACTGTGACATAATAAACATTAATAATTATATTATTATTTGCTCAAAATATCCCACTAGGACATATTAGTGATGATCTCGCTGGCGCATTGGTGTGACTACTCGTATTGCTAGCAGAGGAATCAGGTTCGATCCTCGGTAGGACGAATTAAGAAATTGCATTTTCTAATCTGTTTTACTTTGGATTGCTGGAATGCTTCGTCCCCGCCTTTTTACCACCCTAACACCAAAGACGCACCGCCTAGCAAAGAGACTTGTATCCCGGTACGATGATGATTAGAAACCAATATAGGCAAATTTCCTCTTAACAGATTAGTGCGCTTTCATCTTAGACTGTATCCTCACTTACCATCATGTGAGATCATAATCAAGCGCTAAACTGTCGACAATAACAAAAATATATATAAAACACTGGAATCGATTTTTTTATTGTTGACAGTTTAGCGCTTTATTGTAATGTCACCTGGTGGTAAGTGATGATACAGTCTAAGATGGAAGCGTCCTAATCTGGTAAGAGGCGATAAACCCCTTATGATTTCCATACAGCATCGTACCTGAACACAAACCTCTTTGTTTGGCGATACGTCTTTGCTGGTAGGGTGGTAAGTAGCTACGACTGAAGCCACACACCAGTCCAGACTCAAACAAATTAGAAAATACAATATCCTTAATTCGTCCTATCAGGGATCGAACCCAGGACCTCTGCTGGCATTGCGCTAGCGAGGCCGCCATTTTATATTATTATTAGCTGTTCCTAGGTCGTTCACCATCCCAAAGAAATATAGGAAATCCGTTATTTATCAATTGAAATTGACACCCGAAACCTTTCTTTGATTATCCTCATTACATACAAAACTTTTCATAAAAATCGACCTAACCCTGACGAAGGATTTGAGTCAAATATACACATTGAATTCAGAATGTTTAACATGTTATCATTTTTTTAACATGCAATTAATATTAATACCTCTTGGCAATTTAGCGCACCGTCTTACTTTATCGAAGGTTTCTTTGGTGTTGGTAATCTACCATGTATTTGAATAAAAAATAATTTTAATAAAGATTGAAAATTTGAGCAAGATATTATATGTATAGAGGGAGTAGGAACAATAATTAGCCTGAGATACGGCCCTGGTGACCCATGAACATGACACACCGAGACCCGCTGACCTGTTTCTCTTCAACCAGCTGCGACCAGTCAATTTACCCTTAAAAATCTCAGAAATCTCATCCCAAAGAGAGCGCTATGTTGACATAACACACATACAACTATATAACGGAAACGCGCCCTTCTTTTATATTGCAAGCGAAAAGAAACAGTCAGCTCATTTATATCTTTTATTGTAAGGTCTACTTTCGTTTACAAGTAAAGTTACCTTTCAGCCGTTCTAGCAACAAATATGTGTCTAAGAAATAATGTAGTACGTTGTTTTTTATGATATTCAAGAAGCCACATAAACTCTACTTAGTATCTAAGCAACNCGTCTTACTTTATCCAAGGTTTCTTTGGTGATGGTACTCTACCATGTATTTGAATAAAAAATAATTTTAATAAAGATTGAAAATTAGAGCAAGATATTATATGTATAGAGGGAATAGGAACAATAATTAGCCTGAGATACGGCCCTGGTGACCCATGAACATGACACACCGAGACCCGCTGACCTGTTTCTCTTCAACCAGCTGCGACCAGTCAATTTACCCTTAAAAATCTCAGAAATCTCATCCCAAAGAGAACGCTATGTTGACATAACACACATACAACTATATAACGGAAACGCGCCCTTCTTTTATATTACAAGCGAAAAGAAACAGTCAGCTCATTTATATCTTTTATTTTAAGGTCTACTTTCGTTTACAAGTAAAGTTACCTTTCAGCCGTTCTAACAACAAATATGTGTCTAAGAAATAATGTAGTACGTTGTTTTTTATGATATCCAAGAAGCCACATAAACTCTACTTAGTATCTTAGCAACATACATACTATATCTTGGTGCTGACAAGTAAACCCATTTTATTTATAGGAGTACATTCAAATATTTGAAAAATTCCTTAACAATAAACCAATTTTCTCATTGGTCTAGTGGTTAGCATGTTCGACTACAGACATGAGATCGTGGGTTCGATATCGATATTGAGTTTTCTATTAAGATTTTCTAAATATTTGCCCGAAGTTGGAAAGATGGCGGTGGGATCCACCCCCGTGCCTCGGAGAGCACGTTAAGCCGTCGGTCCTGTGCCTGATCTCTCTCCGGTCGTGTCGGATTCCCGTCACAACGGACTATGAGAGTGAAGGAATAGAGAGTGCACTTGTGTACTATGCCTGCCAATCCGCAGTGGAGCAGCGTGGTGGGTCTATTCTCTAAAAACCCTCTCTCATATGGGGGAGGAGGCCTGTGCCCAGCAGTGGGACGTTAATGGGCTGCTACTTACTTTACTTTTTACTTAAACCAATTTCCTACTCTTGATCAATCTCTTAAAATTATAAGCAGTAATACTATAATTTCTAGCACTTAAAATGTTATTTTAGTTACATGTAGCTTCTAACCAGAACAAAGTTTTTTTTGTAGTTTTTTCCTTTTCATTGTTTCTATTGAAGTTTCTCGGCGAATTGACCAACAGAAATCAGCGAGCATAGCTGCTGACCATATTCTATTGTAGCGTTTTTCAATCTGCATTATATCTTGAAGAAACCTTTCACCATGCTCATCTGATATGGCTCCAAGATTTTCAAGAAAGAAATCTTAATGAGCGTCCAAAAAATGAATCTTGAGTGCCCTATTGCATCCCAAAGCTTTATAAGTAGAAAGAAACTCTCGAATGACTTGTCGGTAGTTCTCACTTTTTGTATTCCCAAGAAAATTATGACAAACTTCAACAAAAGCCACCCAAGCTCTTTTTTCTGCTTTGCTCAACTTCGAATCAAAAGCTTCATCTTTCATTTGCTCACGTATCTGCGGACCTACAAAAATTCCTTCAATTTTGCGTCACCGATGATGGAAAAAAAACCTAGACAGGATAGATTCAGAAGAATCGTCATATTTATAACAAAAATTTTTAAAGGAGGATTTCATTGCAGACCAGTGTAATTAATACCATACATATTTTAATATTTTTCTTACAATATGTTTACTACAGCAATAATATGAAACAACGTATTTTCAATTGCAACAAAGCCTACTTTGTACATGCTTTCAAACGTGAAACCTCAAATTATGAAAAATTACACTTTCTATGTAGCCCAAAGTACCCCCAAGTGAAAAGATGTAGCATGTTATACAATCACATATCAATGCGGTAAATTCTAGTATCTTAAATTATTCATGCAACTAAGTTTTAAGCAGATTAGATGGATCCTAAGAAGTTTGAAAGAACCCTTTTGTAACCGTGATGAATCTACCTTCTTCAATAATACAAACTATATTTTAATACAAAAAGCAATAGTTTGTGTTCGATTACACTTCTCATAATCCAGTAAGTGGAGTCGGCAGACTGCTAAGTGCTACAAATCCCTTTTCCAATGCCCCGCACCGCAGTACTTCGTAGATATTAACATTTATACGACGTGAACGATAAAATAAAATAAAATCAAAAACGTAGATCTGAAATAATGTTTTTCACTTCTCTTGTTTTATCTATCTTGGCAGTAAATCAAGTTTTATCGCAGACCAACCTTAACGCGGCTAGTGAAGTAAAAACGTTTCCTTTGAGTTCTACAGAGTCTATTTTTGCCTTGCAAATTCAACAAATCAGAACGTCGTCAGAAGAGGAGACTTCGACTTCTGCCGGAAACAATTTCAATGGCTATGGCCCAGACGTAGCCAGTAACTTTCTTGAAGTACCAGAAGAAAATTTCCGAGCAATCTCGCCAACTTATCCGATTAGGAATACGAACGGCAATGACAAAATTAAAATCGATCAAAGCGAAGGAAATGATCAATTACTTTCATCTCACGAAGGTAACTTTCTTGACGATAAAAAAAATATTGTGCCACATAAAGAGGCTTACAATTCTAATGAACCCGAAAATTTTACGTGGGATAATTGCTTTGATATGATAAACATTGGCTTGAAATCTAATATTGACCGATCGCAAAACTTGAAAACTGACAAGGTCTCTGGAAATATTGTTAATAAAAGAAACTCTTTAGTGGCAAATGAATCAGCCTCCTTAAGGTCTTGGCTGGAAAAGTATCATATTCTAAGTGTCAAAACAGAAGAACCTACAGTTTTACCTGAGACTAGCGAATCATTCTCGATAGGTGTAAGTCCAGTACAAATTATCTCAATAACAACTAGTATATCAAAGCCTTACACAGAACCAACGAATATATCACTAGAAATTATGACAGAACATAACATACAAGATGAAGATAAAATAAATGTATATGTAACAAATGATTTAAGCAAAATAAAATTTGGAAGTATGCCACAGTCTCAAAAATATTTAATATCGAAATTAAAACTAGATGAAGGATTTCATCCTTTCAGTTTTATGTCTAAATTCTTTACTGTGATTTATCTCTTCGATTACCCTGTTGGTGAGTAGCAAATTTTGAATTAGTAGTAACAATATATGACTACGTTAATAGGGATAACTCTTACCTTTATTTTAATACAGCATTAACCTTTTATATCTGTTATGTCGAAACTATGTTAGTAAAGCATAAAGAAGCATTCTTGTAAAAGCAAAATTGTTATTGCCACGTTAATATTGGACTGAAGTTTCAGTATAAGACGACAAAGCACAAACACGGACAGGGTTAATGGTTTATGCACTATATTGAAACTAAATACGAGTTGTACTTAAAGGCTCAAAAGTTGAGCCTCTTTGTGTGACATCTATCCACGACAGTACACCGGGCCTAATTTAGAAAATACAATTTGCCAAATTTGATCTACTGGGAATGTAAGGCGTAACTCTATTACTAAGTACTGAAATCAAATACATTTATTGAATTTTCCAAGAAATTTTTACCCAAAATTCAGAGAGAGAAATTTGGTGCCTTTAAACTGCCTTCAGCGGCATATATACCAGTGCTTCTTTTTTCACTGTATAATTGTAGCATTGCTGCTTTGTTAGCTGCAGCTTTAGGTTCGATACTTGGCAGAAGAATTCTTCACATTGTATATTCAAATTTGGCTAGGTCGCGACATGTTGCTATGTTGATGGGTAATTGCCACCTTAAGACTATGTCACCAAGAAAAGTTTTGCATTTCACTAGGTATGATGCTGTATATAAATTGTTAAGTCTAATTAAGTTTTACAAGCTTAGTACTCTATCAACTCAAATTGTACTATTACTTAATATCATGTGGGATCACAGTCAAGCGCTTACCTGTCAGAAAAAAAGATATCACTTCATATCTTGTCTTCTATCTCTTATTCTTGACTAGAGATACATATAAAATTATATAGAGAATGAGTTTTGGCCTTAAAACTAAAGTATGTTAAGTATTTGTGTAAAATTGCGAGCCTTTACTTAAATTTCATCGGAAGTATATTAATATGGCTGTTATATCCAGTTCCAAAGAAACATATATTAACAGTAACGTATAATTATCGGATCATAAAACTATTGGTACTTAAACTTTTCATTTGATTATCCAATTTATTTCTCAGGTCTCGTCAAGGATATAGTAAAAGGGAAATTCACCTTTCCTTATTCATTTTTGCAGGTAAAATTTATACAAGTTTTTATTTATACACACAAGGATACACTATTCACACACAGTATTCACAAAGTGTGTAGGCAGATCGGGACTTAATTGGTCGTAAAAAATGCACGGATTTATTTTATATTCCTGCTCGTAATCCCCTATGGACATCATAGCTCTAACTGAATCAATTTTATTAGATTTATGATTCTGAAAAGTTGATAGTAAGCTTTAAAATTGACGTTTATTTTATACCCAAAGGTACAGTAAAGATCGTTTTGGTACAATTTTCTCATATCCTATTTACTTAAATAACTGTGACTTTCTTTTCAATTTGACATAAATATTGGACTTTTAAGAATTTTGTGATGTAACCATTCATTAAATGGCAATGGCAAAAATAGAATGGAAAGAAAATTTTCTAATGAAAATAAGTAATTATATTCCATTGCAACAGTACATAGCGTAATAGCGAACTAGGGTATGTATCGTGTTCTATGATTATTTCACAATTTCATGTTGATAAAAACCTATTCATTAACAACATAAGTTACGTTTAGATCGGCAGCAATATACATAAGCGATCTATATACTCGTATACATCCTTTGGTGACCTCACTGGTGCATTTATTCGATTTTCGCTTATATTGTCCTGGGTTCGATTCCCGCTAGGGCAAATTTTAGAAAATCGTATTTTCGAAGTTGCCTAGATCTGGACTGCTTGGAGGCTTCAGCCTTGGCTTACAGCCTACTAGCAGCTAAGCAAAAAATTTGCTTTCCAGTACCATGTTGAACAAAAATCATAAGAGAAAAATTATCTCCCAGCAAGTTAGCGCGGTTCATCGGTTAACAGGTTAGAAATAAAAAAGATCCTATATTTTGTAACGAAATCATACGCGAGTGTCACATTAATATAAATATATAAGTGGATCATGATAATTTGTTTCGCGATAAAAAAAATTGGGTGTGAGGGTTGAAGGTTCAAACTTTACCACCCATCAAAGATGCAACAAAAACAATCATATGACTTGCTTAAACCGCTCTGAAATGTGTGTGAAAACAAATTATGTTTTCTATTTTGGTAGTAACAAACAATTGTGTTGTAATTTTTTTAATACCTATTAAAGTTTTATTTTCCAACTTTTATAACAAAGATCCGAGTTGGAATGCTTTTAGCCACCGGGCACTCTGCCCAAAGCCTCTCTATTGTATACATCAGATAATGGAAAAACTAACTACTAACAACAAACCCTTTTATTTTCCTGTAAAATATTTTTAAACTTTAACAAAATCTCTCCTATACACTTGACCCTATAGTTAAGCGGGAATTATTTTAATAAGAACGATTTCAAACCAATTTTCTACCTATTGGTAAATTTATTTTGAGAAATTCTATTGATTGTTAACTATAATTCTACATCCAGCATAAAAAAAACTAAAAATACTTTCGATTAATATGTAATAGAAATAAATTGAACCAGTTTCTTCGCTATCGATCAAGAACTGCTAGAAATCATTACACAGAAAACCTTTTTAGGTGAGCTTTAGATAAGTTATTAATTAATGAATTATTATAATAATTAAAAAAAGAGTATCAATAGGAGCTAAAAAAATGTATTTGAGTTTGATTAAATGAATAAAAATCTTATAATAATGTATGAAAAAAGCGTGAAGTAATAGTAAATATTTAAAAATACTGCAAGAATTATAGATATTGGGTTTAAAAGACCCTGCATTTTATAGAAGGAGATCATATCGAGCTTGACTGCGTTAGACATTGACATATGCACGATATTCCTGTAGAAATTTTTGTTGTATGCAACAGACAAGGATAAGTAGAGAACCGTATAATACAGAATGAGTAAAAGGAAAGAAAATATATAAAAAAATTGCAGTAATTAAACATCCAGGAAAACTTCGAACATCGAAATCTCGATACATGATCGATTAGTTAATTTTAATATATTTAGTATAATCTTGATATGTCACCATAAGTAATATTTTTAAATATAATTGTTTAGATCGGCAGGCGATCCTTAGGCGACCTCGCTGGTGCAATTACTCGATTTTCGCTTCTCCAGTCCTGGGGTCAATTTCCGCTAGAACAAATTTAGGAAACTGTATTTTCCGCCGTGGCTAGTTACCACCCTACCAGCAAAAGACGTACCACCAAAACAAAGAGATTTGTGTTCCGGTACGATGCTGTGTAGAAACCGCGGGCTTCCATCTTAGACTGTATCATCACTTACCATCAGGTGAGAGCACAGTCAAGCGCTAAACTGTCAACGATAAATATGTATAAGAGATATCCAGGAATCTAATATCTCTGGAAACATAAGGCGTAGATACTTGAAATTTGGTAGCTTTTGCCTAGTAGAGGTCAGCTAAGAACGGATTTTCCGAAATTCCACCCGCAAGGGGGTTATGGGGGTGTTATTTAGAAAAATTCAAATTTAAGTTAAAAAAATTTAAACTACACATTTACAAACTATATCTTTTATGGTATGAAAAACTTGGTAAGAAATTTTTGTTTGAATAATGAAATCTATCAAAAGGAAATTTTACGAAATTCCACCAGGGCTGTGCGGGTGTGTTTCTTATTTGTAAAAAAAATTGCCTAAATTAATGAAAATGCTACCAAAAAAACCTTCCACGCTGAACGAAGTCACGGGTTCAGCTAGTATATATATCGTTAAAAACTACAACTGGATTTCGCTTGTAAAAAAATTTAAACACGAACGATAAACAAACGATCTCTGTCTCCACAAACAATGGGTACAGAGTAATGTTATATATTTTTTTAATTCTGAAATCCAACTATTTAAACTAGCACAAGGCTAAAACGAACTAATCAAATAAAGTCTTTAGAATTCTAAATCAGGTCACGCACACAACTTTACGTTATTCAAAACGTGAATCGATACAAAGGATTCACTGAATATAAAACAGCGCAACCCTCCAAGTTCTTTTATTGCTGTTTTTTAAGGCTGATGAGAATTGACACTATTAAATAATCTTAAATTGATTCGACGTTGGTAACTGTGAGTTAATTTTAATAGCCTCGCTAATATAAATGAGTCAGTGCGTCTTTGTTAATTAGCTACCCAGAGAAATGCAATATTTAAATTAATTGTAAAACTATTTAATTTAGGAGCACGATGTTCTTAAAATAGGCATTTGATAGATATGCTACGTAGCTTCAAAAACTTGTCTGAGGGACATACTATCTAGTTTATTGCCGGTTTCTTCTCAGTAGAAGAAACGATTTCCGATTTGTTACCAGCGTACAGACTGATGACGAGTTAAAAGAGCTTTCTAATCTTACTTGAATTATTATAATTTTCATTTTGATAGAAACAACGACAATAAAAAAGTTAAAAGTGCGTGCGTACAAAATACACCTGTCTGAAATGAAACTTCTTAGGCAAACTAATTTTTGAATATTATTCATATTTATACAAATCCAAAACTTTATATTTCAGAGACTTAAGAGAGAGGAAAAAAGGAAGATATGTTCGGAATTAAATTAATTAAATTTTCATTAAAATATTAAGTGTCGAAAATTCAAACAAATAATTTACTGAAATTTGAAATGACAAATTGTAAATAAAAATGTTACGTGTTTTTTGTGAATATTAGAAATTATTTATTAAATTTTGTTTTTGTATTTAAAACTTACAAATATTTTTATTTTATATTTTGTGACAAATAGTATATTAAATAACGAGTGGCAAATTAAAATGCCACGTTACTTGTAAATATTAAAACTACCTGACCCTCAAACGAATTAGTATAAAAAACGCTGCACATCATCGCGACGCTAAACACGCGTTTCATCCATAATAATTTGTTTATAACGTACTTTTATCATCCTAGTTAGTTGTACCATCCAGATTTAAACAATGCTAATAAAAATGAATATAATATGATTACTTATATGTAAGATGGAATAAAAATAAAATTATTTTATAGAACTTAATAGTCAAAGGGTTTCAATTTGTCCAAATATACACTTGTTATATACTTGTTTTCGTATTAGTACAGTGATTACCAAGTAACAAGTAAATATATTAATATAGACTGAAAGAAAGGTTTTAAGTCTGTCATCTGTCATCTACAGAGTAAACGTGTATTTAAAGCGCTCGTAAAAATAAATTGCAAACTAGACATTTACCTCACAACTGACATCCAAAGTGTTATCCGAATAAAGTGTTTACGTGAAATAGTGTTGTGTAAAAAGTTTTCTTTACAAAACTCAGTATTTATAGTGCTATAAACAAAAATACAAATAGTCCAACATCGCAATTAAACATTGAACTTAAGTTATAAAATACGGTAGAACACAAAAACTTTTCAAAAATCTTTCATGTCACTCAAAATCAAGTACCGATCTATTAATCTGCCACTTTAAGTAAAAACCCCGTGGCCTATACGGGAGAGTGCCCAGTATAGTGCGATTGTAACACGAGTTCGAACCCCACCGCGGGCTGTGCCAAATTTATAATTTATTTATTATTTCTTCACAAACTAGCAACAAAATGGTAGGAACATGCGAAGCATGTCAAGCACATATAAATGTAACTACAAAACGCATAAAATGCACAACTTGTAATTGTATGTACCATTCGGAATGCGTAAGGTTCACAAAGGATACGTCATCATCGAGATCTCAATGGAAATGTCCGAACTGCGTTGCTGCTGTTCGGAAAGGTGGTGATAACAGCAACACGCCGGTACGTACAGATAAGCAAAGCACCATTGCACACTCTGCCGGCTCAGATTCNGGGAAAAAAAGATCTTACTCAAAAAAAAGATCTCATAGTTTTAACAAAAATTAAAGTTTTTCATTAGGGGTATTTAAACATTCATAAATACACACACATGGTTACGGATACATACACACACTCTCTCTCATTCGTTCACAGATACACACACACATACGCGCACGCGCGCACACACGCACACACACACGCACACACACGCGCGCGCTAAAAGTTGTTTGCCTTATTATTTAAGTTACCTTTACTCTGTAAATTTTTATTTATGTAAATAGACGTAATCTGTCATGGCCTTATTTTTATCGTTAAATGTAATGTAAAAAAAAGTGTCAAAATTGTACGCTGGTTGATTACCAATAAAGAATAAAATAAAATAAAAAAAAAAAAAACTCTAATATCTTAATAAATAAAATTTATAGTCTTTATTGCGACCACACGCTTACATTACAGACATAAAACGCAGCCCACAGATTATTATCATTCATTCATCAATTTATCCATTGTCCTTTAATGTCTTACTTTTGTTTCGGAGCGACAATTTCCGACTCATTGAATGTGTTGATTTACTTTTATGTTGATACGCTTAGTCGAGGATTTTGGCGACCTCATTGACTTAAAAATATTTATTTTAACATTGCATTTATTTATGATTCTTCGCAATTATAAATCGCTGCGTTAAAGGATAAGCGAAACTGTTCAAAAAAGTTAATATTATGGCAGAGGTGTCTGTAAATGAAATTAACCAAATAAAAAATGAAGTAACTAATGCAATTTGTGATGCCACAGCATCATTTTTACAATTTGTGTATATGAGAGATTACAGGCATAATATTCAAAAAGCTAATTTTATAGGAAATCCATTTGAAAATGAAGCCAAATGTGAAAGGAAATAATGACAATGTATCTTTTTTGGTTCCACGGTGTTTATTACTTTATTTTTTTAATAAGATACCCGAATCACTTCTGGGTTTGCCTCCACATAGTTTTAAGAAGTATGTTAAAAACGACGTATTATAAAAACTTATTACAATATTGAAGATTATTTAAAGGGAAGAAATGTTTGGACTTGAGTCCAGGTGTACATGAAAGCAAAACACATTTTAACATACAAAAACTATGTTTAAAGGAGTAACCGTTGAGCTTGTTGCCGGTTTCTTCTCAATAGATTCAACTTTCCGAACCGCAGGTAGATTTGTTACCAACGGATAGACTACTGACGATTCAAAAGTCCTTTTTGAGCCTACTTGAACAAAGAATAATTTGTTTTTATTTCTGATTTTTTATTTTGATACCTTTGTACATTACTAATTTAAACTATAACATTTATATAAAATATTAATAAAACCTCTGAGAAAAACGATAAACAAAACTTTATTATAAATTATTTATAACCATAACATGTGCATTAAAGTGCATAGAGCTCATCCATGGGTATAGAGCTGAAGAACTTTTTAATAATATTAAATACAAGATCAATTATAGTGTCTGTGATTGGTTTTCCGAATTCATCAAGCACTTGTTTCCAGTTTTCGTTTAAGAAAACCAAAACGGTATTACCTGAAAAATTAAATTATATAACATGAATGTAAAAAAAAACTGTGTACAATTAAAGATATAATCGACTACATTTTTGAAAGTAGTTAAAAAGCATTGAATTTTATAGTACACAATTATCATTACACATTTTAAAATAAAGTTCTCCGCCACGTCAGTTCACGATAAAATAAAGACTACTGAACAAATTTTTGTGAGTTTATTAGACAATAGATAAGAGTGATTCTTGTGGAAGGCATATGTAAATGTTTTGTTAAGGGTTTAAATAAATTGGTTGAAATTTAACTAGACTTGTTGATAATACCGGAATAAATCAGAAATCGAGTCTTCATGTAAAACGATGCCTAATCCCTTAGCAACATAATAAAAAAAAATTGCGAGGGACATATATTTATCTTATAAGGAGAACTCAGTATATAAGATTTATCTTCTACTACCACTTATATAAAAAATATATAGCAGACAAAGACAATACGCTCTAATACCTGAATGAAGTCGGGATAGATCGCTTGTATAATATAATTATATGTAATTACTTAATTACTAACAATATAACTTAATTACTAATAAATTTATTGTTCTGAAAGGTGTATAACTTCGCAATCTACACTATTGTAGCATTATTTAATACAATATACGCTAATAAGAAATTATTTACAAACATAGGTTCTTAAATTTGGCTATACAATTCTCATTTAAGTGTTGTTCACAGAAGTATTTATAACGTATAACCTTAAAAAAAGTTCAATAACCTTTAATTTTTTTATTAAAACAGGACTTTTAAGCTGAATGCTACCCATATGGAAGTTTCGACCTCCAATTAATTATTATCAATAATTGTAAGCCGTCTACAAATATCCTCATATATCTAGTTATTGCATTATAATTATTATTCATGTGTTCATTTATACCATATTCTTTTAATTTATTATCTTTTGATTTATTCAATACCTATTTAATATGAGTAAATGTAAATTTAAAGTAAGTTGGTATTAAAATAAAACTTGTTCTGCTGAACTTTTGTCTACATCTTCTGTGTTAGGTCGAGCTTTTGAACCTGTTGTAGATTCATTGCCAACGCATAAATTTAACGCTTAAAAAGAGTGAACACTACTTTCTATTTCAAATTTAAAGCTTTTTTTTAATCAGGGTTAGTTATTAGAAGTTATACTTACTTAGTTCAGGGTTTCCTTTGAAGAGATTTGTAAACACGAATGTGACTTTATCATTGTACTTGTATGACACTTTGTAATTCTTTACTTCTCTAAACACCACTCCATTGCGTGTTTTATCTTCGAATCTAATTTTGCATTTGAAGGAAATGTTCGCTGCAATACATTTGTCTCTTATTAATCTATAATATACTCTCTTAATATATATAATCTATTCTATATATATATATATATATATATCACAGGGTTAGATAGCGATGTACTGTAAATCTATTTAACTGATTTTGATGATTTTTTTATTCAGCTAGACTTGTTTCTACTTTACATAAACTTGAACTAGGAATAAATTTGCATAAACGGCGGCCTTATCGCTAGGGTGCTTCCAGGCAACCGTTGATAATAAAAGGTAATATTATTCATTACTAACATATCAATTAGTACACACAAGTACTTTAGACCTCAAATTTAATTTTTAATCAAAAACTTTGTTATTGCAGTTTTTTTTACCTGAAAGACTTTAAGTATGGGTTCCGCTATGAGCTAAGTTACATCGATGTACTTACCTCAAATCAGTATTATGAGAAAGTCAAGGGGTCAGTTAGTTTTGAACCAGTAAAGCCATTTACAAAATCCCTATAACTATTTTCCCTATTGACCATAAATTTAGCAAAGTGAATCCTTTTTACACTTTGAACCATATATTTTCATGATATACGTCCGTAAAACCGTGAGGTAAAGCTAGTATTACATATTTCCGAACCTTTTTTTATTACTGACAGTTTAACGCTTGACTGTGATATCACCTGGTAAGTGACGATACAGTCTAAGACGAAAGCGCGCTAATCTGGTAAGAGGCGATATACCCCTTATGGCTTCTACACAGCGTCGTACCGGCACACAAATCTCTTTGTTTGGCCGTACGTATTTGCTGGTGGGGTGGTAATTAGCCGCGGCCGAAGCCTCGCACTAGTCCAGACTTAGACAAATTATAAAATACAATTTACTAAATTTGTCCTACCCGGGACCTCCACTAGCAAAGCGAATACTCGCACCACTGAGCCAGCAAGGCAGTCACTCAAAACACTTCAATCAAATGGTCTTACTGATTTCTTCAAAGTTAATTATAGTCTTATTCAAGGCATTAAAGCTTGTATCCCTATATTATCTTAATACGCTCAGATCTTAGATTGAGTTATAAAACACAAGTCGGTTAATATAAGAAAGTTCTTACGTATTTTGATTTTGGCATCACCGTCCCCGTTAATGGAAAATAGCAATACTTTTCCCGAAGCTTTATATTTTCCTTTTAAATTCAAATCACAGTGTACATTAAGTTGTGCCTCGAGACCTTCGTACCTGGAAAGAACATTATTCACTATTTTATTTCATTTCTTATAATGAATGTATATTTAACTAATACTTATACTTAGATAATATTTCTAATAAAATTGCTAGCCTCTATGTATAAACTCGCATTTTAAACATGTTGCCATTTTTGTCATTTTTATGATTATATCACATTCATCAATCGTGGACAACAGTTTTTTTTCATAAAGCTAATAAAACATGGTAGTACATAAGATGGATCATTCCGTATTTTGCTGTGTCCTTGCATAGAATTTAGGATTGTATGATTGTATTCATTCAACCCAGCGACATATTATAATCAAATTCACAGCCTTAATTGTATTTATAGAAGGTGTGCTGAATCTATTCCGGCCCAAAGCGGTAATAAACAAGTTTATTCATATTACTACTTTTAATTTATGCATATTGCTCACTTTTAATGTGTTTTAAATTTAATAACTCTGTATATAAGCCTTTATGAATACGCTTTGAAATTTTTACATTCCTATATTGTTTTATATTTCACAAAATATTCACAGAAACGAGATATCTAAAGGGATTTGCAAGCCGGTTTCTTAAAAGAAAAATATTGCGTAGATGATTTTGGACCACAAACCACACAAATTCACTCACTCTCTTATTATGACATCTTCAAAATTATTCACGATTAACTTGAAAGTTAGCTAAATGACTCATTTCGCAATGTCGATCGTCGTTATGTCGAATTTCGATATGAATGCGATAAAGTGACACCGCGGGTAACTGCGAGTATAACACATATAATAAAACATGTAATAGCTACTGTACGAGTATAAATTACTTCTTTACACTTACTTGACACTGTCAACAACACATTTTTTAAAACCCTTCAGTTCGCCATCAGAAAACTCGATTTTCAGACCTCCAGGAAGATCTAATACCACTGGATCGCCATATAATGGATCTGTTGAATTGATTCCTAAACTTGGAATACCTTTTACGAAATGCGGAATCGTTTCTTGTATATTTTTCTTCAGGCATTCTGATGTGAGTCCTGGACAGGGTTTTATATAGTCAGCTGAAACGCAAAAGAGGGATTTAATTTCCACAGCCACGGCGAACAAAACTTTATTTTATTCATATGAGTAAAAAAGGTCAGTAGCAGTGCATTAACGTCCCATTGTTGGGCATAATCCTCCTCGTTCATAGTAAAGTGGGTTTTAGAGTATATACCTACCATGCTACTTCACTGTAGGTTGGCAGGAATAGTACACAAGTGTATACGCTAATATAAATGTATTCTGTATTCCTTCACTTTCATAGTCCAATGTGACGACAATCGGATACGACCGGAAAGAGATCAGGTACAGGAATGACGTGCCCTCCGAGGCACCAGGGGTGGAACACACCGCCAACTTTCCAATTTCGGAAAATAGTGAGAATTACCTAACAGAAAACTCAATGTTTATCTTTCAATTCGCCCGACCCGGGCCTCGAACCCAGGACCCCATATCTGTAAGCTAAAAAGATGACCAGTAGACCAATGAGGTAGTCAGTAAGTATGAGATTGTGACTGTGTACAATCACTAACTTTTCGTCATAAGTTACGTAGTAACATTATGCCAAAAAATAAATATTATTGTATTATCACCATATCTATTTCCTGTCCCCAGTGGACTATACTATAATTATATGTTATTAAAATTTTAAGCAATCGCAAGATAAAAGATATTTGAGTTAAAAATGAAATGAACCTTGCCCAGTGTCGCTAGGTTTTTAAAAATACCGGAAAACTTATTAAGGAATGGAATTTGCAAGGTGTTTTAAATTATCTTGAAATTAAATTTTTCATTGAGATTACATATTTTTGACAATAAACGACACATAAAAAAAATAAAGATGGACCTAGGCCAATGTCACCTTGGTTATCAATATTGTGGACTTCCGATTCGTTGCATTTGGTTCTATGTAATGTACAATCTATCTGCCTCATTGGTCTAGTGGTTAGCATGTTCAGCCACAAACCTGAGGTCCTGGGTACGAGTCCCGGGTCGGGCCAATTCAAAGATGGATATTGAGTTTTTTATTAAGATTTTCGCAATATTTGCCCGAAGTTGGGAAGTTGAGAGGGTCATCCACCCCCCTGCCTCTGAGAGCACGGTAAGCCGTCGGTCCTGCGCCTGATTTCTCACCGGTCGTGTCGGATTCCCGTCACATCGGACTATGAGTATGCAGGAATAGAGAGTGCACTTGTGTACTATGCCTGCCAATTCTCAGTGGAGCAGCGTGGCGGGTCTATGCTCTAAATACCCTCTCTCCTATGAGTGAGGAGGCCTGTGCCCAGCAGTGGGACGTTATGGGCTGCTACTTACCATTTTGACAATCTACCTCGTCCGGCTTTAAAAGACTAAAGATCTTTAATTTTTAGATTCAATTTTATCTTATTATATATGCAACTATCTTTTTTATCAGTCTTCTAATTTATTGTTTTAAATATAAGTAAAAAAATACTAACAGTTCAACTCCGTAAGATTAAAAATCATGTGTTTTTAAGGTTTGAATGTGGCGGTTCTACAATTTACCATAGTAGGTATTTATAAATCCAAGCTCACGTTACGTGTTAATTCCTAAATGCTAAATCTTTATCTCAATATTATGACATTCGTTTCCGCATCGTATCAGCTACACGATTCTTGCGGAAATAGCTTTAAAACTTTAGGTAATACAAAATGCTACGTATATTTATGTGGTAGTAAATTTACAAGGTTTGATGAGACTGATACTCCATTAAACCTGTTATAAATTACATAAAACTTTTCTAACCTACATTTATGCTGTTGCACGTTCGCTGCCGAAAATTGCAGCTTAAAAAAAGATTTTAAGGGTAAATTAACATTTACAAGCCACCTGGCGTGGTTATAAAATTAAATATGCATACTGAAATTTTTTATTTTGGTCAAAAATACTCTCAACATTGTAAATAACTGGCATACGATAGACTAGATTCTAAATTAAACGATGTACACAAGTAATATTCCTACGTAAAACTGTATTACTATTAAGTCCCAACTATTTCAAGTTTAAACAAATGTATTTAAACTTGAATAGATTTTATTAACAATTCTGAATTAGAACAAGATTCATATACAGTATACTTTACAATGACGAATTAAAATTATGCCAAACATCTCGTGTGCCATTACATTTTTACAATTATTATAAATCATAGTAGAAGTACTAAACTTTATTGCATTCATGTTTCATCAAATACTTAAGCTGGAGTTTATAAGCATAATTACAAACACTCATTTAGTTATAACTTTTCGTTTACTCAAAAAAACTACACAAGGCTTTTCCATTCAAATAGTTTTGATATATAGATAAATTGGGACATTGGCCATTTAATAATAATTCAGCATATCAGTGACAAATTGATGCAACGTAGAGAAGGAAATTAAACTTCACATACGATATTTGTAATGATAAAAAATGAAATACCTTGTATAATTACTTACGCGCAAATTTTGATGATGTTTCACTAAATAAAACAATAAGAGCTATCCAAAATATGCTCTTGTATCCAAACATTTTTATAAAAATAAAACTTTACAAATAAAATTCACAAGACGATTGTTTTAAGCCACTTCCTATTATATACTGTAATGTCTTGATATTTTTATCCGACGTCCTTTGACTCTTATACGGATATGCTAAAGTATAATATTCTGATACTGTCTCATATATTTATAGTTTAACATACGTACAACACAAGCTTGTTTGAGTGCGTTTTGACATTTCCAGGTATTTTTTATTCTAACAACACTGATAAGAAATTTAGCGTATTATTTGATGTGATATGTTATTGATTAGATTTTTTGTATCAAATAAGATTAACACATTAAGTATAAAGGTTAAATAGCCACATAAAGATAAAAGCTCATCTCCTTAAATTATATATTAAATACGATAATAAAGGATGGTGAAATCGTATTTCTATACATGCTAAATTGATAGAGAAATAGGTATATCTTCTTTCAATCCTTCCTTATCACTTTCAAGAGGGCTCTCAAAGAAGTGTCGACTTATTATCTGCATTTCATTGGGGTAGGAAGCCAATCTGATAGAAAGCTACCTTCAACTTCCTTCAATCTTTATTTCTTATCAATTACAACAGAACTTGTAAAGGAGTATTGATTCGTTATATACAATTTCACTATGATAATATTGAGTTTGTGGGGTGTGTAATCTAAAATAATCATTTGACGTTATAACGCATGTATATTTATTAATGATATATATAAGTAATAGTGAAATTATTATAAAACAAATTAGAATTATAAAAACAAATAGCTAAGAGTCATGAGTACTTAGTAGTCCGATTTTTCAACGCTTTTTATTATTACCACCAATTTAACTTATATTGTTTAATAATATTCCGAGGAAACATTTTACGTTATATCTCAAGATCTAAACTGACACTCTTTTGAGTGAGAAAGCCTCTCTTACGTTATACTAACACAATTATTTACCAAGAGACATTAAATACTCTGTTATCGCAATAATTTACCAAAATGATGTATATGTTTACCTAAAAACACTATTCCTGTCTTACAACAAAGGTTCGTTGTGTTCTTTCCTTCATTATCTAAGCGAGTGTTCCGTTTATTTATGCTATAGATTTACTAAAATTTAGGTTCTTAGTATAACTTGCAATCAAAACTGTGAAATACTTTATAGTTCTTGACCAAAATTGTTTCATATTAATAACTTATCTATATGCTTTTCTTTGCCTAAAGGTGAAACATGTGTTTCTTATTTTTTCTTAATAATTGTATCAATGTTTACCAGATCGGGGGTCGTATTTTGTCCCATAAATTCGCATCTTCGGAAATCTTTACATGACGAAGTGATAAGTTTCTGTTACGTTACTATAATTTAGTGGTTTTAGCAATGCAAAGATGTGTTATTCAACCAGTCTCTTTTTCAGGCTTGTGAAGTTTTCGATCCCGTTGGAAACCCCACATTGCGAAAGGGGCCATTCAAGTATGACGTAAGCACTATGGGAGGTAGGGGGTCTTTGTTTTGATTATTTTGTTTGACATGGGAGGTAGGGGAATCTCGATGATGATTACGTCATCAGTAGTTACTTACCCTTTTACAAAATTTTTAAATAAGTTTGTAATGTTCGTAAGATTATAATATTTTTGACCCTTACTTTATGTTGAATATCCTATCAATAAAATCTAATCTCTATCCTGAATCTATTTTCTTATTTTTAAAATTAAAATTATAATATAGAAAAATATTTACGTAAGCATGGGGGGAGGGGATAAGTGCTTACTTTTGCTGACATGGGGCTTGTGAGGGTCGTCGTCGTCGTCGCTTCAACCGATGGACGTCCACTGCTGGACATAGGTCTCACGAAATGATGCCCACAAGACCCGATCTTGTGCCGCCTGGCTCCAGCGTAATAATTGTAATTGTAATAATTGTAATAATTGTAATAATTAATAATTGTAATAATTGTAATAAGAGGGTAAATAATTGTAATTAATCTGCTTACGTAATATTTGAACGGCCCCAAAGGAATCACTTTCCTTAATTTCAAGTCAGTGACGAATAGTTTTGAATATCCAGGTATAAGTAAGTGAGTTTAGTCTAAAACTATCCCCGTTTTATTAGTTTTCTGATAAAACCATTTGAGGCAAATTCAAAGTCTAGATATAACGCGCCCGATAAGAGAAAATTGATGACCCTTGTGTGTCATTTATCATTCTGAAAAATCTACCTTTTTTATAATAAAACCAGTATCGGTGTATCTGCGTTTCCACGTAAGATAAATGATAACAAAAAGTCAAGGAAACAGGTAATAAGGAAAGCGAGTTGATAATAGCAAGGTTGCGAAACCTTAAATTTGCACTTTGCTCTTTGATAGTTTCTTTCATAACAAATTTCTTTTATTGCATTCACACTGTCATAAAGTATAGCCAACTTAACATATTATTTTCTGATACGTAACAGTTAATATTTAGATCCAATTTCTATTTTATTTTAAATTTCTTTATCAAGACTCAATTTATTCAAAAAAATTAAGCACAGATAATAAAGTTCCCTTTTTATTATGTTATTTATATATCAGGGTTTCAGGTCAATTTCATTATTTCTGAACCTTATAATTATTGATTATGCTCTAAAATTACTTTAGATAGCTTAAGGAAAAAACAAATAAACACCAAAATAGGAAAATTATTTAGGAAACTATTTAATTTAATTTGTTATTAACAATAATTCATTGTAGACTACATTTTAAAGTCATTGTACCTTTCTGATACCGGATTAATATGATGTAATCTTATGCAATAGACATATTGTTCTCCTTCAAAATTGCAGTATTCATATTATAAGAATCGGAAGAAATATTAAAAAACGGATACAATAATTAATATTTTTAATATTCATTACAATAAAACCTTACCAATATTATTTATCAATATATGTATATAAGAGATATCCAGGTAACTATTGACTCTCATGATATCTCTGGAACCATTAGGCGTAGAGACTTGAAATTTGGTTGGAATAGTCCTTTTGCCGAATAGTGGTCAACTAAGAAATGATCTTACGAAATTCCACTCGCCAGGGAGATTGCGGGGGTGTTAATTTAAAAAATTCAAATTTTCACATTTAAAAAATCAAACTTCCCATTTACAAACTATATCTTTTATGATAGGTAAAACTTGGTCAGATTTTTTTGACGTAAAGGAAACTATCAAAAGTAAGTTTTAGGAAATTCTACCCTCAAGGGGCATTGCAAGTATGTTTCTTATTTGTAAAACAAAATGCCTAAATTAATGAAAATAAAAACATTTCCTGCAGACGTAGTCGCGGATTCGGCTAGTTACATATATTTATCAAGAGTTGTCTTATTTCAGTTCAACAATTGAAATAAGTTGCATTTAAGTTGTTCATTTCCTTATTCGATAATAATGTAAATGCTTGAAAAATCTAGAATCTAAAATCGATATTTATCTAATTATACTATCTACTACCTATTCTTCGCGCTTGTTGTCGATTTTTGTGTATTTTTTTTTTCAATTATTATAAAAACATTCTGCACCGTGTGATTATTTCCTCAAATATGCGAAAAACTCTTATAGTATTTCATTGAAATTAAAAATGTATAATTTATAGTAGGCATAAAAATATTTTATCTTTTTTTCATTTTTAAAAGATAAAAGAGTATTCTTTTATCTTATTTATTACAAACATATACTCTTCTAACGCTAGAAGAGTATGCTTATTCTATTGCCTAGAGTATTAGAGTAAGTTATCCTAAAGGCAAATGATGAGATAGTCCAGTCAAAATTTCGACAAATTACAATTCTAATTTACCCTACCGGTATAGAACCTGGAACTTCTAGAGTTAACTATTAGTCGCTTCATAAAGCTAACGATATTTTTATGTTTTTTCTTCTTTATTGCATTGAAAACCGAACGATTATAGACGAATTTTTATAAGAAAATAATATTCTTTAGCAATAACTAGTTTCATTACAAGTTATTGAATAGCTTATGTTTTGAATTAAATACATCAATATCTCTTTTATCTATAGATTAAATCGGTTGGTTGATTTTCTCGACGGTGTCGATTGTACTCGTATTTTAGCGCTCGTCACTTAATTTGGTATTGCATTTCAGGAAGCGATCCTTTCAAAATGTCAGTCGTCGTTTACAGGTTATCTTTACTTAAAATTCTTTGATAAAACTACACTGTTCACTTCCCACTTCCGCCGCGTAAAATTTTAATTTGTATAATAAAGTCAAATTACTCTATTTTATTATAATTTTCGATATATAGTCATTAAAGTTATATTAATTTAAACATATTTAGTATAAGATTTCAACACATTTAAAAATTCATAAAAATCAACTTTTGTTTTATTTTGTGGTATTACTTGTGATCATATTGCTTAAGATATAACAGCATCAAAGTAAAAATAACAAGCTATAAACACAAAAGAGTTATATTTCGTTTTTAGTTTATTAATACCCAAAAAATTAAATGATCATCTTTCGAATAAAAAAACTACATGATACTTTCACATGGAAACCATTTTTATTGTTTATCTTTGTTCCTATGGAAATGAAAATCATAATTATTGATGTAAGATCAGAAAGCTCTTTTGAATGGTCATTCGCTAATATTGAAACCATATTTATTTTACAAAAAAGAGCAACGTGCCATGTATCAATTGGGATCTCGCGTTTCCTTAAGAGAAAAATTTAAAGAAATATCAATTCTCACAGTACCGTCGCAATATTTATTAAATATAATATGTCCGTAATAACATTCACTTATACAGCAAAAAAAGTGTAATACACAATTTTAATACTAGAAATAAAAACAAACTTGTAATCCCATATTTTAGAGTTAAGAAGATTCAGAAATCATTTGTTGGCTTGAGCATACACATCTTTAATAAGATACCGTAATCAGTTTTAGATTTGTCTCCACATAATTTTAAGAAATATATCAAAAACATCCTTTTACAAAAGGCGAAATATAATGTTGAAGATTATTTAGGCGATAAAAATGTTTGACTTGATGCCAGTTGCTCACAGACGCAAATTATTACACATTGTAACATACAAAACTATTTTAAAAGAGTAACCGTGAGTTTCTTGCCGGTTTCTGCTCAGCGGATTCAACTTTTCGAACCAGTGGTAGATTTGTTACCAATTGACAGACTACTGACGATTCAAAAGTGCTTTTTGAGCCTACTTGAATAAAGAATATTTTGATTTGATCCTCATATGACTTGAGCGATAATATCACTATATCGTTATATAATATAAAATGAAGTAGCTTCCGCTATCTGTTCCCTTGCAACTTTAAAATATAAAACGAATTTAAATATAGGTTACAGCAATCTATAGAGTGATGCAAGAGGAAGACTTATATTTATAGTACATAGATATTATAGTACAGAAAAATCGATAAAATTATGTGATGTTCGATCAAATATAAACGATTATATCGTACACTGGCTAAACTTTACGAGGTCGATAAAAAGTCTGTGATGGTTTATTGTGCCGACTCTAATCGATAACCCGAAGAAACTATTTTTACCTTGTATATTATAAGAAAACATGTTTTATTTACCATTTTATACTATACACTTTTGCTATTTTAAATAAAACAGTGTTATACCTTGTCCAATTGAATACATTATATACGTTGTATATTTCGTATAGATCAAAACTCCCTGTAACGGATTTCATTAAAATGAATATTTTAGTAGATATCAGCAATTTTAAAAACAGGAAAGTTATATAAGCATGAAATAGATGCTTCCGTACTTTAAGATCCACATTTAAGTGTAAGCAGACGTAGTTGCGCAAGTCAGCTAGCTACATAATTAAATAAAGAAAGTGTACCGCTTCATATTTTAAAAATAGGTTTTAACAAGTATTTGTTTTGATATCTCATCTATACAGGAAGCTAAATGTAACATTTTTAAAAAAATCAACTGTTATTTATTTCTTAATAGAAACCAGTAGTATAATTATCAGAACTAGAAATAATTTCCTCGAATAAACGTGTTCGATGAACATAAAAACAGGCTTCCTGAATTGATTCAGTATCAGCTTCTCATGCTAATTCATTTGCCATTTATAATTTCTTTAAACAGTACAGATTTAAGTAACTATAGTTTAAGATAAACTATAAACTATAAAAGCATGGCAAGTAGAGCGCATTCCATATTGATTTTGTATCCTGTTAAATCTAAAACAATCTTAAATAAAAAAATAAAAAAAATTCTACGTATCTATAAAAGCCTATATAAGTAAGTAGCAGCCCATTAACGTCCCACTGGTGGGCACAGGCCTCCTCACCCCGTGGAGCGAGGGTTTTTAGAGCATAGACTCACCACGCCGCTCCACTGCGGATTGGCAGGCATAGTACATAAGTGTACTCTCTATTCCTTCACTCTCATAGACCGATGTGACGGGAACCCGACACGGCCGGAGAGACATCAGGCTCAGGACCGACGGCTTAACGAGTTCTCCGAGGCACGGGGGTGGATCACACCGCCAACTTCCCAACTTCGGGCAAATATTGAGAAAATCTTAATAGAAAACTCAATATCGAATTAAAAGCATAAATACATAAATATAATTGATCTTTCCTCGTGAAGCATTTTATCTATTAAAGGAAACTGCATGAAAATCAAATCAGTAGTTTTTTAATATATATTTAATATTTTTAATATAACACGTAGACACGACAGAATTTGTTTTATAATATGTAAGGATGCTTCAATTAGTGACGTGCAAACTAAAGTGTCAACTTGTCCCAAATAAAAAAAATTGATGACAATAACAATTTATAAAAAAAAATTTTTTTTACTAAATTGATCTGTCTACATTTAAGATATCAATTGATATTGTGTCACCACGTTCTCATTAAGCAATCTCAAAATGTATATAATACAAATGAATATTCGTTTTAAGATAAATTGCATATTTTGAGTGTTTTTAATTATATATTCGTCTTAATAAGACTAACGTATAAGTAAGAGATTTACATGTATATAAAAAGTTACCTTAACTTGACATTTTGACGGCCTCACTGGCGTCGCACTATAACCCCACTTAGGCTAGTAATTTCATCACTGCTAGTGGTGGTGCTAGTTTAGCAAAATATTTTTTCTAATTAACAACGAGAACCACCAGTCCAGTTCTATGATCTTATGATCTGGACTGATGACTGGTTCTCGTTCAGGGAAGTCACAAGTTCGAATAATTCATCTTTATGTTTTCCAGTGAAGGAAAACGTGAGGAAACCTGTATATTCCATGGAAATATGAAATTCTAGGGTATTTGTAGCCTACAAACTCGCAGTGGAACAGCGTGCTATATCTGTGCTCTAAAAATCCTCTCTCTTATGAGGAAAGAGAATGGGCCGAGCTGTGGAACACCAAGAGGCTGATACTTACATTAACCTTACGTCTCATTAAAAAAAATTTACATGCAGATACGATGGTATGTAATTATTTTTATTCCTAGTGGGTTAGCATTTGACTGTGCTCTCACCTGATGGTAAAAGATGATGCAGTTTAAAACGATAACGCTGTAACCTGATAAGATTTTATGTATCTCTAAAGTCAAAATCAGAAAATTCTTGATTTAAGTAAGCTCAAAAGGTAATAAATCTAACAGCGGTTCGGAAAGGTGATTCGGCTGAGATGAAACCGGTAAAAGACTCAACGGTTACTCCTTTATACATGGTGTTTGTACGTTACAATGTGTTTAGCTTTCATGTGTAATTGGAATCAAGTCCAAACATCTGTTCCCCTTAAATATTTTCAATATTATAACATGCTTTTCAAAATAGGACGTTTTTAACATATTTCTTAAAATTATGTGGAGGCAAACCCAGAAGTGATTGGGGTTTCTTATTAAAGTCTGAAGTGAAATGTTCTTTCATCTTTCCCAATTGGCGCGTTTCAATTTAAGCCTATCATCACTTACCATCTTGCGCGATGACAGTTAATCAATAATATAAATGCCATGTCGTCGTTCAAGGTCTTCCTTCCTATCGCTATGATTTTCCAAAAAGATTTATCCGGAAATATTCTACGACTTGCCCGTCAAATTAATTTTAATAAAATAAAATTGTCATAAACAATTTATCGTCAAGGTTATATGATAATTCTATCTTCCTCGATTGGCAGCATTTTATTAAGATTATATATTTACATATATAAGCTTGTTGACTCATCAACCAATATCCGAACACAAAATTTGATCAGTACTTTGTAATTGTACATCGACCCTGAGTAAAAAGCGATTTTTCCGAAATTATACTGTTTGATGAATAAGCCAGTGTTGTATGGAAGAAGAAACATAAATAAAAATTTTAACAAAAAGAGAACCGCCTTCAAAGCAAACTCTTATATAAAAATATATTAATATAGGTACTCTAAAAAACGAATCAGCGAAATCGGTTGGCATGATCTTTAGTTATTCGTACATTAGTCACACACATGCTTAATGCATATTTAAGACTTATGCGGTTTTCTCATGGATACCGTCATCAAAACTGAACTAAAAAAAATGGAACCCTGCAACAAGCAGCACCTTTCATATAAAAATAGAATCATCGAGATCGGTTCATCCAGACGGAAGATATGAGGTAACAAATATAAAAATAGAACAGACAAATTGATAACCTCCCCCTTTTTTTGAAGTCGGTTAAAATCAAAATGGAAAGGAAATTGTTTAACTTCAAAATAGCTTAGCTTATTATTTTTTATGTATATTATGATATGTAAGAAGACATTATTTATTAATAAAATCCTTTATTGATTACGTTCTATGCTAACTGTCAACGGTACATGTCTATCGGACATTTATCACTGAGAAGAAATATGAAGAAGGGTCTATCCGAAATACGGCTAGCGCTGTTATCACTCGGTTAGAGTAAGAGAGGAGGAGCCTGCTTGCCTCTGCTGTATATGTGAGAGAAAGAGAAGCCAGAGAGACCGGCGCCGTAAGTCGTTACGTAACAAAGCGGCTTACGAGTACATAAGAAGTTACCACTTCAAAAATCGATTATACAAACATATATCATCTTTTAATTTAGAGTCATTAACGTTATTGTAATTAGGCAGAGTCACAAAATTCACCAAAAGATTAACCGTCTGAACAATTATAGCCTCTCGTATCGTTGTAATAAACTGCTTACATCAAAAGCAGATGTTTATCGTAAAGTACCCAATTATGTGACGACCAACGATTCGTATTGGATAAGTGATTGTATTATTAATGCCTAACTCTTGGTCTATTTATTGAGACCCTCGTGTATATGTAGCAGAAGCCTCTTGTGTCCTTTTTTGAATAATTCAATTTCTATTAATCTACAACCTCGGATGTAGATAAATTTAAAAATTTATTTTAATTAAAATATATACATATATGGCTATGGAATCTCTCTCTGTAAATACATATACTAGGTGTTAGGAGACCGCTCCCGGAAACTAAGACAGAAGACAGTACTAATGACACCTTTGATGATGGATTGGAAAAAATCAATCATGATTTAAAAAATCATATTTTTAACGTTTTATTAGCATTATTGACGGTCGATCATATTACTACAACTAAATGGTACGATAGTTTCATCAGTAATACATTACTTTATATAAAAAAAACCCGGCAATAAACACAAAATCAAAATAAGCGGACACAGTATTTTGTGTCAAAAATTCAAATTCAAATCGACAATAATGACGTTGTACACCGTAAGCGTTATTATATCATTATTTGATTTAAAAGTTTTGTTTATTTTACACAATCTGCCAGAAAAAAATTTTAAGTATAAGTATTTTTTCTTGAGTCTTATTTGAATTATTAAACTATTTTCTTTTCAGTCAATCAAAGTGGAATCAACATTTTTGGTGTTTATTATAATTTTTGGAGTTTTCGCGCTTATTATTCCACTGTACCTCTTCATTTTAAGTTTAATATCGCTGTTTTCAAAGTCCAAATGCTCAGACGAAATTGAATCTGGTACTCTATTCCTTGAGGAGGAAAGGCCAGATTGCCATGACAAGCTCCTCGTGATTTTTACATTCTTCTTTTTGCTGATATGTTGGTAAGTGTCAATTATTTAGTTATTCTTTCCTTTCATTGATATTTTGATAGATGGGGAACAAGTGGAAGAGGTGAAAGAATTTGTGTACTTGGGATCTAGTTTTACAAAAGATGGAACATGTGAAAATGATATTGAAAGGAGAGGGAATGCAGGGAATATGGTAAATGGTGCTCTACACGCTTTTATGAATAGTCAAATGGTATCTCAAAGGACCTGATTGGCTGTGCATAGAAGAGTGTTGGTGCCAACACTTATGTATATTAGTGAAAGTTGGGTATGTCAGAAGGAGCACAAAAGTAAAATAAATGCGGTAGAGATGAGAGCGTTGAGAAGTATGAGGGGGGTTGAAATTGAGTGACAAAATAAGAAATAGTGTGATAAGAGAACGATGTGGTATAAAAGAAGATGTAGTGACTAAAATTGAAAAAGGTATGCTTAGATGGTTTGGGCATGTAGAGAGAATGAATGAAAGGAGACTGACAAAAAGGATTTATGAGTCAAGAGGGAATGGGAAAGTTGGAAGGGGAAGACCAAGGCACACGTTCCTGGACCAAATCCAGGACATTTTAAATAACGGCCAGGTCAAGAGTACTCCAAACCGACGAACTTTTATGAACGGATTAATGAGAATGGAAGAAGTGAAGGCGATATGCAAGGATCGTGGCAAGTGGAAGGACGTGGTCTCTGCCTACCCCTATGTGAATGAGGCGTGATGCTATGTATGTATAATATAATAAAATATGTTATTATTGTATCACTTATAAAGGACCGTTTTTAAATATGTCCATCTATTTGTTTGTATAAGAAATAATATAAACTACCTTTCATTACGAAATAAAAATGGGTACTTGAAATTATTTAAACATTTATTGTACCTACAGTAAAAAAATAATGTTAATAAGAAAGGTATGATTATGATAAAATAAATAAAAATAATATTTCTTATCAGTAGAAAATGACTAAAATAGACATTAATTTAAATGTATACGAGTAACAGAACAAGCCATTTACAAATGGATAAGATATCAAAGTTACATAAAATAAAGGCACAAAACTATTATACTCACTTACCATTATTCAGGGGCCGTTTTCTTTCGATCGAATTAAAGGCTTTCAAGACAATTGGAAAGTAGAGTTGGGGCAAAAATAACTAATATAAAAAATCTCAATTTCTACGTTAACATGCACGAACATATTAAGCTCATTATATAGAAAGTAAGCTCTAAACCGACTGCGAGCGCATTTAAAATATGTCACGGTACAATTTTATATTTACCACAAATTAAATATAATTTATATTTAAGTAAACCTAAATCTACGTTAATATGACATGTAGTCATCAATGGCGCAGTGGTGCGAGTACTTCCTTTGCTAGCAGTGACCCCGGGTTCGATCCACGGTAGGGTGAATTTATACGATTGTATTTTCAAATTTGTCTGAATCTTGACGGGTGGAAGGCTTTGGCCGTGGTTTGTTACCATCCTACCAGCATAGACATACCAGCCAAACAAAGAGATTGGTGTTCCAGTACGACGTGGAAACCATATGAGGTATATCGCCTCTTACCAGATAAGCGTGCTACCATTTTAGACTCTGTCGTTGCTTACCATCAAATGAGATCACAGTCAAGCGTCAACTGTCAACTGTGAACCGTCATCATTGAAAAAAAAAACATTTGAACTTTAAGGAATCCGAAAAAAAAAGTATCTTATCAACACATGAAAATTTTAACAAGTTATTTAGGCAGAGTGTACTACTACTACTACTACTACTATTATGCTGAACACTATTAATAGGTAGTCTTTTTTTTTATAAATGTATATGGATGTAGTTAGTTTGGTCCACATTTAAACATAGAGCAATTTGAAAGCACATAAACAGTTGTGTATATGTGCTGTAGGCGCGTGTAATACACAATAAACTGTTGTCGTAAAAGGGAGTCAATTATTTTTCCCTCCAAGAGGAGTGCTAAGTCCTCAATAGATATTTATTATAAGTTTAAACCCATAATGGCCTTGTGGTGTGCTGGATACTTGTTCAGAGAAATCGCGGGTTCACATACTGGGCGGATACTATTAAATTTATCTTTACAGAAAAAACTTATATAATTGATTGTTCATTCCAATTATGTTTTTCAGCGAAGGAAAATATCATAAGAAATCCTTCTTATCCCGGTAGTATTCTGGGATAAGTGGAGGCTGCCAACTTGGTCAATGCTCTCAAAATCCTCTTTTTATAAGTAAAGAGGCCTGTTGGAACGTTTGTAGACTGCCACCTTACTCATAAGTATGAAATGTTGTTGAGTTGTTAATGTTATACATTACAAGTGTACGTAATGCTTAAATCACAACTGTATATCTCTTGTAACAATATGAATAGATTAAGAAGGAAAATATTGTAAATGCTAGCATGTATAGTTTTATCATGACAAATTTTATACGAGTATGTTCTATATCAATTAGCGGAATAATTTGTTTACAAAGATTTTATGTATACCATGCTATATTGACTATTTGAACGGGTACATATCACGATGGCGATTTTTAATTTTTAATTTTGCCGATATTTCGACCCAGTTGCATGGATCGTGGTCACGACGATACGCTAGTAGCTACGATATACCATGCTAGTAGGAACCTCAGGGGAACTCTCAGAATATTCTATATAACATATATCCATTATTTTAACTTTTCAGTGGCCTTATATCAGGTATGGTGTTAAGCAATGAACAATCGCGGAGTGCAGTTGCAGAAAGTCGCAATGTAATAAGTTGTGCCTGCTCCGATATTGCTTCTTGGCTTTCAACAGCGGCGCAAGAGTTGCATCAAAGCTTGGTTCCACCAGTGGATATGGTATTTTACGCTTACAACGAGGATTTAAGAAGTAAGGATATTGTAAATTTTAGTCTACATGACATATTATAAAATAAAGTCCTCCGTCACATCTATCTGTGTGTTCGCAATAAACTCAAAATTTATTATACGAATTATAAATATCGCATTTCTTCATATTTCCATGGAATAAGAAATAAGGGGTGTGACACCGGAGACGGCTAATATAATATTGTATATTATTTTAGAAGAAAAAATCCTACATCTTTTTTGAATTCAAATTAAATCTTCCATTTTGGCGGAGCCTTATAACACCATATAACTATTCTGGTGCAGATGGACATGATTTGAGATCGCAAGCCTTAAAAACCACTTTAATTTCTTTTATTTGATATATAATAATGGAATTTAGATATAAATATTTCAAACAAAGAAATTAAAAGTGACTTTCTGCAAACAATAATTTTCGTATCAAACAAATCCTATAAAATAATATAAATTTATGAGATAAAAAAAAATAGTTTGATCCTATGAATATTTACATAAATATACAGGGAAGGCCTTTTTATATAACCGCTACCGTAAATATTTCGATAGACAATTTATAGGTTACCGAAGTATCATGGTCTCTCAACGAAAGTTTGTTGGGTTGAATATTTCAAAGAGCTGTGTACGTATTTACTAGGGTTGTAACAAATTTTCAACAGAAAAGAGAATTTTAATTTAATATTGATCGACACAAGGTATAATCAAGAAATTGGGTAACAACTACCTAGCCAGCTAACACGATAACGATTCGTAAACTTATTAATTAAAAATTAATTTTTAAAACTCAAAAGCAAGTTTTCAATATGTAGTGCTGTATAATGTTTTGCTAAATTTAATAATAAATTATAATGTGAAAGAGTGTATTGACATCAAACATCGTCACTGCAAGTTGAATGAAATATGTTTGAACTTGAGTGGACAATTTATTAATGAAGATTTATGAATAAAAAACATAATTTAATGGTAGAAATTATGTTAAATAAATCTGAAAATATGTTAAATTAAAATAACAGAGAAATATTACTATTTATTATTATCTGCCTCATTGGTCTAGTGGTTAGCATGTTCGACTACAACCATGAGGTCCTGGGGTCGGGCCAATTCGAAATCGATATTGAGTTTTCTATTAAGATTTTCTCATAATTTGCTCAGAGTAGGGAATTTGGCGATATGATCCAACCCCATGCCTCAAAGAGCACACTAAGCCGTTGGTGCAAAATAATTTACAAATTAAACAAATCCTAATGTAAATTTGCGTCAACCCTAGTCTTCCCTGTACGTAACGAGCTCTTCGCTGAGAAGTGCGACCCCTTGATACAATTCAAACAGCGAACCTGATGTTTCCGGAAAAACACTCTGATGACACATTATATCATATCAGACTTTCCTATACACATTTGAGACGCAGTAAAATGTTACTAGATGATTGTGTTTTCCCTTGTCCCGTATCTTTATTGTGTCGGCAAATGTAAGGACATGTCCTTATATATATAGTAATATAGTTTGACAACCTAAATAGCTTTAACGTTATATTTAGGAGTTATACGCCTTGATGTTACGGATTTGTAAGACAAATGCATTTTATGCTTAAGTTGGAACTCGTATAATTTAAAATAACTTTGTCTGCTACGTTTATACGAGTACGTCTTAATGCTTTATAATTTACGGAAGGATAAATGTTGGTAAATAAACAGATTAGACCTTGGAAAAAGAATACAGGCTACTGTTATTGAAATTAAAACAAAAAAAATCGTAAGATGGATAAGAAAGTACTTTGTCAATGACTGAGAATTGTAATAAGATACATATTAAAAGATTAAATGTAATTTATTTTTCTACAACAGATGTAGCAACACTTTTAGGCCAACCAATACAACAAGCAATAGCATCAGAAAGTGGCATTGATTTGGTACTTGACTCTTTAGCGGATATCATAACAGGTACATTGTAACTGTAAATTATTGAATGAGAAACTTCATTTTATTGGCAACAATATCCGATAATATCACCTTTACAGAAAGCGAAGATCTTGCCATGAAGGTATCTTCGTTAAGAGAGACGTGCACAAAGGCTGGCATTTTAGCGACAGCAGCATCAGAAAAGATACGAGATTTAACCCAACAATTAGAGAGTCTGAGGAAACATTGTGTTGACAAGGATGGACCTCTTTGTGACACCCTCAGGACAAACACACTTCACATAATGATGAAATTTGATTCGGTAAGATTACTTTTTTCTTTAATGAAAACCTAAAACCAGCTAAGTAAATTATGTTGAGTATGTACTTGTAATCCAATCCGCCAGAGCCTGCCAAACAGCAGTGGTAACTAACACATAAATTGGGCAATGAAAACCATTTTGAAATCCATCAAAATACACACAGCCCTTTCAAAGAAGTTCAGTCAGATACAGAAGTATTATAAATAAAGATAAAGAAAAGTGAGTGTACCTTGTTAAGAAAAACGAAATATGATTTGGACAGAGTGTGAAAGAGAATTTTAACTGAACCAATAAAAGCCAAAGCTATCCGGTGTGCTTCTCAACTTTGTTGAGGTGTATGACGTTTGGCCAAGGCAAAAACTAATCGATGAATCATCTGATGTAAATTGTGTATAAAGCTAACTTTTCACTTTTACAGATACTTCAGGAAGAGCAACTGTTGGAGTTAAAAAATCTAGGAGTCATTAATCTAACACAAGCTATATCTACTGCCAGGAAAGAATTCCGTACTCTTCCTAGTGCTATATCATCGCAAACAGAACGAATTAGAGCAGGTAAATTAAAAATCCTGCCTAGGTAAAGCGGAACAACAACTTCGCAAATGTTAAACATATTTAAAATTTATATACAGATGTAAATCTTTTTTCATGTTTTAAATATTATTTCATTGTTTTTAACATTCAAACTAACAATAGGGTGGTTTTTATATTAATATAATATAATAGAGTGTCTATAGGTCAGGCCGTTTTGATTGAAAATTGACTTTGGTATTCGTTGTCCTTAATGATTACGAATATTTGATTATTATGAAAACCAAAGTCAGCTTGACTATATGTTTGTTCGCATTAATTTTCGGTTTGGATTAAAAAATTGCTGTAAGAAATAGTTGTGCGAAATAATAGACTACCACTTATTCCAAATTTTAACAAGAACGGAGATACACTAATGCACTAAAGTAATAATCGGCTTTCTCGGTATCGGGGATTCAAGTGAATTTCTCCATCATTTTGTTTAAACTTAAAGTCTGTTAGAAGCTTAACAGTGAATTTTGTTTATTTTTCAGAAGGTACGCAAATTTTAAATTGCTGAATCAATTCCTGCAATTTCCTGCTTTCTCAAATGTTTAAAAATCACTCAAATATTTTTTACTCGTTCAAATTCAAATACTTTATTTTATACTAGTAATAAATGCAACACGATGTATATACAGTTTTTTTTTTCAAATATTAGTTATATTTGATATTTAACTAATAAAAAATCATTAATTATTAATCTTATTTGTGAAATATTGTAAAATGCCAACTACCTGTCTATTGCACACTAGCATTCTACATCTTATTAAAATAAAGGATTATTAAAGCACTAAGTCGTGAATGAAACACTAATTTGATATTTACAACAGATGCATTTTGATTGACTGACAAAAGAAGCTTGAGATTACGTCATTATATGAAATTTTTCGAACACCTTATACATGTATAGAATAGTAGGAACTAACTTTTATTTTTTTAAATCACTCATTTTAGATATTGTTCGTGATATAGAGAATCGAAGGCAAATGGTGCATAATTCTGCTAAAATTCTTAATGATATCCTACGACATCTAACAGCTGGACTACATGTTCTTGCGAGACAAATGGATTCAGGGTTAGATAGATTACATAAATATGAACTGTGGAGGTGGATTATAGTGCTGGGTAAGATCGATTTAAATTTTCAGATGCCATTTTGAACAAAAGTAAATTGTATAACCCTGTTTCAATTTGAAGGATTACTTGGATGATGTAAAATGACAAAAAGTAACACTCGATTGATTCATTTCTTATGGGTTCTTCCCAAAACATGGTGCGAAGAAACTTCCTGAATTTAGATTATAAGACGATATATTTCGATGGATGGAACGAAAATCCTAAAAATGTCACACAATTTAAATTTAGTAAAGTATTTTTATATGTTTTGCAAATTTACTAGCGTTTTCCGTAAATATGATCTCGTTGGAATATACAACGAATACGACCATGAAAATGTATAATCCATGAAAAATATCTTTACAAATTACAATGATACGCGCGAACATTTGTGTATGTAAATTTTAATGCTTAAAAGATATGTCATTTGTATTTAATTGTAATTCGTTGTCATAATATATTACGTCGATTTATTTGAATTATTAGCTAAAAAATTTGGTCTGGAATTACTGCCTGTCTACAATGCTTTAAGAGTTACTAAGTATAATCGCTTGAATTAGTAACTAGTAAATATATTAAGATTAACACTGATATATTTTGTAGGATAGCTCTTAAAAGGTTCATAAAAAAGTATATGATAACATATGTGTGTCTTACTTTGTGTCTCTCTCTCTCACATGATGATGAAAAAGTCGCGCGGATCCGATATTTGTATGAGTGTAATTAGCTTACTAAGGTAAGTAGCAGCCCATTAACGTCCTATAGCAGGGCACAGGACTCTTCACTCGCAGAAGACAGGGTTTTAAGAGCATAGATCCACCACGCTGTTTCACTGCAGGTTGGCAGACATAGTACACAAGTGTACTCTCTATTTCTTCACTTCACTTTACACATAGTCCGATATGACGGGAATCCGACACCATCAGAGAGAGATTAGTCGCAGAACCGGCTCTCCAAGTCACGGTAGTGAAGCACATGAATAACTTCTCAACTTCGAGCAAATATTGAAAAAATCTTAATAGATAACCCAATATCCATTTTTGAATCAGCTCGACCCAAGACTTGAACCCAGGACCTCATGTCTGTGGCCGAACATGCTAACCACTAGACCAATAAGCAGATAATTAGCTTGCTGGTTTGATCATAAGGGCTTAGAATCTCTTAAATTTCTGTGATAATCATTTACAGAAAAGAGAGCAGAATTAGAATTTAGAAAAAAATATAGGTTTTTATGTATTTTAAAACTTTATCATTAGCTATATTGATATGCAACGTGAAAAGCTTAAAAAAGGGTTTTAATTACAAATAAAAATTTATTAAATTAAAGAAACCACGTGACGATAAACGCGCAACGATTGGTCGCCATGTTAGTGACGTCATAATGTCATGTATTCATGAATATGTTTACAACGCAATTGAAAGATTTAATTAATAAAATTGAAAACAGTTGTGTACTATTGTTAGGAGAAATTGGGATAGTGACGTCATGCGCACTCGGGTTTGTTCGGGTACTACCAGCGTGGTTCTGACATTCGCTACAGAAATTAATTTTTAATTATAGCTAAAATAAAATAGTGATTGTTACAAAACATATATGATCTTTTCATTTATGACAAATTTTTAATAGGTTTGTTATTATCTTTACAGCGTGCAATGTTATGTGTTCCTTCGTGATGTTGCTCATTCTCCTAGCCATGTTTTGTGGATGCGGTAACGCAAAAATTCACGCTAAGAGAACTTTGCAAGTGTAAGTATATTTCGCTGCTTTAAAATAAAACATGCGTTTTTGTATAAAAAAAAAGTTAAATGTGCGTGCGCACAAAGTACACGTGTCAGAAGTGAAACTTCGTTGGCAAAGTAATATTTAAGTCTTGTTTATATTTATACAAATTTAAAACTTTAGATTTCCGAGAGAGGGAATGTAAAAGGAAGATATGCTAGAAATTGAATGAATTTAATCGTCATTAAGATACTAAAAGTGTCGAAAATTAAAACAAATAATTTATTGAAATCTCAAATGATGAATTGTAAATAAAAATGCCACGTTATTTTTTGGCAATATTAAAAAGTTTTCTTTTGGAATTTAAAATTTAGAAAAGAGAATGTATGAAATATTTTTTATTTTCTGAAAAATAGCATATTAAACTTTTAAATGACGAGAGGCAAATTAAAATGCCACCTGTTATTTATACATATTTAGCTCTTTTTTTATTGCTGACAGTTTAGCGCTTGATTTTGATCTCACCTGACGGTAAGTGATGATACAGTCTAAGATGGAAGCGCGCTAATCTGGGTAAGAAGCGATATACTCCTTACGGTTTGTACACTGTTGTGTACCGGACTGCACCGGAACACAAATCTCTTTGTTTTGGCGCTACGTATTTGCTGGTAGATAGCCACGGCCGAACCCCTCACCAGACCAGACTCAGAAAATTTTTAAGATACAATTTTCTAAATTCGCCCTACCGGGGATCGAACCCTGGGCCTCTGCTAGCAAGGCGAGTACTCGCACCACTGTGCCAGCGAAGCCCTACGAATCGCGAACCTGAAGTGGCAATGGGCGGGGCACATAACGAACCGATGACTGTTGAGGCCCGAAGGTGCTAGAATGACTTATACAATATGTTGACGAAATTTCACAATGTAATAGCTTTTTTACAATCAGAAATTTCATCAAAATTCTTCAAATAAACACAACAAAACAGGCAAGAGCCCATCAAAGCGTATTTCCATGCGACAAAAGTACGACACCCGTAAATAAATAGGACGCCTGTATTGTAGTTTAAAGTATTTTTTTTATTTCCAGGTCTTCATTTGGCCTGTGTATTATATCTATCGTATTATGGAGTATAGTATCAGCGACTTTTCTCATATCTGGCCACGCTGAAGTAAGTACAAGTAGAAACAGACATATACTAACTCTGCTAGATAAAAATTAAACAAATAAATAAAATATCCAGATCAGTTATAATTAACAAATTTAAAGTATGATATACAAATTCAAAATATAAAAATAAATACATTTAACCAATAAACACAATAAAGCAATGTAAAATTCATTGTTAGATAATGAATAAGGTCGAGAATATCTAAAAAAAATGTTATGTATACTACTTTTTTAACCCAAAGGTTGTCTGGAGTAAATCTTTCGTTAGCAATGGAACCACCTTTTGTAGTTGTATTTATCATAGTTTTTTAAAAGCTTACGATGTTTTTATACGTAACTTATCTAATATAGTTAATTAATGCGCGCTTTTGTCGCGAATAACAATAGTTCCGTAAAAATATTTGAAATAAATTAATTATACTCATTCCTTCTAATTAAAAAACTTTGAGAATGGTTTAAAAATGTGTAATAAGGATTATATTAATAAACAAAGTAGTGGTTAAGTGATTCACCATAACGTTAAAATTTATAAACAAGATTGTGGACTTAAAATAACATTGAAATCGTAAGAAACCATTAAAAAAAAAAATAACAAACTGTAAAGTCAAAGTGTAAATGCTAAATGTGTATTCATAAAAACATTTTATTTTAAACAATATCTACAACAGAAAGAAAATTGATATATTTATAAATTATGTGTTACAACGGCATATTTGAATTTAAATTGTTTACCGTTAACGCGCGTTACGCGCATTTTGACAATTGTGTGATGCCTTTGCCATCTATCGTTCAGAGCTAGTACTGGAATGGAATGTGAAATATGCAAAGCTTGGAATTACAATTATAATTAATATACTTATGCTATAAGTATCTAGTAATACTGCAATTACATTATTATTCTATGTTTTCTTTTTGCTCTCTTAATAACATCATACATGCAGCATTCTAATGAAGTGAATAACAATAATAATAATTTAGTGAATATATTTGTGAATCAGTGACAAACAATTTTCATAAGAACTACGAAGCAATTCCCGCAAATATTGAGTTATGAACATCACCGTCAAAGTTGTGTGAAAATAGAAGGAACAAAGTTAAAATTTAAGTCAAATTATTATGTCTATGATATTACTAATGAGAGATAGTTACTAATTAATAAGTTTTGTTAATTCAATGGACATTGTGATAAAACACTAGTGATACATTGTAAAGTCAATAGCTTTAATCAACTCACATTATCTAACGTATTTTGCACCATATAGGTTTATATAAATTTAGATTATATAGTAACTTAGTAAAAAATTATTTATATGCTGTGCAGCCCCGGCATAGAATAGGACTGCCCCTAGCTCCCCGTGGGTGACGTAAAAATCGTGTAAGGGACATTCGCAGGTGAGTACTGGTACACCTCCAATCTAAATTTCGAGTTGTACTAGTTCTGACTGTGCGAGTTTCAGGAGGGCACACACCATATTACGCCCTCTTCCGATTGGTGGCGGATACTACCAAACGACAGCATTCCCAAAGAGGGTTGACGTCAGGCAGGCGGCCGGTCATAAAACATCAAGCCAAAACCATTACAGCATGTTAGGTACGAAAAAGAATAATGGCGATAGGGCTAGGGCGTACCCCCGAGGCGACGCGCAGTTGCAGCACCCGGCAGTTGTGGGAAATGGACAAGGGTTGTTGCATCAGGGACGGGTGCAACGTAAGAAGCGAGTCCGGGAAATAAGGATGAGGTTTGCGAGTTGGAATATAGGTACGATGACTGGGAGGGGAAGAGAGTTAGCGGATGTATTAAAGAGGAGAAGAATCAATGTAGCGTGCGTGCAAGAGACAAGGTGGAAGGGAACGAAAGCAAGAGAAATTGGGGAAGGTTATAAATTTTACTATTGTGGCAGCGATGGGAAAAGAAATGGAGTAGGTATAATATTAGATAGTGAGCTGAAAGAGTGTGTGACTGATGTAAAAAGAATAACGGACAGATTAATAGTAGTAAAGGTAATAAAAGAAGGCTTAGTGTTGAATATTATAAGCGCATATGCGCCACAGACTGGATGTGATGACAGGTTGAAGGAAAAGTTTTATGAAGATTTTGATAGTGTAATACTAGATATCCCAGATGACGAAGATATATACGTAGGAGGAGATTTTAATGGCCATGTGGGAGAAAAGAACAGTGGTTACGAAAGAGTGCATGGGGGATGGGGGTTTGGTAATAGAAATATTGAGGGAGAAGCCTTGCTCCAAACTGCTTCAGCATTTGATCTAGCAATAATTAACACCTTCTTTAGAAAAAGTGACCAACATTTAATTACGTACAAAAGCGGGAACCACAAAACACAAATTGATTACTTTTTACTTCGAAGAAATAAAATTAGTTCAGTTAAGGATTGTAAAGTATTGCCAGGAGAATCACTAACAACCCAACATCGTTTATTAGTTTTAGAGATCAAAACCAAAGTCAAAAGCAATAGAAACAAAACAAAAACAGTACCGAAAATTAAATGGAGCTTAATTGAAAAACCAGAGTATGCAGAGGAATTTAGAAAACAAGTAGTTGACAAAATGATCGAAATGAAAGAATTAGCAGATAAAACCGTGAATGAATGTTGGAATGAGATGGCGGGATGCATTAGACGTGTAGCAAAAGAAGTTTTTGGACAGTCAAAAGGTAAAAGAAAAATTGATAAAGAGACATGGTGGTGGAATAAGGAAGTACAACAGGCACTAAAAGATAAGAAAAATGCATTTAAAGAGTGGCAAAAAGTAGATGAAAGTAATCAAACCGATAAGCATAGTAAAATAACAAAATATAACGAAACCAAACTAAAAGCTAAAAGAGCTGTGGCTATTGCAAGAGCCAATGCTCAAGAATCTTTATATAAAACACTGGAAAGTCCAGAAGGTACGCAAAAGATATATAAAATTTCAAAAGCAAGAGAAAAAAGAGGAAAAGATATAAATTACGTTAATTGTATAAAAGATAGTAAGGGGAAAGTATTGTCAGATAACGAAGAAATTAAAAAAAGATGGGAAAGATATTTTGAAAACCTAATGAATGAAGAGAATAATTGGAGTGGAGTGTTGGAAGATGTTCCATTGAATATGGGAGTTGTTAGAGAGATAGGCATAGAAGAAGTACAAAAGGCTGTCCAAAGTATGAGAAACGGTAAATCGGTTGGACCAGATGAGATACCAATAGAAGTGTGGAAGTTTCTGGATGTGGATGGATGGACGTGGCTGTCTTTGTTCTTCAATAAGTTGTTACAAGAAGAGGCGATCCCTGACGAATGGTGTATCAGTTCGCTGGTGCCTATTTTCAAAAACAAGGGTGATGTACAGGACTGTAACAGTTATAGAGGAATAAAGCTCATGTCACACAGCATGAAAGTATGGGAGAAGATTGTTGCTAGACGAATGAGAGAAGAGACGAATGTGACAGAGAATCAGTTTGGGTTCATGCCAGGACGTGGAACAACGGATGCCATATTCTCACTTCGCCAACTTTGCGAAAAGTACAAACGAGTACATAAGAACTTGCATATGGTGTTCGTTGATCTGGAGAAGGCATATGATAGGGTACCCCGTGAAGTCTTGTGGTGGGCTTTGAAAGAGAAAAGAGTGCCTGGGAAATACCTGCGTCTTATCCGTGCTATGTACGGTAGAGCAACTACATACGTTCGCTCCGCAGCCGGCGAAACTAACAAATTCAATGTGGGCGTAGGTTTGCATCAGGGATCGGCTTTAAGCCCTTTTTTGTTCCTCCTGGTAATGGATGCACTGACATCAAACATACAAGAGGAAGCACCCTGGTGCATGCTGTTTGCCGATGACATTGTGCTTGTTGGAGAGGATGGAGCTGAGGTACAGAGAAGGCTAGAAATATGGCAGGAAAAACTGGAAAACGCAGGGTTGAAGATCAATAGGACCAAAACAGAACATCTGTTCTGTGATTTCGGGGATCCATCCAGTTTTTCTTCGATTGTCTTAGATGGTGTTTCCCTTCGAGTCTGCTCAGATTTCCGTTACCTCGGCTCTATCTTCCAAAACGACGGCGGCATTGACCGAGATGTTACTAGCAGGATAAATGCAGGTTGGATGAAGTGGAGGCAGGTCTCGGGAACAATTTGCGATGCCAGAATGCCCCTTAAACTAAAGGGGAAGATTTATAAGACGATCGTAAGACCTGTCATCCTGTATGGATCAGAGTGCTGGGCCACCAAAGGGGAGAATGAAAGGAAATTGCATGCAGCGGAGATGCGAATGTTGAGATGGATGTGTGGAGTGACAAAATTGGATAAGATTAAGAATGAGTATATTAGAGGAAGTGTGAAAGTAGCACCAGTGAACGAGAAGTTAAGGAGTGGAAGGTTAGCCTGGTATGGACATGTAATGAGAAGGGAGGATAGCCATGTATGTAAGAGGGTTCTAAATATGATGGTAAGCGGCAGGGCCGGGAGAGGGCGACCAAAAAAAGTGTGGATGAATTGTGTGAAAGAGGATATGTGTATTAAGGGTGTGAATGTAGAAATGACAGCGGATAGAGTGAAGTGGCGAAAGGAAACATGCTGTGCCGACCCCACCTAGTGGGATAAGGGCAAGAAAACAACAATGGGGCAATACAAAATATACCACCATGATACTTAAAATTCAAAAACTCTGTATTGTGAAGGAATATACTGCTTTTCCTACATTTGCCAAAATCCCCAAAGCCGGGAGCTTTTTTATTGATATTTTGAAAGGATACTATCACTTAGTCAAAATATTCCAGGTCTTTAAAAAAAAAATACGTCCATAGGTTATTAAGGTGTAAGTTATTTCGCTTTAAGACAAGGCAAACTCCGTGAATTTGCTTTGTGAATAGGTGAAATCAGGTGACATTATACAGTAGTATTCTACTAGGCCGTTGTAATTGTTATTACTTATTAGCATATATAGTTTAATAAAATATCTAAAATCACGTATCACTCTGTAAGGTTATAACGAAATACAATAAAAAGGTACTAACATATTTAAAATGTTAACATATTTTAATATTATATGTTTACGTCAGAAACTACTAAAATGTTTAAACTCACATGTCCTCATAAATAAATTAGTATTCCCATAAAATTAATATTTTAGAAGCAAACTTAAGCTTCTTCATATTTGCTATTACTATTTTGTTAGGCTCTTAATATTAAATAATATTCTACTCCAGTAAGGCTGCAATATACCTTCCTCAGATGTTCCGCTACATACAAGTTTTATGACTTCCTTTAAGCCAACTTTTCCTCATCTAGGAAGTTATGTAAATTAAACTGTCGATCCTTGGAATAAGCTTCTTTCACAAGAAATATTTATCATTGCGTCTACCTAAATAAAATTAAAATTGTTTTGAAGTACTTTGATATATTTATGTATAAATTAAACTCAATACGTCTTCGACAAGACAGCATTTCAATGATGTTATTTTCAATATATTTTATCAGGCGGTTGTATATCATAAACTTTAACGAAGTTTACACTGCCGGTATGTTAAAGTTACAGCAGTAAAGCCTTTGAGATGGAATACACCAGAATGTATAACGCCAGAACTAATAAAAATAGGAAAGTCTTCCTCTTTTACTTTATTTTTTAACGTGATCTAAACGGGATCAATATGCTACAATGAATTATTTAGAAGATCGGTGTAATCTTATTGTTTTTAATTAATTAAAAGAAATAAAACGAAGTGAAAAACGTGAAAACATTTACTGTATCAACTACTTTACTTTACTTTTTACACTATGACCAATAATTTAAACATGCCTTGCGTTAACGTTTTACATTTTAATACCAAAGTAAATATACCAAAAGATACGACAATCTTACAGAAAGTTAAGTAATACGTAGATAACACTGACGCCTAAAGAGTTAAAGATTAAAGAGTACTTGAATAAGAGAAATGCTTGGATTGTAACGGATTTCATATAGGTTCTATCATTTGATACTTAATTTTTTTATGTGGGTTGATGTTAAATGAGTTTCTTGTCCGTGGAATCAATCTTCCAAATCGTTAGTTGATTAATTACTAACAGAGCGACTTAAAAGATTCACTAACTTGTTACGTCTACTTGAATTAAGAAAATTCCATTTGAAAAAATGGTCTATTAATATTTTTTACAGGTATACGCGTGCCAAATATTATGGGATGGACAGTATGACACCCTATCAACACTTTTGGATAGACCATCTCCACTTTTAGGAAACAACGAAGGCATTTTCGATGTTTTATTCAGAGATTTAAACAACGTTACTATAGATGTGCCTGTCAAAAATGTGTTAAGGTAAAGTTATTTTTCGATAAAGGTATAATCTAATGGGATATATTGTTTTAGACGCATACCCTTAAAAGTTGTAAAGCGACAGCAAAAAGCTTTTACGTAAACAAATACAATCGAATAAAGTACGATAATGTTGGAATATGATAATTTTGTCTTATAATAGAATAAGGCTTTTAATATTTATTATAGATGAAAGAACCTTATGTAAGAAATGAATGGTAATTATCTACAAAAGTCTTTGTTCAATACTTAGTACTCAGTGCTAGTCAGTCAATTTCAGAAACTAATCTGCTCCAATCAGGAATCGATGAATGGATTCCTGAATTGGACATTTCAATTGGTAACAAAGACGTCTTGTAACACAAGCGTTTCGATTTGTATGCTAAATTATTTCAACTGCACTTAATAGAAATAATTGAAGTGATAACTAATTTACCATTATTACATATAATTAAATACAATTGTCAATTATAAAAAAGAAAACATACCGCAAATTTAAGGTTAGCTGACACAACAGTTTACTATGGTCTTATTAAATGGGTTCAAAATACAAAAATAGACATAAAAAGCCACGCTCTTTTCCCTACTATCTAAACTGTCTAATAGTAATAGTATACTAATCATTACTTACCATCAGATTATAATTATTATAACCAAGTATCCATACAAATAATTGGACGGCCTCTCTGGCGCAGTGATGCGAGAACTCGCTTTGCTACCTAAGGTCCCGGGTTTGATCTCCGATAGGGTGAATTTAGAAAATTGTATTTTCTAGTTTTCCTGAATCTGGTCTGAAGGGAGGCTTCTGCCGTGGTTAATTACCTTTTTTTTCCGCTGGGAAATGCGCACCCCTGCCACGAGGCAGGGAGTGTGGGACTCGCCGGCAAGGTCAGAATACCCACTAAAACCCAGCGACACCCTCCTCACTGAATTGAGAGTGTCAGAAACTCCCTTGCGCATTCACCCTGACACTAACAGCAAAGACGTACCGCCGATCAAAGAGATTTGTGTTCTGGCACTATGCTGTTTAAAAAGCAAATAAAAATTTTATTTATTTCTATTTTAAACTGTATCACCACTTACCGTCATATATGATCATAGTCAAGGACAAACCTGTCAACAATAAAAAAATCCAATGTAATTCATTTATTATATTTGTGATTTCTCTTTACATTGCAATCGTTATCATTTAAAATAACAATCAAATATTATCAATTGTCAAATGGCCGAAAATATTTGCTGCTCTATTCTGCGTATCGTAGATATCTTTATAAAGTAATATAAAATGAAAATTATTTGCACAATTTAAATAATATAACAGGAAAAGGGAAAAAGATTTTCAAATGTTTATTCCCTCGGCATTAAGCATATTTTCCAAAAATAAATTTAACACAAATACTGTAGGAAAATATTACAAATAAAATATTCCTAAATCCTTTATACTTAAGTAAACTCTTTATCAAAGAAAAAACGTTGTTTTCGCTTCAAAATAAAAGGCTTTTAGCGTAAATACATTTACGGTTTGTACTTTCGTAATTTCTGGATCAAAAGGCAATACAGGTTGTTTTTTGACATAATCGAAAAATCGTGACGGTCGTAAAAAATTTAAGGTACAACTTGTATAGAGTTTACCGATATACTTTGGTCTTACCTGATAAGTAACTCTATAAGAATAAAAAACTTGTTATACTTTGTGTTTTCCTTTCTCATCATTAAAATGTGTGACGTAGCTCTTTAAAAATTGAAATAAAAAATTAAGAAAAGTCCTTTTTATACTAATTAGGACTTAACTCTGACATGACATAAGTAAGAAATGACTACTCGATAAACTGATAATAGGAAATATAGCTTTTAATAACTTTTACACAGCATTGTCGTAAGATAGATAACAGTTTAAATACCAAAAACACGCTTTAGTAGGGTACCAAAATAAAAAAAAATCGTTTGATAAACTAAATAAAACACTTTAAAAGAAAACATTAAGTAAAAATTTTACGACCAATATTTAGTGATTAAGCGTGGGGTAATTTAAGATAATTGTTGTACGCACCCCACGCTTTTAAATAATAAAGTTTATGTTTTGTTCTCCACTCTGCTGCAATCTTAAACATATTCATTATGTTTCCGCCTTATAAGTTTTAAAAGTATTACAGAAGATTTTTTAAGTACTGTATTATAATGGGTGAATAATTAAATATTTAAAATAAAGCGATTTGAAGAAAAAATCGTGTTAAATAAAGTGTACCTAATATTTCTGTTTTTAGTGAGAATTTCTTATAATGATTTCAATTAATCAATCGAACCTAACACTAATATTCGAAGAAATAAAAAAACACAATTGGAGACGTCTTTGTAATTACAACTTACAGAAATATTAAAGTATAAGAGGAATTGTTAAGAAGTAAATTTAAGTTTTACAAATATGTAGTTGTGTAAATATGTTAAGGTTGACACATTGAACATTGTATGTTTGTTGTATATTAACGCACTAGAAATGATGTTGGGTCTATAAGATCATTTTTATTCATTAATCTCCGTTGAAATGGCTTTTTTCGCAGGTTCATCAGTTCAGAAGCGACAAAGACCATACATTTAGTTTTTTCACTTACCTAATTACTACTTCATTTTCACTTAAGTAATTTATCGTTTTGTAACTATTGTTTTATGTATATAACATATCTGTTTATAATACTATTGCTAGTTTTCTAAAATTATTTGCTGCATTGACTTGAAATTTTAAATAATAGTTCTTAAGCGAAGTAGACATGGAATACAGATTTTCCCATATTCCTACGAAATCGGGAGTTATGTTCGGGAGTTTTACAATACACAGGTAACACTGCTAGAGGTAGCTAGTAGGTATAAACGATGATACGCATCAAAATTTTCATAATTTAAGTAAGAAATATTATGATAAGAGAACTTTTATACCAATAAAAGAAAATTTAGTGACTAAAATTGAGAAAGGTATGCTTAGATGGTTTGGGCATGTAGAGAGAATGAATGAAAGGAAACTGAGAAAAAGGATTTATGTGTCAAGATCGAATGGGGAAGTTGGAAGACGAAGACCAAGGCGATCGTTCCTGGACCAAATCCAGGACATTTTAAATAAGGGCCAGGTCAAGAGTACTCTAAGCTGACGAATTTATATGAAAGGTTTAGTGAGATTGAAAGAAGCGAAGGAAATATGCAAGAATCGTTGCCAATGGAAGGACGTGGTCTCTGTCTAACCCTTTGGGAATGAGACGTGATGCTACATATTTAATCAATGCTCAAATATTGTACGTATAGAGAAGGGTATAAATATTGAAATACATCTACTACGTCGTAGAATTTATGTATATTATCTACAGTTAGCATATATACACCAGCACCGTGCCCATATATATTTATACATACCAATGTGGCATGCGGAGACTTCAAAGTTTATAGGATTTTTATTTGTTTATCTTACAGATATGTACATGATCCACTATTTTACGATCATTTAAAATTAAATTTAACATGTACATATGAATTATACTTCAAATGATTAATTATTTACTAGCTTCATTTTACAAATATATCATTATACTTCTCTACAAATAGCTGGTCCCTATCAAGAATATCGGATTTACAAGAACACATCTATTCAGAAGAGCAGTTTAAATTGAGTTTTATCAACAAAAACATCAAAATTTAATGTCTAAACCACGTCAAACGTGAAACCTTACCTCGTTGTATACAGGACCCAAATTTTAAACATCACATTTTAACTGATCAATGATACTAACTTACACCTGTTCACTTGAATAATTTTCTTTTTGTAGATCCGCTATTCTTTATGGGGTCCATCGAAATATCTATTTACTTTAGGATAAAATTCGTATGCGTGTTTTTTCTAGGGAATGTGAAAAGAACGGACCCGCATATATTGTTTTCCAACTTGATAAAATATTAGACGTCAATAAAGAGACATCATATTTCGAATGGGATGAACTACAAAATGATTTGAGAAGGTTGTCAAAATCAATTGACGTTGGCTTTTTAAAAACTATATCTGATAAGTTCAATAAACTTCTAAACAGAATACTTGTTGTTTCTGATGTTAATTTGACGACGTATAGGTAAGTAACGTCGTCTTTTATTACACCTTAAATTGTATCATCACCATTAGGTGAGATCACAGTCAAGCGTTGCCCTCCAGCAATAATGAATAATGCCTTGCAAGCCTAAAACGTTACTTTTTTTAATATTTTTATTTTTTGGCGCAGTGGTGCGAGTACACTTGCTAGCATAGGCCCCAGGTTCGATTCCCTGTAGGACGAATTTAGGAAATTATATTTTCTAATTTGTCTGAGTCTGGACTGGTAGGAGGCTTCAGCCGTGGCTAGTTACCAACCTACCAGCAGAGACGTATCGCCAAACAAAGAGATTTGTGTTCCGGTAAGACGCTATGTAAAAACCTCTCTTCTTAGACTATATCATTCACCATTATCAGTCAAGCGCTAAAGTGTCAGCAATAAAAATATATTTTAGGATCTCGTGCTGCTCTAAGATATAAATTTAATGAAACATCAATTCCCATAATACCGTCGCATAGTAAAATATATTATTTTGCAGAATATCATATATATCCGTGATAATATTCACTTATACAGAAAAAATAGTGAAATATACAATTTTAATACTAGAAATAAAAACAAACTCCTAATTTTAGAGTGAAAAAGGTTCAGAAATAATTTGTTGGGTGGAGCATACGCATTTCTAATAAGATAAAGCAATCAGTTTTAGATTTTTGCCTCCGCATAGTTTTAAGGATAATGTCAAAAACATATTTTTACAAAAGGCATATTATAATGTTAAAGATTATTTGAGCGATAAAAATGTATGGACTTGACTCCAGTTGCGCACAGAAGTGACATTTTACTCATTGTCACATACATAACTTTCTCCAAAAGAGTAACCGTTGAGTTGCCGGTTTCTTATCAGTGCATTCAACTTTCCGAACCGGTGGTAGATTTGTTATCAACGGAAAGACTACTGACGATTTAAAATTTGTTTTTTTGAGCGTACTTGAATAAAGTTTATTTTGATTTTGAATGATTAATTTATGCCATTGCCACTCTATTCTTTGGAACAGAGTTTGGAACAGAGTAGCTATGTCTATCGTGGCTATGGAATTTTTAACGTATTACTTGCAAGTTTGCATTTCCTAATTTGTCTATGTGCGGATTGGTAGGGGCTGCGGCCGTGGCTAGCTACCATCTTACAAGTAAAGAAGTTTTTCACAGCAAAAGATAGCGTTCCGTTTCAACTTAAACATTATCAACAATCAACACACGAGATAACAGTCAACTGCGTTACCATTAACAAATCTGTCTATATAAAAAATATATATATTTCAGAATGGAATACAACGGTCCAGTTGTGGGTAAGGATCTGCCGTCGTTCGTTGATCAGCTGGAAAACGTTGCAGTTCAAGTAAGCGACTTAAACACAGCAGGAAGGTTAGAAACATTAGGTAACTATATACTTTTTTTTCGCTGAGAAAGACATTCAGGTATAGATTGTAGGACTTGTTGTGAACAGAATACCTACTAAAACCCAGCGGAACCCTCTGCATCTTGAATAAAGGAGGGGGGGGGGGGGCATCAGATCGCACCGTTCGACTCCGATGGCAAACTACTCGTATATACATATTAGCCGACCCAGCATACATTGTTTTGTCGTATAATCACTATTATCGCTGTTAAAAATTGGTGGGATTCATCGTAGAAGAATGGGTTGTACAAACACCACGACATGAGAATTTTATTTAGTGATTGTGATGGTATTTCCTTCGAATTTCGTTTCTATTAATGATAAAAACAACGTATTATAATGATATTTTTTACGCATATTATTGAAATTTGGATATTACATAGTATATATTTTTTATATTTACATTTTAGCCTATTGAATTTTGTCTAAATAAATATTTATTTTACAATTACCAACATTGCTTCTTCTAATCATGCAACGCTTTTTGAATAACAATAATAATAACACAAGCAACTTTCATAAACTGCATTGTTTACGGATGTACAAACAACGCATTAAAACTTTTAATAGAAAAGAGTTTCCGTACTTAATCCGAAAGCTCCTGGCAGTCTGTTGGAAGTTCGCTAATACTTTTGCAATACGATTTTATTTATTTCTAATTTCTTGTCTTACAAATGTTATATTAAACACCTACCACACTCTACTTTGTATAAGGTCCTGTTTAAATAAAAGCGTTGGTAAAACCCTTTTTTTAACGTATGCAACGTTGAGCACCACGGCGAGACGTTACATGTAATGCCAGACTTTTACCGGCTAACAGCTGACGGTGCCCCTCCCTACGTTCGCTGGTGGAAGCACAGGACCGGAATATGTCCGCACTCCCGTTTACGATTTGCCTTACAAGGCTCCCCCCGATAAAACATCTCCACTCGGATGGCATGCCCGGAGCAGCCGACGTGTCCTGTCTTCCCTCGCTTTCATGCAACAGGCGTCATACCTGTTGCAGACGAGCTAACCTTAAGAGGGCAGACGTTGTTGTCCATCCACCTCTCTGAGACATTCCGCCGCCTCCTTTTGTGACATGAAATTTTCACAGAAGGAGACGGCGAGTCGATCCGAGCACTGCCACGAGTGCAGCTCCTTGGTCAGCCCACCGCGGATACGCAGCAAGTGTGTGTTCAACAGTGTCTTCCACCGTGCCACACTCGTGACACTCCTTCTTCGGTTCCCTCCTTGTCACTCGACACTGGTACCCCCCTAAGCAACCGTTCTCCGTGAGGAACTGTGTGGGGTGCAACGACCACACCCGATGGGATCTCTTCACCCATTGTTCAAGAACCGGGCGTACCGCCTCAAATATGTCGGCGACGAGCTCCTTTTTTTATTCATTCAACCTAATTCAATGCATTTTTTGAACTTGTGGTAGATGTCACTTGATGTTAGTACAGTTTCTTCATATAATGAATCATTACTTTGGAATGGAATTTATTAAGGTTCGTCTGAAAAATTGTTCAGCGCCATTTAATGTAAGATCACGTAAAAGTTTTTCTATGGCTTTTTTAATTACTGACAGGTTAGCGCTTGTCCGTGATGTCACTTGATGGCTAGTAATGATACAGTCTGAGAAGAAAGCGCGCTAATCTATTAACAGACAATTTACCTCATTTACCTCTTATGGACTGCCTCATTGGTCTAGTGGTTAACATGTTCGACTACAGACATGAAGTCCTGGGTTCGAGTCCTGGGATAGGCCAATTCATAAATCAATATTGAGTTTTCTCTTAAGATTTTCTCAATATTTTCCCGAAATTGGGAAGGTGGCGGTGTGCTCCGCTCCTGTGCCTCGGAGAGCACGTTAATGCTTGCCAATCTGCAGTGTAAAAGCGTGGTGGGTCTATGCTCTAAATACCCTCTCTCCTATGAGAGAGGAGGCCTGTACCCAGCAGTGGTACGTTAATGGGCTGCTACCTATCTTACCTTATATCTTATGGTTTTTACTCATCATCGTACTGAAACGCAAATAGTAGTATTGGGTAGAGTGGCAACTAACTATGGCTGAAGCCTCCCACCGGCCAGTGCAAGAAATATATGAAGTTCTTGTGGCGTAGGAATAGATTTTTATTTCAACACAGAATAAAATTTTGGTGTTACTTTCAATTATTTGTATTTGAAATATATTACGATTTTAGCAACACGAACTCAAAGAATTCATTCGTCGAATATCAAACCACTAGAGCAATTGCGATCAGAACTGCTCTTCAAATTGACGGAGCTCGAACTGCAAATGATGCCTTTCCGGAGAAAATTGAATATTTCCCTAAGTCACATACATACCGCCCAATTTTATATCGATAATCAAGGAGACGTCATTGCTCAAAAGGTGAATAGCATATAAATCATTGGTTCATTCAGTCATTAGTTCATTCCATCGTTCATTCACAGTTAAAGTATAGCTATATATGGAGTCTATAAGGGGACTAGCTTTCTCTTGAAATTTATTCCGTAAAATGAGCGACCCCATTTTGACTTTTATACTTTCAGCAACAATATTAGCGGCCGTTGGGTAAACTAAAGATAAAGTTAATAATTTGATCGAACTTTACAATAGAAGAATTAAAATACATTCAATTTAAAATATATTCCACCAATCCGTTGACATATTTTGGGTCCTATTCCATTTCGATGAAATGATTTACTAGAGTGCAGTTTTTTGCCTGCTTGCACCAGCCTAAAATGAAGTCGGAATTACATGGGGTTGGTATGGAAATCTGAAGAGTAAGCTACCATAATTGTGTTTACATATCTACTTAGATTATCGTAACGAACAATTTAATCAAAATATCTTTAAGACATTAATGAAGATTAACATTAATAAAAGTACGTTCGTCAAGGAATTGAAAATATTGAAAGATTTTTGTTTTAGTAAAAAGCTGTACTCAAATTGAACAAACGTGTCGGAATACATATCAATGTTACAATAAACGAACAGACAATGCAGTCTTTTGAAATTAAAAATATTGGGAGTACATATTATGGGTCTCAGAGGTTATTTTGATTCGCCTAAGCCGAATAAATTTAATGGTATTCTTATAAGGTAATTTGAAATCCTGAAAATACTAAAATTTTCAGTGCACACTAAGGAAATGATCACTATCACATCCTACAATAGTCTATGATGTTATCGCGTACATTCCGATTTCGATGATAAATTTAATTCGGTTTTCACTTCCATAGTCCTGTGCAATAAAGAATGTTTTAATTAAGCGTTTGGCACATATTCAGTCACGTTCAAGCAGCATATATACAGAAAACACACAAAGCAATTAGGATGGCACGTGAAGAGCATTATTTATCTGTTATGACTCTCTTGTGTTTTGTAAAAGACAATATAGGGTATAAAATTTCGCAAAAAAATACTCATTACTTATAATGATTTAAGTTTTCTAGTCGCCAATGAAGTTACATTATAACCCAAATGATGCTATCATCAACTCGGCCTGAAAATACCACATGGTTGTAGTATCATCTGACCTCGATATCAATATAGTTATGATCGTTATTTAGAAGTTACTTCATCACAGATACCCAGAAACAAATAAATCTCTTTGATATTATCCATTTTGTTACAATTTCAACCATTTCTCCTGTAAAATTTGCTTTTTGAATTTAGCCATTATTCTTCTAGAGCAGATGTCTAAAGCAAAGTTTTTATTTAAATCTTGTTGCATTTTTGTTCACAGAACCGATCCGATTGCTATTTCGGAAAACGGACTACTAAGAATACTCTGTAATAGATAGATCAAATAGATCAATATCAAAACAGTTTCATACAAATAGTAAATGTATTTCCTTCCGATTTCTAGTATAAAAAGAGATTTAGTACAACTTCTGGTTGTCTGTAAGGTAGAGATGAAAGCTTTGAATAAAGAACTCATGCTCCTTATTTTCAGACATCAATGATTACTTTGTATACTTTTACAGCACTCATTTTAAACTTGTTAATTCTACAGAAGCTGTCATCTTTTATATCACGATTGGTATCTCATACAGCGAGCTGGCGTACCCATGTACTGACAACAGCTGGGGAACAAGCTGGAAGATGTGGTCCATTATTTGCAGTATTTGCAGCTGTTAGGACATTAGTTTGCACCAACTATGTGTCGTTTTTGGTAAGATATTTACATTAACTTTTGACGTTTCTGTTTTTTTTATTGACGCTTAAAATATATATCATTAGTATAAAATGAAGTACTGTAATAAATAATTTATCTATGAAATAGTGTCCTCTAAAATTGTATATAAAAGCGTTGTATCTCTCTCCTGAAATAACGTTCAAGGTATTAATGGCTTCGTTGGCGTAATGGTGCAGAGAACTTTCTACAAAGGCAAAGGCTTCGGGTTAGGTTCCCATTAGACCAAATTTAGAAACATACATTTTATTATTTGTGTTGGTTTGTTTGGGTGGTTTCGGCAGTCGCTAGTCTTCTCAATGGCAAAGACGTACAGTCAAGCAAGAATTTCGCGTTCCGATGCATCATTACCACGGCTTGGTTGACGCAGTGGTGCGAGTACTCATTGCTAGCTTTGCTAGCGGAAGTTCCGGGTTCGATCCCCGCTAGAGCAAATAAGAAAATTGTATTTTCTAATGTATCATCAGGTATGATCACAGAAGCGCTAACCTGTCAGCAATTTTCTACCTTTATCATGTGAAATCCATGAAATGTCTATAATTATATAAAATTATAGAATAGTAGTGACTATTTATTTCAAAATATACGTCTTAATTTGTATGTATATTTATGCTATTATCCTTCCAATATTACAGCTTTTTAAACCCAAAAGTATAAATCGCTATTTCGCGTTTAGACCGCCTTTTGAACATTTTTTAGGCTACTAATAAGTTTTTTCTTTGATCTCTATAAATTTTATAGGATACATCTGTAAAAAATAGAATATAAATAAATTCCCTTTATACTAATATCCATACGTAAAGTATTTCAATATAAATTTATAATAACTAAAACTAAAACATTTCGCCATATATTGGATCAACTTTGCTGTTATATTGAATAACTATCGAAATTTGAAAATAATTATCATAATTAGCTGTTTTCTGCTTTAGCGATGGCTATTCTGTGCTTTGTGGTAGAAATTCATATATTCCGTTATTACAAAATATTCGTTATTGTTGTACGAAATCTTTGTTACGCATACTATGCGCATAATGACATTGTTTTTCCTTCATTACATATTTATACATACATATGTATTTATAAGTACCTAAATAATATTTATTTATGTACGATATATTAGGGCTTCGCTGGTAATGCGGTGGCTCAGAATGGAGTTCCCCATATTCCTATGGGATCGGGTACTATGCGGGTAACACCGTGAAGAATAGCTAGTAACTATGGAGTTTTATAATAATCACTCTTTTTCAGCACGGATGGTGGTTTTGCGGATTTATTTTGGGAGTCATATGGTGTACAATTTTCACTCCGCTCTGTGTCAAATTGTGGAGGTCATACGCAAAGAGATTAAGAACGCTAGATACACTGACTCTAACTAACATTGGGTAAATTCGTTTAATTTTTTCTACTATTTGGGTACTAAAGAAACTAATGTGTTAGCGTATCATCAATATTGACATTTCTTGGTCAAGAAAAGGGCCTTTTGAAATCATTTGTCTAGAATGGTGAGGTGACTTTACCACATTTTCTTATGAGATTTCAGATTTCCTAATGATGCTCATGTATATACCAGTGAGTGTGGTTGTGTGAATGGAGGTGAGTTTGTGTGCGCGTGCGCAGGCGCTTGTTAGTGTGCGTGTGTGTATTCATTTTATGACAGTGTAGATACTACTAGAGGACTGGATTCGATTCTCGGCAGGGCAATATGCATATTCTGAATTCTCCAGACTGCTGTGAGGCTTCGGCATTGCCTAGTTCCCGCTTTAATAAACACAAGTGTCACTTAGCCTAAAACTTTGTGCTTCGGTAAGAGGTAATGTATGTTCCATCGCGCGCATACAGGCACGTTTCTATCTTAGACTGTATGATCACTTATGATCAGTTACTTTAACAGCAAATAAAAACTTCCCCCAGAAAATGACATTAATTTTACAAATTTGAAGTGCACTTATCGTCTATTGTCTGGTGGATCTTTATACACACCAGTTCTTAAATGCTTACATATATTACATGAATAAATGAAATAATAGCACTTAACTAGTTTTTATAATTTCCCTTTAAAATGTTTAGTTATAGCTGATTTTTATCGATATGAAATTAATTTTGAACAGACAGGAACCCGGTACACCAGCGACAGCGACCTGCGATGATACCAACTGGAACACACCAGGGTGAGACAACAGAATGTTAATAACTCGACAATCCCCGTGTAGGGTTATACCCATAGTTGAGGTGATAGCAGAATTATTACAAATTCATCAAATAATGTAAAATAACATAACTAGCAAAAGAAATAAGCGAAGCGAAGCGAACTGCCTATATGGCAAAGCATTCCTTGAGCCATATAGGCAGTTACTAAGTACGGGTCCCCCAAACTCCCACAGAAGCTAGGCGGGTAACATCAGAGGGAATAGTAGTATCTAATTTGTTTAACCATATATGATAAAAATATTTTCCGATAAAATGTACATGTTTCAAATATAAATCATTTGCGCGGCTGTTCATAACTTATTGACGTTAGCGTGAACGTGAGAAAGAAGAAACGTGAGAAATTTACTATTAAGCTCCTTTTTTGACACAGTATCACAAATATCTATCTTTTTCCATTAAAACCTAACTCATATTAATCAAGGTTAAGAGTAAGACAAAGTTTTCCACCATCGGAGATAGTTTATTTAACTTAATTAAGAATTACATTAAATGTTTGTTCGCGCAAAATATTTTACCCGCGTAGTTCATGATTCTGTAGAGATATGGGTAAATTCATTATTTATTAGATGGCGCTGTCAATTTAAACCATTCTCGAATACATCTCCAGAAACACAAAAATATTCAACAAAATCGGTTCAGCCGTTTAGGACGACTTCAACAGCATACCCACGCACATAGAAATTACACAAAGATGTAAATAAAGGTTAGGTTAAAATTTTCAATATTTAAGAAAAAAATTTGAAGTGAAATTTCTTTAGGCACATGTGTAGCGTTTTTATACTAATTCGTTTGAAGGTTAGGTATTTTTAATATTTACAAATAACATGTGGCATTTTAATTTGTCACTTGTCATTTAATAATATAACATACTAATTTTCATAAAATTCAAAAACGAAATTTAATTAATAATTTTTAATATTTACAGAAACAGACACATTTTTATTTACACTTCGGCATTTGTGATTTCAGTAAATAATTTGTGTTAATTTTCGACACTTTTAATAATTTCATGGCAATTAAATTCATTAAATTGCAAACATATCTTTTCCCTCCCTATAAGTCTCGGAAATCTAAAGTTTTAAATTTGTATAAATATAAACAAGCTTTAAAAATTACTTTGCCAAAGAAGTTTCACTTCTAACTTTGTACTTTGTATGCACGCAGTTTTAATTCTAAAGAATCGTTAGTAAACCATAATAGATAGATTTATAGACAGAATACACTTTATCGTACACCACAAACATGAAACGAGTAACACAGAAACAAACTTAGTAAATAGTACAAATTCGGCAACCATATCGCTTATTAGCGATATCTCCCAGGCAACCTTAGGGTTAGGGAGATTATATGAGGCCAATGGGGTAGGTGGTGTTCCCTATAGACATACATACAAATCTTCCTACATACTAATACAAATACATTTAGATACATACAAATATTTGAATACATATTTTAAATAGATACATACTAAACATAATAATCTAATAATAAAAATAAATAAGACGTAAAACAAATAGATATCATCGTCATTAAGTACATAAAGACAAGTAATGATTGTTTACCCGCTTCTTAAATATATCCAATGATTTAGCTTCTCTTATTGTCAGAGGTAATTCGTTCCATAAAGTTATATAATATTTGAACTTGAAATTTAATTAATTAATTAATTGAATTTGAAAAGAGCTAAACTACCTCTTTCTAAGCAATGCTAGGTTGTATCCTCATATAATAGTCATAGTGTGCACTTTTATACAATGAAAATGAAATTAAGTCATGTGTTAGTTTCCGAATTTGTTAATATAACTAACTGACAGATTATATCTGAATTCAATTTTATTCCAGACCCCCGCCGCCACCTCGAGACGACAGTTGGTGATTACCATTTCACATACATGGAAAGTGGATCAGAAGTGAATTACAACACAACCGATAACGAGAATCAAATGTTGCCTACAAGCACAAAATTTTATGATAAAGATTATACTTACTATGAATAAAACATCTGTGCTATACGAGATACGAGGCTTTTACATAAATCTAGACCCATACAATGTAATACCGCTCTACATTTTATAATGTAATATTCATATTTATACAGTGTTAATTTGAACGATATAAAAATAATAAAGTGATATTAAAAATATCATGTGCTTTGATTAATATTTTTACTACAAGAAATATTAGTTCACTTTCGCTATGGATTTTGATTAATGGTTAATAAAATGCTTTTTATTTTCAATTTCATATACATTATTTTTAATTTGTAGTAGATAATAATTAATGCTACTACAGTTTTGTTCAAATGTTAGTTTAATAAGTAAATTTATTTTGCGAAATTCAATAATCAAATAAGAAAATGTAATTTTGAACTCAGGATCTACGGTAGCGAGGCCGTTAAATGTACTAAATTACTTGATTCAATTGTATAATAGTCAATATATTAATTTTGTTAAAATGGAATCGAAATTGTTTCTCCAAAAAATATTTGTTTTTCACCGCAAATGATAATTGTTGGGAACCCACAACACTAAACATAATCATAAACTACACTAAACATAAACATAATCTGTGCAAAAAATCTTAGACGTATCTAGTCTGTGGAAATGACAGACGAATTCAAAATCTCCCATTCGCGACGTACAACTCAGAAACGAACTATCATCTAAAAAAGCGAAATATACTTATTCAAGAACAAATCACAGTCTTTTTATAAACTCTTAGAATAAGCGCTTGAATACTACTGAACCCCGTCTTTTGACCACCAAGAAGACAAACGATAACATATTCATCAGCCAATCGTAGCGTATACTCGTACTGTAATATTTTATTATTTAACTTTATGGATTTAGTTTCCAATAAAAAAAATGTTAATCTGTTGTGGCCCATAAAATGTTACCCACCGGGTTATATTCTTCAAACAATCTACATTCTATTTATATATTTCTTATTAACACTAATAGCAAAAAAATAACAACGAAACGTAAAACTTCCAATTATGAATTACTGAATTGTTTAGTCAGAGTCAGACGGATAAGACCGCAAAATGTTAAATAATATAAAAACTCTACGTATGTATTCATTTAAAATTTGTATTGATCTTAAATATAAAATTGTCATGTTACAATGTTAATTACTGCCTCATTGGTCTAGTGGTTAGCATGTTCGACTACAGATATGAGGTCCTGGGTTCGAGTCCCGGGTCGGGCCAATTCAAAAATCAATATTGAATTTTCTATTAAGATTTTCTCAACATTGCCCGAAGTTGGGAAGTTGGCGGTGTGATCTACCCCCGTGCCTCGGAGAGCACGTTAAGCCGTCGGTCCTGCGCCTGATCTCTCTCCGGTCGTGTCGGATTCCCGTCACATCGGACTATAAGAGTGACAGAATAGAGAGTGCACTTGTGTACTATGCCTGCCAATCCGCAATGGGGCAGCGTGGTGGGTCTATGCTCTAAAAACCAACGCTCCTCGGAGTGAGGAGGCCTATGCCCAGTAGTGGAACTAATGTCAACGACTAGATCGATTTTTATGAAATTTCACAAGCATGTTCAGCAGGTCTGAATATGGACTGATTATTATACCCCTAAGTGATAAGGGTTGTCCATCACTAACATTTATTTTTTATGGCATTAAAAAAACACATAACCCAAGATTTTCACCCTTCTATCACCAACCCCTATTTTAACAGCGATTGTAGTTGTTATATGGCAAACCAATGTTTGCTGGGGCAGCTAATGCCATATATAAGAGCTTATTTATCATCGGATAAATTACCAAACCTGTACAACAAATAAACAACGTCTCAAGAGAACGGTTGTCCGTGGTTTGTGAATACAACACAGTTGCAAATAAACACGTGTGACCCAGATGCTTTAGGCCTTAAAGACACATTTTAATAACAAAATTATGCAGCGCCTATTTACTGTATGTATAATCGACGAAATTTTAATATCTTATATACAAGATAGTACGACTAGATGCTTACTTTTGTTTCAATTCCAAATATTACCCTAAGGTTGTATAGCAAAAATCACTTCGTAGCGATAAGGCCGCCTTATTGTTAAAGCTTAATGTATACTCGTATAGCTTATATTTCCTCTATTATTTGCCGTGTAAAGTGTACTCTCTCCCTCTCTTTCTCTTGACTTACACTCTCATTAAGAAGAAAATATTGTGCTATCAATTAACTTAAAAACGCATATTGAATATCTTTTTCAAATTTACATTAGTTATTAAAATACTTTTACTTTCATCCGTTCAAATTCAAATATATTTTTGTGAAGTTGTAAATACACTTGATGTTCATACAGTTTTTTTTTTCAAATCCTAATTCATAAAATAAATTAAGGTTCTGCCATTAGTTCCGTTAGGAGTAAAAGATTATAAAAATCTTTCTATGTAATGAATTGGAGTTGGCTTTATTATTTTTTTATATTACATAATGGGTTTCTAAATAAAATTTTGGCTTAGTCCCAGCCTGAATCAGCTGTCTTTTATCAGTAGTGCATTTCAGCTGCTTGCCAAGGAATAAATTGCCTTATTTTGGCTTTCCCCAAAAACTGAAATTCGAAATCTATTTCTACACTTAATGTATATATTTAGCCCTTTTAAGTTTTTTTCTTCCTATAAACGGAGTTACAATACCAAAATTGCTATATAAGTGAATATATAAAATAATGTCAAATATAAAACCAGAATAAAATCAATTACATATTGTGAAGAAACAGTGGGAATAAATTTTTTTTATTTGAATTATAAGCAACACTACATTACAATTTCTTTGTAAACTTATGAGTTTATTTGGTATTAATATGCCTATGTGTATAAGTTGCAACGTTACAAAGTTTTTTAGGATCTCTTATTCATGACTTTGATGGAATAGCACTTGCTATATTCAAGAGTAAGGTGACCTCTATTTCGTCATACTTAAGTGCCGCCTTAGCCTTAATAGCTCTATCGATTACGGCTTGTCAATAATTCACGTCACTCTATATAGTGATAGTCCTTTAAGAATTATTACTGAAATACTTGGATAGTCTAAATTAGTAGATGTTTTTCTTTCCTCTCACAACATTAATACTCAGCTTAGACTAGTCAAGGGATATATTTTATATAGAACAATAACAATGTATAAAAAGGACAGTATTAGACTACTAAATGGTGTTTTAAAAGCCTAATATTTGATTTCATTAGACATGAAAATATATAGAAATAAATAAATCGTTTTTTAATAAGTTTATATGATAGGTATACATAAAAATCTATTTTGTCTGTCACCAGTTATTAGTAAGTGTTGTAAGTTACTACTTTTTTTAAGAATACAAAAAGTGCTTAAATGTACATTTTTATAGCGTGTGTAGACATATGATACAAAATACGAGGCCTAGTATTCATTCACCACATTATACACCCGCAAATGACATTTTTTGAAAAAAAAAATTCAAGTTTTATTGATTGTTTATCGGTATTGAAATTAAATATGGAGCTATTTAACATGGCTCTGTTTATATTTCTATTACTTACAGAAGCGGCACTTTTCTGAATTCAGTTTCCTTTTCTCGCTTCCAAAACAACTGGGTCATTAAAAGCTACTTCCACAAGAGCCACGTTTATGCACCAAACAAGAGTTTTATTTATTTTATTTTATTTTATTTACAAAGCTGTTCTACATTCATATGGTGAGATACAAAACATTTAACTTCGATGAACCTAAAAACCTAATAGTATTAATATGAGAAGAACAAGAACTAATTGATGAAAGAAAATAAACAAACAGAAAGAACTTTACAAGTCCAAATAAAAAATAGTTATAGGAACTAACCTAAGAATATACAAAGATCAAATGGTCATACAAAATTTACATTTACGTCCAAAAATTTATTCTAAACCATTGTTATTAAATATGGCACGACGCGTCTTTCTAATTATATAGAAAGGACGAAGGCGTCTTACATTTATTAATACACAGCACAAATCTTTACTGAAACCTAATCTATTTATTTATTTATTTCCATACATAAAATTTTATAAATAAAAATAAAGCTTGTATGAATCACTGCAAATGTGGAAGAAGTGAAATTTTATTGTTTTATGTTATATTAAATTCTGTAATACATATATATTTTAATCTATCCATCTTTATACTCGTATATATTTAAAAGCATCTTTTTTTTCTTTGTTATCGATAATATGAAAATTACTGGACCGATCGGCATAAGACCATGACCATTCGACGCGGAATTAATTGCAGAAGGTTGTTAGGCTATTCATTTTTTGAATTCCATCAACCCTTTACCATTTTTTTTTCAAATTAATATGGACAGTGATTTCTTTCTGGTACGAAAACTGGAGTGCACAAAGACCGGCAAAATGTCTAACGTCACTTCAATGCTTATAAACGCGTTTCCACACACCCTCCCACGCATTCACCCACGCACTCCCACACATCTACCCACGCACTCCCACGCATCCACCCATGCGCTCCCACGCATCCATCCTCGCACTCCCACGATCCACCCAGGCACTCCCACGCAGCCACCCACGCACTCCCACGCATCCACCCACGTACTCCCATGCATCCACCCACGCATACACCCACGCACTCCCACGCATCCACTTACGCACTCCCACGCATCTAATCCCATCCCATGTCTATAGCAACGGTTTTGTTAATTCATTTCTAGGTTATGTAAATATGGCATTCATTTATGCTACTATCTTTTGTTTAAAAAGTATTCATCTTTCATAGGTTATGTCGAGATGTCATTTATTTACGCTATCTTTTGTTTCAAAACAAAAAAGATTCTGTGTGTCATTTAAACGATTGTGTTTTGTTTAGTATTTATCTTCTATGTTCTTCTACGAGTATATATATTTTTAGCAACTTTTTTTTTCTTTGTTATCGATAAACTGGAAAACAACTGGACCGATCGGCTAAAGTTCATAATAAATTACGAGTACTCACTGTTGTCTAAGCAAGAGTAAATTTGCACCTTATTAACGCTGCGCAAAGTTCAAACTCTAGTGAATAGTCACAAAATGTAAGAGCTATAGATCATTAGTACTATTGACAGAACGAAGTCCGTCGGATCTGCTAGTGTCATATATAATCATTGTTTATTAAATGAAACCGAATTAAGACCCATCAGACAATAAAGTATACAGACTTACATGTAACGCGTGACGAAGATTTTTCCCTTTCATGTAGTAAAAAACGCAATAAATCGTAACAGGCTTACTAATACACGAAATAAATAAATTAAATGGAGGTATTACTATATATAGTACATATATCTCCAATAACTTTTAGAACGTTGTAGATTAAAAGAAGATGTAGTGAATAAAATTGAGAAAGATATGCTTTAAATGGTTTGGGCACGTATAGAGAATGAATGAAAGGAGACTGACAAAAAGGATTTATGAGTGACGAGTAAATGGGATAATTAGAAGGGGAAGACCAAGGCGAACGTTCCTGGACCAAATCCATGACATTTTAAATAAAGGCCAGGTCAAGAGTACTCTAATCTGACGAACTAGTATGAAAGGTTTAATGAGAATGAAAGAAGCGAAGGAGATATGCAAGGATCGTGGCAAGTGGAAGGACGTGGTCTCTTTCTAACCCTATGGGATAAAGACCTGAGGTATGTATGTAACTTTTAAAATATTATTACTGACCACTCGTTATCGTTATGTAGCCCGTGTGTATACAATCGATTAATAGCCCATGGTTCATAACAATAAATAAAAGGGCATAAAACTTATTGGAGCCGACGACCCAAACGAATGTGAAAATATAATATTTTATAGTGCCCTACGGTACCTGTTAATACTATCAAAACAAGAAATCTGTAAACGGAAGCGGAAACCATAAACCGTGCCTCACCGAGTTCTGACATTTAGGTGTTGGCATTGCGCCAGGTCCTTCGTTATGCGGGATTAAGGTATCGGTGATATTTTTCTGCTTTAGAGGCTAAATTGACTCTGCAACTATAAATATTGGCAAAATGCAATGTGGTATCTGCGGGTATCTTTATATGCTTTTTCTGTAATTTAACGTTTTCATTAATCCTTACTTCTTATCGTGTCTAAAAATATGTATGTGGGTACATATGTAATACATTTCTGTCACTAAAGAATCAGAAAAACGTTTTCTCTTATTTGAAAACCGATTCTAGATGAAAAATTATATGTTCGTACCGTGTTTATTACTTTGCGACACTTTACATGGCGTCTTGGTCCAGGGTGAGATTCCAGGCTGGGAATAAATAGAGTATTGCATTTTGTAAATTATCATTTATAACTGGTGTGTGGAGGAATATCGCAGGTCTTCATAGCATTTTTTATTAATTAAAAACTGAGTTTTATTATTGTGCCTACTAACCCACAGTGGAACAAAGTGGTAGGTTCTATGCTCTAAGACCCTCTCACCTATGAGTAAGGAGGCCCGTCCCCAGCAGTGGGACGTTAATGGACTGCTACTTACCTTTGCTATTCTGTAAGTAATTGATAGCTTTTATATACTTTTTGCGTGAGATTTTTATTGCTGACAGTGTAGCGCTTGACTGGGATCTCACCTGATGGTAAGGGATGATACAGTCTAAGATAGAGGCGCACTAATCTGGTAAGAAGCGATACACCTCATATGATTTCTACAGAGCATCGTAAACAACATAAATCTCTTTGTTTGGCGGTACGTCTTTGCCGGTTTTGACTTAAATATTTATACTGAGTTATACTTGAGTTCAGTGGCGTAACTATAGCGTGGCAGGGCTGGCACAATGCCAATGCCCTGGCCCAAGAGGCCGGCGCCCAAGAGGGTGCCGGCCCAAGAGATACTCGAAGCACATGGGACAAGACAGTTTATACGACTTGGCTACTCTGCCTATTAAAAATTCTATGGCCCTATCGAACTTTGATGATGTAATAGACACTTTTCCGGAACAGAAAGCTCGAAAAAAAGAAATTGGTATTTTTTTCATTGTAAAAGAATGCAGGTTACCTCAAGATGTTGTTCATTCATTGAAAGGCTAGCGAATCGAATGAATGTGAAGTCTCTCGATGAAGGTTTGCATGGGGACTATAGCGCATTCCCTCTCGCCTTAGAATGAAGGCCTATTTCCAGCTGTGGGCCGTGTATAGGCTGGTGAATTTGAATTAATGCAAATGTATACCAATGCTCTTAAAAATAAAATTCTTATTAGTGTTGGATAATTACTTAAGTAGTACTATTAATATTAAAATAAGTACGTGCTGATTTTTGCGGTAGGGCCCCATCAAAGGAATTTGCCACGAGTCCCGTCAAAAGATTTGCCACGGGCTCCAGATGGAATAGTTATGCCACTGCTTGAGTTATACTTATGTTGAGTTTTAAATTAAACGATTATAACTAAATAAATTATGTTTTAGCCTATCACACAATTTAAAATTGTTATATTTAAGGAAAATGCATTTGAAAAAATTTAAGTCATTTATAAGCGTATTATATTGTAAGATAACAAATGTTGATATACGAAGTTCGAAAAGTTACAACTAAAGAGTTATTTATATACTAACTTGTTTCCAATTTTAAATAATTTCTTGTAAATTGTTGGAATTAAAATCTTTCCAAGCGAATTTTGTCATACCATGGTATATTAAAATATTGTAATTATAAGCTTTTAAAGATTATCTACAGTAGAAGTCGTAGGAAAATTCATTTAACCTTTGCAATTACAACAAGCCGAGCAAATTTTGATATGTCCTCGTATATTAAGATAATGTAAACACACGCGACTCCGCCCAATAACCTACTAAACTGTACCTGTCAGGAATATTAACTGAGTCACAGTGAAAGGCACTATTGCATGATTTTGAAACAAACAGACACAATACATTACCATTTAAATGGTTGTTCATGAAGCAAATTGAGGGTGATATTAACAATTTAATGATTATATTTTTGATGACATAAAATTCTTTACAAAGGTCGCCTTGATAATAAAACTTGGAAATGATCATTCTACTTAATTATTAAATAAACAGATGGTACATACGTAACCTTTTACGAATACATATTCCATATTTCATCTTAACAGAATAGCCTTCTATTAGTTTATAATCCATTTTTTTGTTTAAGCTGACAGACTAGCACTTGACTATGGTCACAACTGATGTTAAGTGATGATGCAGTCTAAGATTGAAGCGCGCTAATCTAGTAAGGGGCAATTTACCTTTAATGGTTTCTACTCACCATCATACCGGAATACAAATTTCTTTGTTTGGCGGTACGTGTTTGCTAGTAGGGTGGCCACTAGCCAATCCCGAAGCCTCCCACCAGTCCAGACTCAGATAAATTAGAAAACGCAATTTCCAAAAACGCCTGACCGGGGATCGAACCCAGGACGTCTGCTAGAAAAGCGAATACTGATACCACTACGCCAGCGAAATCATCAAAAATACATATACAATGTATAAATTGTCCAAATTTTCAATCGTTAATAAAATGCTTTTTTATTTATCTACTCAAGCTCCAATATTTATTTTTAAAACTCGATGACATTTGATATTAATGTCTTTCAAATATTTATTTATTTATTTATTAAGGCAGCCAAAACAGGTCAATATTTGATATACTAATATAGTGACTGTAAATAATATTTTTGTTCTGAATTTTTACAAAGCGACTATCAAATAATCTTATTTTCTAAGCATTATATACATTCGTTTAGTATCAATATTGTGTTTTATATTAAGATTTTCCCAATATTTGCCCGAAGTTGGGAAGTTGGCAGTATGATCCAGCCCGTGCCTCGAGTGAAGGAATAGAGTGCACTTGTGTACTGTACTTGCCAATGGAGCAGCGTGGTGAGTCTATGCTCTAAAAAACCCTCGCACCTCGAAGTGAGGAGGCCTGTGCCTAGCATTGGGACGTTAATTTGCTGCTACTTACTATACCATACAATACCTGATTGTACACGAATTGTTCGCGTTACATCTCCTATATCTTCAAGCTACTAAATGACTTACCTTGACCAAAGTATCAGGAAATAGGAATAATAGAAAGTTTTATCATTGGCGGCTTAGAATTGAATAAAAACTGGTTGTTCCCGATCCTGTGAATATATGAGTAAAATCAGCCATTTAATAGGTGTTCAGTCACTCACGTACAGAAGAAATATAAAGAAAACTAGCGTAATTCTGGGGCATAAATTGGGATTGTCAATTAACCATTCTTAAACGGACTAGAATACAGATAAATGACTTTTTCTCTTTTATCATAAATTTTAAATTAATGGTAAAATATATAAGACTATGGGCCTCATGCGGAAGCTCAGAGTCACTCAGCGTGCGATGGAGAAGCATATACTCGGAGTTTTTCTACGTGATCGAATCAGAAATGAGGAGCCCCGTAACAGAACCACAGTCACCGACATAATCCTACGAATCGCGAACCTGAAGTAACAATGAGCGGGGCACATATTCCGAAGGGCCGATGGACGTTGGAGTCCGAAGTTGCTGGAGTGGCGACCCCGCACCGGCCGGCGCAGTGTAAGCAGACCCCCCTCAAGGTGGACCAATGACATAAACAGGGTTGCCGGTAGCCGCTGGAGTCAGGCGGCGCAAGATCGGGTCTTATGGACCTTATTACTTGAGACCTATGTCCAGCAGTGGACGTTCTTTGGTTGAAGCGACGACGACGATATAAGAATTAAACTTATTAATAACTGTAGACGAAAAATACAAGAAATTTTACATGGAAATCAAGGAGTAATGATTTACACAAAGATGGGCAATTGTTAATTTAAACTCTTTGAATGCCGTCCCTTCGTTAAAACTTTTGTTAAGTAAAACGACAAAATCTGAGATTTTATAGCTGAATATGTATTTAATATTTTACAGATAAATTTTTATTATGTAATTTTAGAGTATGGGATGTCTTGTTAAATGCATTAGGTAAGGTAAGTAGCAGCCTATTAACGGCCTACTGCTGGAGACAGGCGTCCTCGCTCATGGGTTTTAGAGCATTGACCCAACACACTGCTCCTCTACGGGTTGGCAGGCACAGTACACAACTGCACTCATTCTTTTACTCTCATAGTCCAGAGCGACGGTAACTCGACACGACCGGAGAGAGATCAGGTGCAGGTTCCACGGCTTAACGTGTTCACCGAAGCACGGGGGTGGGACCAGTAGTGGGACGTTAATGCGCTTAATATGAAGATAGTATTACCTCACATATTATTTTATAAATAGTAGCAGACGCACGTGACTTTACTCGCCGATGGGATCTTTTTTCTTGCGACACATATTACTTGTTTTTTCTCGCTGGTAAAATGCATTTACGCACTGACCCCGACCCGATAGCTCGGAAGTGTGGGACTCTGCGAGGGAGGAGACTCACAATACCCACTAAAATCCAGCAGAACCCTCTTAATCCGTGAGTGAGACACCAGAGGATCAGCTCGCGCATTTCTACCTGGTTTCTCGGATGAGTCCGACTGAGGATTCACGGAAGTGGGAGCAGGTGGGCAAACATATACCGCTTAGAATCCCGCTTTCTTTGTCGGTTAGAGGGGGGATATACTGTATTCTGCCTCTCTCGCTCGCGAGCCTCCTTTAGCGAAACTACGGTCTCACAGAAGAAGGTCATTCTCGCCCAACATCTCTCACTGGAGAGCATCGCGCCTACAATGCTCCGTAGCGAGAGATCTCCGCCGACCAGTACCACCAAAAGGTGACGGTGAGGTCCCCAGGCTGCGCATTCTGCCACTGTGTGGTGTGCTGAGTCAATAGCTGCACCACAGTCATAGCAGTTGAGCGACTCCACTCGGCCGATTTGGTTTCTTTCATTCAAGACCTTTCCGAGACAACCATGCCTGGTCAGAATCTGTACAAGTCTAAGAAAGCTTTCCGTGCCCCCTGGAGAGCCATTGGTCCAGGTGAGGACGAATCACTTCGACTGTGGTCACGCCCGCCGCTGAAGACCCGAGGTCCTCCTTCCACTTCTGAAACAGAGCCTTGTCAGCTAGGACCCTGATAATACGGACCTCATCGGCATCAGGCCACAGGGCTTGAGCCCTCGCAGCTGTCCTGGCGACACATATTACTTGACCAAAGAGCTAAAATTTGAAGTTTGAATTTCTACTTTTCATAGTTACAAAAATAAGTCACGTTTGGGTAAGAATTTCACCTAAGCTCCCTTTTAAAAACCAACCTATATCACAAAAGAGATATTCCGTAAAAACTTTTAATTTAACCCCAGCGACTTTGGTAACTCAACAGATGTGAATAGTTTTAGAAACCTTCAATTTTATGCATTCTGCAAACAATAAAAAAATTCGCATATAAAAGTGTTACGCACTTATATAATTATTGTTATTATCCGGTGTTCAGGCAATTTATTTAGAACACGGCCGCAGCTCTCAATTACACAAAATTAAATGAAAAAAATCGCAGTTGCTAACCAAATCCGTTCCCACCGCTCCAATTAGAGGAAATCTAGGTGTTTTCGTCGCGAATTATATTCAGTGTGGGATATTACGCAAGCATAATGATCCATCAAGCGAAACTTGACCGGTTAACATTTGCGCGGCCTTAAGATCAAGTTGCAACATGGCACGACAGATTAACAGGGACTACTATTGTCATTAAAAAGCAGGGTTGTCAACACATCAAGGATTTTCAGATATTTTTATACCTTTTTATTATAAAAACAGCATCAACTTGTCTCGCGTTATGTATAGTAGCTGACATTCTAATGATTTTCGCAAGTATTCTTTAACACAAACCTATAAAAAACTTAAAATCACACCTGTCTTTTCACAAGCGAGCAAAGTGAAACGATATATAAAGATATTGGCTGAACCCGTGACTTCGTCTGCGTGGAATGTTTTTGGGTAGCATTATGTATTACTTCAAAGAGACTTTTTCAGGCTCTAGATTATCGATGTACCAAATTTCATTTATATTTGCTAAGTAGTTATGGTGTGAAAGCGCGACAGTTACATTCGCATTTATAATATTACCATTACTTGAATATCTGACCAAGTTTTACATACCATAAAAGATACAGTTACTAAATGTGAAGTTTGAATTTATATTTAATGTAAAAATTTGAAACTTTTTAATTAACACCCCCGCAACCCCCCTTGCGGGTGGAATTTGGTAAAATCCGTTCTTGGCTGGCCTCTACTCGACAACTAATTCTGATAATAAAAAAAGCTAATAGCCGTAGAAAATTAACCAAAATGTTTAAATCAAATAAAGACATAATGACATTTCATGGTAGTAAAGTATTTATTTTGTCGATTTGAATATAACTTTTAGACGTAAGACAATTTTGGGTCCAATTTGATAATACATTTCTCCAGTGAAACTTAAAATTTCTACTAAGTCTACTGTGCCATATTGTATAATTTGTTTACTCATTAACTAATATAATAGCTTAATAGAAACCCTCAAATAAGTATTATTACCTTAACATCATTAATTGTACAATCTTTATATGATCTACAGTTACTTATCTGAAAATCAATAACAGATAAATACTAGGAAAAAAATTACAAAACTAATTAAATCATTGCATGTATTGATTGAATGTATGATGAGAACTTTTTAACATTTTTATTAATAGACGCTCAGTCAGTAAACAATCTACGCCTAAAAGGTAATAAAAGAGCTGAAAATTAAATGTTTTCCTCTCAGCAGGTTATCGTATCGTAGATTGTAAAGTTCATATTTTAAGGTAAATGAATTTTAGAAGACTCATACATTGAAGAATAAAACTGAGCTTTATAAATCCATCTATTGACAAATCAGCTATGCTATGATCTGTTTCTGAAAAAATACACTTGAATTATAGAAGTACAAAAAAACTGAGTCGTCACGTACTGCTACATAGCGTTCATTCGAATAAATCCTGCTCTCGTGGACTACAGAAGTGAAACAGATACCGTTAATTCGCTATTTGATATAACTTCATTGTCACTTTTTTATAAATAATTGAAGATCTTATTACTTTTTGAACATAGAATAAAAAATATATTGTAATTTTGAAGTGAAACTTCTTTAGAATTGTTGTGATCTGAAATCCGATGCAACGGAAGAAACGACAGGTGAGAGACACAAATACAAAAATGTGTAGGGTAAAGCCGGCAAAGAATGAGACAGAAATATACATACCATTTTATATTATCGATATCTCCTTTTTTTCACCATGCTTAAATCAGACGTAACCAACTAGCAGCCAGCGGGCCGCAGCTTGGCGACCCCCGGGCTACGATACACTTACTTCACAAAGTGGATTTATTCGGTGTCGTTGTTTAATAGATCAGAGGGTAGCCAACTAGCAGACCGCAGGCCGTAGGTTGCCGACCCCTGTCTTAATGTCCACTTACATCAGAGTGGATTTATTCTGTGTCGTTGTTTATCAAATCAGGGGTAGAAAACCAACAGTCCGCGGGCCGCAGGTTGACGACCCCTGAGCAACAGTACAATTACTTCACAAAGTAGATTTATTCAGAGTCGTTGTTGAAATAGATAAAAAATAAGAAAAAATATATACTTAATGTTAATTTTTGACACTTACTATTTTAATGACAATTATATGATGCCTATAGTACAGGGTAACCTAGTTTAGGCATCAGTGACCAACCATCTTATCTGTATCGTTATATTAAGAAATATTGAATTGATCCATAAATGTTTCAAATAAGTTGTTTACCAATAAAGATTATAAAAAAGATTATAAAAAGATAAATTCACTAAATTCCTAACATACGAGTATCTTCCATTTTCCTCCCGGTAAGTCTCGAAGTTTTAGATTTGTATAAATATAAACAAGACTTCAAAATTAGTTTGCCAAAGAAGTTTCACTTCTGACATGTATACATTGTACGCATGCACTTAATTTTTTTTTAATTATAATAACAGTTTTTTATCTTCAGATTAATCTTATAATTATAGGGATGTAAAAAATAAGCGAGAACAGTTTGTAATATAAATAATGACAATACCTGAAGCAAGATTAGACTGATAAAATTACCTTGATACGCCGCTGATTAGATGTTAAATATGGATTGTTTTATGTTGCACAAAGAATGCCTCGAGGTTCCTGTCGTTAGTAGTCTAATTAGTACTTCCTCGACTTTAATACTAAATGAACATAATTATTATTTAATTAGGAAAATATATACTTATTATAAAATATTTACATTTATGAATATTATATTTCTCTACGCGTGTACGCGACTTCAACTACACGATGAAGATTCAGATTGGTTACAGAATTGTTTAATGTATTCGGATCAAATCCTCCCATATTTCCACGGGATATGGAACTGAACCCGGAACCTGATCTGTATTATAAAGTAATATTCGCTTCATTATGCCAATGAGACGGTGAAAATATAAACACATGATGGTTATTATAAATGTAACATTTGTATTCCTGAGACTCGTTGTTTATTAAACATATTTTCTCGTTTTTTTAGGTTTAATTGTATGCAATATATATTCGCTTTGAAACAGATGAAATTGAAATCTGACTGGAGGGTTGGATGATGAATAGGATTTTTTCCCCCATTCATAGAATATAAATCAGCCACGTTGCGTATGTAATATGAAAATATGAATTCAACGATTTAAGACAAATAGCTAGTAGAAAAACGCAATAGTTTAAAAATCATAATTCTATTTGCTTGTTGAATACAAGTATTAGTTATATTAAATACTATAATTGTACCTTGTTTGTAAAATAATTTTGAAAACCATAGGTATGTCTTTCGAAGTATCCTCAAAGCCTCAATGACTTTGCGGAAATATACAGTAAATTATGTTAAAGATACGGAGTTGTAATAAAACTTTCTTTTAAAACAAAGTTTTATTCCATCTTTCATGTTAAAGAGCGTTTTATAGTCTGAAAAGTCTACTTATGATCTTAAACAATATTTTGACGTGATAAAAACAACTAATCAAGCGAAGATAATATTAAAAATATTAAATTAACAAATGTTTCTGTCATTCGCAACGAGGGTCAACTGAAAAAATGCCAAGTCCTGTAAGAGCTTTGATAATAATAGCCTGAAACAATAATATTATAATTCTATATTTTATCTGACGAGAGATGAAATTCATCTTTGTCAGGACTCATGTAGTCATTCTAATGTATGTTTAACAGGCAACGTAACTGTGATGCTACTCTTTCTCCAAATACATATACACATGAGAATTTCATAAAGTCAAATAACAGATCAAATGATTATTTTTGCAATTAGGGTTTTAGATCACATTTGAATCGTCAAGTGTACATAAAAGAACGATTTAAAATCTAAACATACGAGGGCTGCCACATTCCTTGTCCAAGTTCATAAAGGTAAATTTTGAATATTACTTCTAATTCTAGATGAAAACAAAATTCTTAATTTTGTAAATTTATTGAGGTTCAAACGCAGGATCTTGTATGGATGGTTTGCATATATAGTTTTTATATAAAAATATCAACACTGCCCATATCCAAAATGAAACAATATACGTACAAACAGTGCAGTGGGCAGACAGTAACCTTGGCCAAAATTTACGTAATGAGTATATAATAGATGTTACACCATAGCAAAAGCAAGTAAGCAAACCTGTTTAATGTGAAATCTGTTTACTCTTCCAAGTATAGCTCACTAACAAATTCTTAATTTCTCTATTTTGTATACGAGCGTATTATGTAAATAGGATTGTAATGTAAAATCTGTGATATTTGTAAGTATCGTTACAAATGCAGTCGGTATCGGTCATTAACCGCAAGAAGTTCAAATTTACTATACTCAGATGAGTAAACTTCACCTTGAACTGTTAACTAAACGATCTAATACTTTAACTCACGACGCATATAAAACATGGCATCATACCCGATGGACTCATCACGTACAACGCTTGTATAAAAATAGATGCGGTATAATAATAACATTAAATATCGTTCTCTTAAGAAGTTTTGACGGCTTCGTTAGCAGAGTTTCTGGATTCGATATTAGATAAAATTAGGAAATTGCGTTTCCTAATTTGTCTGAATGTGGACTGGTGGAAGGTTTCGGCCGCGGATAATTACCGCCCTTCAGTCTTAGACTATATCATCACGTAAAGTTGAAATTAACGTTTACCTGTTGACAATAAAAAGAAATTCTCAAAATTTTCGCAGAAGTCTTCCAGATTAGTATTTCAACTGGAATTAATCTGTAAATTTGGAAACTTCAATAAATAAAAATATTTTCTATTATCTGACCACCCATTTTAAACATTTTTGGCCCATTAAACCCCAGTAAACGTTTTTGTTTAGGATTTTAGCAATTGGCTGTGACAATTACAGTTTTACGAAAAACCGGGATTACAATATGATATGGATTCTGTTGTTAGGAGCCCATAGATATGGGTATCGCCGGTGCGAATCATGGGCACGAGCTCTTAGACAGAGAGAAAATAAAAGGGTTCAGCGCTACCATCTTAGACTGTTGCACCATTAACCATCAGGTGAGAACACGGTCAAGCGCTAAACTCAGCAAACAAAGAATATTGTTGAGAAATTACACGAAATAAAAATTGAAAATATTTAAGCAACATCAATTACATTTTTTTACTTCTATGTTTTACAGTGACTTTACAAAGAAGAGATACGTTTCCCTTGAACTCAGTTTTAATGTCAATGACCACTAAAGTCAGCACCCGCACATCTTAGAAGGCATCACATCAATGATGTAACAAAACATGCATCATCTTGTTGAATGGAACTATCTCAGTCACGACTTTGTATTACACGTACTTAATATCTTCACATTACTATGTTAATAGATAACTATCTTACAATGCAATGGCATCTATTCACAGTACAGCTCTTGTCACTACTTTTTATTTAATAGTATGTAAATTAACTCCTATTGATAAAATTATAACTCTCACTCTAACTCTTACCAAAATTCTCAGGTTCTGGACCTCGCTATTGTTGATATGTGTTAGCTGTTAAGATATAAAATATTATATCTTTTGTTTCTAATGCGTTACCATCATAAATTTCAACGTCACATCACCTAATACTAAGAAGACTAACCTGCACTCAATATAAAACATATAGATCTTTTAAAAAATGTCGAATATATACCTATTAAGAAAGTTCTGATAAATTTCCTGTTATAAAAAAATATACATATATTATATTAACTTTTTTTATTCACTATGAGTTAAGCTAAGAATTTCTGACTGTTGATGAGAAATATCACTCTTAATTCTTAAAAAAAATAACATTTTATGAATTTTGAAATAGGCTTCTACTCTAGGATTTTATTTTGATATGGGTCAAACCTTTCAATGAATCTCCATTACTAGAGGAACAATCGGGTTATGTATGACTGTGCCCACTAAAATCCCCATCGGCAAATTACCTTTGCATATACTCGTATAAGCCAGCTCCGTCCTCTCAAATCCGAACTGGATATTTAATTAATGCCTGCATGTTGTAGGAAATCACTCGCATTTAACTTGATAATAACTTTTAACTTGGGCCCGCAAGACCTATTGCAACTAATGGATACTTAAGTTCTCTTTTGTAATAGACTCTCGATACGCTATCCCGATCAATTTCACAGTGGTCGGGGATTGCAAAAGACCAGGTGTATTGACCTTTCGCCACAAAAGTCTCGATCTAGATTTAGATAAACGCGTGTGTCTGTACGCACGACCATGCCCAGGTTTCGAAATGTAACTGGTCTCTTTGAGAAGTCTTGTTTAAAATGATGAAATTGTAGCGCTTTGTCGGAACGCTTAAAAAAAACTTGACGACATCGCTGATTGCAATCACGCAAATACTCTCGTCCTTTCAATACGTCTGACGGCCTTGCTGAGGCAGCGGTGCGAGTACTCGCTTTGCTTGCCAATGTCCCGGAGTCGATTCACGGTAGGGTTAATTTAGAAAATGATATTTTATAATTTGGCCGTGGCAAGTTACCACTCTACCAGCAAAGACGTACCGTCAAACAAAGAGAGTAGTGTTCCGATAGTATGCTGTGTAGAAACCTAACAGGTAAATTGCCTTTAGATTTAGAATAGATTAGCGCTCTTCAATTCAGGGTTCTTCTTAATATTATTGGGGAATACGGGCCTCCAGGCTGAACCTCATTGCCCGGGCATTTCTTCAGGCATCAGTGATGCACGGAAATCTATTATGCCAGCACTAAAACTAGCTAGTATATCGTCAAGTTCAGGTGTCGCCACTCACACCACGTCGTTATCGCCTACGTCCGGAAATGGTGGCAGTAGGAGCTCACGAGGCAGGGGATGCCCAGAGGTTTCCGCTCTTTGATTTTGGCTGGCAATGCCGTGGAGGTATGTAAGCGACAAACTCCTCCACGATGGGCGTCCGGGTGTCACCAAGTATGACGTCATTTCTGACGTACCTAGGAACTCCTACTATTAAACGGAGGCACTTATTCTGCTGGATCTAGCCTTGAGTGTATCAACACATACCACCAGGTGTATTCAACATCAAGCGCTAAACTGTCAGCAATAAAAAAAACATTGGTATATTGCAACCGTTATATTAGTCTAGTGTTCAACTTGTTTGATTGGAGATTATGAGGTCCTGGGGTCAAATCAAATCAAATCAAATATATTTTATTGCAAGATCAAGTGTACAACACACAATCTACCATACAATGGCGTGCAACATCTATAATAGGACAAAATAATATTATTTTGAAATAATTACTTCATCCTTATGGCAGGTATTTACATTTTAAAAATAATATTCACATTAATAAATAATATTACAGTTTTATATGAAAACGTATCAAAACAGTATGAGTGAGCTTAAAAACTGCGTCTCGTATGAATTATTTTATTTATTTTGACTTTCATTTAAGTAGTCCTTAATACAGTAATAACATTTAGATATTAGCCATTTTTTCAATTTATGTTTATATATATTAATATTATTTATGTCTTTAAGAGGGTTAGGTAATTTATTATAAATTTTAACAGACATGACGTGACAGTTCCTATCATAAAGCTGTGTTCTTGTACTGGGTCTAACTAAATGATTTTGAAATCTAAATCGCTTAAATTGTGTCCCATCATATCGTTTTTCAAACTGGTCTAAATGTGTTTTTACATACAAACACACTTCATAAATGTATAGGGAAGGTACAGTTAACACATTTAATTCTTTAAAAAGAGGTCTACAGGAAGTTATTGGACTTACATCGCAGATACTTCTAATACATCGTTTTTGAGCTATAAACACCTTATTAATATTACTAGAATTTCCCCATATAAATATGCCATATCGGAGTAGAGAAGAAACATATCCATGATAAGCTTGAATAGCCGTTTTTTTGTCTGTTATTTTTGCTAATTTCCATATCGCAAAAGAAAATGAGCTGATTTTCATAGAAAGACGATTTATATGTTCCGTCCATGAAAGTCTATCATCCAGTTCTATACCTAAAAATTTAATACTATTTGTTTCATTGATGGATTCATTTTTATATCTAATATTAAGGCTTTGTTTCGCGCCATTTTTATTTATAAATTGGATATATTTTGTTTTAGTAAAATTAAGTTTTAAGTTGTTTTTGACTGGTCGAGTCCCGGGTCGAGCATATTCATGATTTATAAGGGTTTTAAGAAAGTCTCCAGTATTTGCCCAAAAATGCGAAGTAGTCGATATGCTATAACCTCTTTCCTCGAAGAGTACGTTAACCTTTCAATTCTGCACCGGACCCCTCTTATATACTATATGTTTTATATTAATTTGATGTTCAGTTTTTGCATATCACCACTAGTATGACAGAAGGATCTATTGTACAATTGGGTTATTGTAATTTTTAAGTTGATGAATATTAGCAAGTGCGTAAGAGATATGCAAGCTTTTGCACACTTTTCAGCGATACAAAATCTTAGTAAAAATCCTCACGATTGTGGGTCTAAGCACCAAAAACGCTTACTCTTATGAGTGGGTGCTCAATGGTAGGACGTTAATCGGATATTACTTACTCATATAAGTTATTAAAAATCCATCACTAAACAATTAACACAACGAAGAAATAAAGAATAGGTAATCAGGTAATATGGTTTTCCCTAACGGCCTGGGCATTCAAATTCGGGGTAGGTATCTCTGTCTCTGTTTTTAAAAATTAATATTAATTTATTATTTTTCATTGTGTGTAAGAAAACATGGGATATATATACCATGCTAACACAATTTAAGCAACAAATATTAACGAGTACTTTTCAATTTATTGCATACGGGATATACATATAACATTATAGAATATAAATAGTTCAATATATTAAAGCATATATTTCAACCCTTGCTTTTAAATTTTACCACAATGCGCTTATAAATGTGTGTTTTTAACTGGTGATGAGATTTAACTGGAAAAACGATATTTACGAACTATTACTATATATACATGTGATGAGAAAAAACGAAATACATCGGTGACATAACATCGGCGACTTTGTCAACAACTAAAAAGCTTCCAGTAGATCACTGTATTTATTTGGTAATATCTTTACCCCAAGCTCGATTTCAGCCTTAGTTTTTATTTGACCAAATACGATTGTTACAAAAAATCTTATCTTTCATGCTCTCGATATCATAAATATGTACTTAAGCTTTAATATATTCGAGTTATAACAGCGTAGTTATGTAACATTTAGTTACAATATCATTACAAGGAAAAACAATACCTTAAAAACAAAAATATTACTAAAATTATAAATACACTAGTTGAACCCGGCATTATACACAAAATTTCGTCAAAATCGGTCCGTCCGTTTACAAGGTTTATAGTTACATACATTCGTACTCAAGAATTATACATGTATAGAGATATATATCTATTAAATATGGTAAGTACATTTAAGATTTTCATAATCGATAAATATCATTAACAAACTAATTACTAGTTGTAATTGTCAGTTTTAATCTACTGCATAATTTATGAATTCACAAAAAATTACATAAGACTTAACTGGAAATGTGTAATTTATCATGTTATATGTCAAATGAAAACAATGATTAATAGGACAAAATATGGTAAATGTACAAAACTAGTAATATCCCACGATATCGTGTGATTTTGAGTACACTTTCATTGTTTTATTTCATGAGCTCTCTAGTGAATCGAATTTATGTATATATTTTTATTCCGGGCAGATTTTAGGACCACACCTGATGGTATTGTTAATGTAGAAAAAGGTAAAACTCTCGTAGTTCCTTGACACCATTGTACAGCAACATTAAGCGTTCACAGGGGCTCGATGTGCTATTAAAGTAACCAATGTCAAAGCCTACCACAATAAGCCTAGAAATTTTATAAGAGAGTCTGCTAAAATGCCCAAGTCCATATAGAACCCAAGACGACTTTTAGAAAAGCTGCACTGTTACATTATCGAGATCATACAATGAGACGACGACGACGACGATCATACAATTAGATAATTTTAAGAAATATATCAAAAACATCCTTTTACAAAAGGCTTACTATAATGTTGAAGATTATTTATGCGATAGAAATGTTTGGACTTGATTCCAGTTGCTCACAGAAGCAAATTTATTTATTCTTATTGCATACATACATACAAAATTTTAAGAAAGAAAATTACAATATTATAAATATAGGTGTACAAAGGCGGTCTTATCGCTTAGAGCGATCTCCTCCAGACAACCTAATGTCAACCTCCAAATTATTACACATTGTAACATACAAAACTATTTTTAAAAGAGTAACCCTTGAGTTTTTTGCCGGTTTCTACTTAGCGGATTCAACTTTCCGAACCGGTTGTAGATTTGTTACCAATGAACAGACTACTGACGATTCAAAAGTGCTTTTTGAGCCTACTTGAATAAAGAAAAGATTTGATTTGTTTTGGCATCTTGTTTTTGATTCCAGATAAAATTTATGAAGTTATATTTTCTAATTTATCTAAAGCTAGACTAATGAGAGGCCTTAGATAGATACCACACTACCAACAAATGAGTGCATTATCACTTATCATTAGTTGAGATCACAGTCAAGTTTTAATCTGTTAGCATTAAAAAACTGTCATTTCTCAGCCGAGAGTATATGACCATATAAAATTGTATTATGCAATAAAACTCCACTTTCAAGCAATATTTACTGGTGAGTAATGAATAACGAATACAAGGCGTTTTCGAAACACCACTGCGGACATTGATTGATTAATACCTTCATATCCTGTGAGCTTATAGCGGGCACTCGCTAGTACTCAAGATAGCTACATTCACTTAAGGTTAGCTCAAGATTTGTAAACATCAAGATCCTAATCAAATGAATTACAGCAATAGGAGACACTTGCTGTAAAAATTCAGATAACAAGCTAGCGAAAGTTGTTTGTCTAACGAACATAAAAGTATCGATAGCCGATCTATCTCTGCAACGTTTGATAAAAAGGATGTTTACTTTAAAATACTTCCTTTTAATCCATGTTTACCCAACTTCTTTAGTATGTTTTAACAGTAAAAACATAAAAATGTTTGCGTACAAAGTGCACATATAAGAAACTTCTTTGGCAAACTAATTTTTTAGTCTTGTTTATATATATAAAAGTCTAAAACTTTAGATTTCCGAGACTTACAGAAAAAGAGGAAAAAGGAAGATTTGTTAGAAATTTTATGAATTAATTGTCGTTAAAATATTAAGTATAGAAAATTAATACAAATAATTTTTTGTAATCTCAAATGACGAATTGTAAATAAAAATGCCACGTGTTTTTGTCAATATTAGATATTATTAACTAAATTTTGTTTTTAGAAAAGAGAATTTATGGCATGTTTTTAGTTTTTATTTTAGGAAAAATAGTATATTAATTTATTAAATGACGAGTAGCAAATTAAAATGCCACAAATTATTTGCAAATTTCAAAATTGCCTAACTTTCAAACGAATTAGCATTAAAAACGCTGCATATCTTCGTGCCGCTAATTACGCGTTTCATCCGTAAACATTTTACCAATTTTTCAAAAAGAATGACGTTTTGACTGTTATCCTGCATTATTTTCAAGTCGATCGCATGTCTTAAAGATAACGAACATTATGACAATCCTTCATGCGGAAGATTCTGGTTTAGATACTACCGTGATCTTAATAAACTATTCTGTTTTCAATATCTTCATACCATCTTAGTCTCATCGCCGAAGGAGGCGGGATACCAGGCGGCGTTTGTTTGCGCACCTGCTCCCGCCTCCATGTCTCATTTACCGGATGAAGAGTGCTCCGCTGGGTTTTAGTGGGTATTGCGAGGTCTCTTTCCTCGCCGAATCTCACACTCCTGACCCATTCAGGTCGGGGTAAGTGCGTAAAAGCATTTCCCAGCGCAAAAAAAATACAATCTTAATAATTGAGTAAATTTTCAGGCAAATTGAAGATTTATGAATTAGTGAAATTGACCTTCAAAGATTCCTTTATTCAGGATAGGCAAGTAAACGTCAGGCCAATATAAGCGCGTCAATAAAGCCTGAAAAGTGTATTATAGAAAAAACGTGGTATAAACTCTAAAAAAACTATAAATATCTAGCCAATTTTAATCTAGTTTGATGCTATGATTTTAAAGTCTATGATATTAAGATATATCAAAACACACGTTGTGTAACCATTCGTGTGACAAAAACAGTTGTGACGCTCGTGACATTTTATCTAATGAATTTTTTACGCTTTCCGCTCTACATTTGCGGGGTAACTAGATTTAATTAGCAGTTATTATGAGTCATTCATTCTAGCTGCGTCTGTGAATACAAACCTGTTGAAGGTGTCTTGCAGATTAATGAGGCTCTTTTATAAAATTAAAAAACAACCTCAATTAGGCATTACAAAATATTCTTTGGAATTTAAGATATTATGCAATTTATTTTCGTGCCGATTTATGCTCGTAAGATAAGGTCATAAGATTTTTGTTATTCTCTTTATAAAAGGAATTTTGCACTTATACACACCAGCACCATCATAACATGAAAACGTAGAACTCAAAAACTGAATCAAATAACTGTGCTTAGCTAGTGACTTTTAGGTTAAAATTCTGTAAAAAAATATCTAAGAAATTTATATACTTTCGAAGACAAATCAACAAAAGATTTTCTCAATGTCGAGTTTAATTTCCAATATTTCGAAAATACAATTATTACTTATGTTTCACGATAACAGTTTCTTTGTTGAAAATAATAAATAAATTGTAGATTCATTGATAAATGTCACTATTAAGAATCTTTTAGCAGCGCGATATCTTTAACGTATCCAAAAAAAGGGAAATCTATTTAACAGAGGATTAACTTTACATCGTTATAACCCTACAGCGATAAGTGTTACAAAATATTTGAGAATAAATTAAAAAAAGGTATCTCTTGCATTAATATCGAATAAACGTTCGTTAACGATGTCTTTATTACTGAATGCAACCGAAGCTACGAAACAAAAACTCTCATTAACTTCCCAAGGATTGCTTATTAATGACTCGAGAATAATTCAGTAAGAAAACTGGACAATAGAATAAAAACCTCTAATACAACTGGACTGTAAATAACTTTAAGATATACTTTCTCTTGGAACAATTCCAACTCCACGAAAAGTATACTTTTGTAACATTATAAAAGTTTATATTTTAAAACGTCATCCCATTTTACGCTTGAAACTGGGAGCCAGTTTTCGTAAAGAACCTTGAAGTCTATTTTAGGCCCAAAATTCTTTAGCATATCAACTGATATCTTTAAAGTATATCTGAAGGCCAGTCAGTTGAACTTTTTGTTCGATATATTTTTATATTCGTTTTTCGAGTCTTTTTTTCTATTCTCAAATCTACAAAATGTTCACAACATTTCGTTAGAAAGAGTTCGATGACAAACACTGCTTTACATTTTTAATGAATGGTTAAACTAATTACCTGCTAAATATTAAACAAACTATTAACGATTATTGGACACATGCCTCCTTATGAATTAGATTCACCAGAAAAACTATTTGCCAATAGGCAAAGAACCCTATTATCTATCATGTCTCCCGTGAAACTGGATAAATCATTACAAAACATCTAAATTAAATTATAATTCATGGATGAGAGAGAGAGAGAGAAAACACTTTATTGCACACAAGATAAAAATAAAAAGACATATAAACTAAGATACTTATTACTATAATATAGCGTGCAAAGGCGGTCTTATTGCTACAAGCAATCTCTTCCAGACAACCTTATTATGTAAAGATGCAGAGTGAAATAAATATTAGGGCAGAACAGCGCCAGTAACTTCAATATAATATATAAAAATAAATTAAAAATAATAATTAATATAAGATATTACATACAATATAAATATTATATACACAAGAGATATGAAATAAAAATATACAATATAAAGAAAAGGAAAGATATAAACATGTTATTCACAGAAGTATTCAGTTAAATAGAACTCTTTGAGGCTTGTTTTAAAGATGGCTAATGACTGTGAGTGACGTATGATATCTGGTAAAGAATTTCATAAATTTATAACTTGGACAGTGAATAAATTTTTGTAAAATTTTGTGTGGCAAACTGGATGTATTCGTTTATTATTGGACAGGGATCGGAGTTCATGGTTAGTATTCATGTCCTCGCAATAAAAGATGAAACGCTCTTTTAGGTAAGTAGGAGTATGGGGCAAGTAGAGAACAGAAGAAAATAAAGAAAGAGCATGAACATTGCGACGTTGTTTGACGGAAAGCCACTTGAGACGCGAATGATATTCACTGATGTGATTAAATTTTCTTTAAATCGAATGCATAAATTTTGTAATCGCTCCAGTTTGTATAGTAGATTCACATAAAGGTATAAGTAGGAAACATCTGCATAGTCTCAGATAGGCAAGAGAAGTTATTCGGCCAAGCTAATATTCGTTTTTAAGGGTAGGAAATTTTTCCATATGTTAAGTGATCTTATAGATGAAAATAATTTCCTGCCCACAGAGTTAACTTGTGGCACCCAAATAAAGTTGCAGTCCATAACCACGCTAAGATTTTTAAATGCATCATTTATTATCAACGCTTTGTTATCTAACAAAAGTGGTGGTAAATTATTGAAATCTATTTTATGGATTTCATTAATTAGGTGTCATTAACTAGAAGTTAATGGAAATATATTTGAACTTGAATGGATGAATAAGAAAGTATTTTATTGTCGATTGAAAATGAACAAGATATATAAAAAAGATATAAAAAAACAAACTGTCAACATTATTAATATTTATTATCAAAGTCAAAGTGATCATATTACCTTTTTCAAACAGCATGTGTACCAATTTCCGTCAGTTGCAAAATNCGCTCATTATGGAAAGCTCTAGGGGAGGCCTATGCTGGAAAGCAAAACAATCTTCGCGTACCGGTGTCGAACACATAATTCATTTATAATATAGATTAAGTAAAATATACCTATGTAAGGATTGTTAAATAAAGGCTAATTATTATTATTATTATTATTATTATTACTATTATAAACTAATTACCTGCTAAATATTAAACAAACTATTAACGATTATTGGACACATGCCTCCTTATGAATTAGATTCACCAGAAAAACTATGTTGCCAATAGGCAAATGTCTCCCGTGAAACTGGATAAATCATTACAAAACATCAAAATTAAATTATAATTCATGTATGAAATTATATTTGAAAAAACTGTCTTAACATGAGAGAGACAGAGAGAGAGAAAACACTTTATTGCACACAAGATAAAAATAAAAAGACATATAAACTAAGATACTTATTACTATAATATAGCATGCAAAGGCGGTCTTATTACTACAAGCAATCTCTTCCAGACAACCTTATTATGTAAAGATGCAGAGTAAAATAAATATTAGGGCAGAACAGCGCCAGTAACTTCAATATAATATATAAAAATAAATTTTTGTTTATATCTATATAAAATTTTACATACAATATAAATATTATATACATAAATATCAATATATATATAGATACATATTGAAAATATATACACAAGAGATATGAAATAAAAATATACAATATAAAGAAAAGGAAAGATATAAACATGTTATTCACAGCAGTATTCAGTTAAATAGAACTCTTTGAGGCGTGTTTTAAAGATGGCTAATGATATCTGGTAAAGAATTTCATAAATGTATAACTTGGACAGTGAATACATTTTTGTAAAATTTTGTGTGGCAAACTGGATGTATTCGTTTGTTATTGGACCGGGATCGGAGTTCATGGTTAGTATTCATGTCCTCGCAATAAAAGATGAAACGCTCTTTTAGGTAATTAGGAGTATAGGGCAAGTAGAGAACAGAATAAAATAAAGAAAGAGCATGAACATTGCGACGTTGTTTGATGGATAGCCACTTGAGATGCGATCGATATTCACTGATGTGATTAAATTTTCTTAAGCCAAATATAAATCGAATGCATACATTTTGTAATCGCTCCAGTTTGTATAGTAGATTCACATTAAGGTCCAAGTAGGAAACATCTGCATAGTCTAAGATAGGTAATTTTCGTTTTTAAGGGTAGAAAATTTTTTCATATATTAAGTGATCTTATAGATGAAAATAATTTCCTGCCCACAGAGTTAACTTGTGGCACCCAAATAAAGTTGCAGTCCATAACCACGCTAAGATTTTTAAATGCATCATTTATTATCAACGCTTTGTTATCTAACAAAAGTGGTGGTAAATTATTGAAATCTATTTTATGGATTTCATTAATTAGGTGTCATTAACTAGAAGTTAATGGAAATATATTTGAACTTGAATGGATGAATAAGAAAGTATTTTATTGTCGATTGAAAATGAACAAGATATATAAAAAAGATATAAAAAAACAAACTGTCAACATTATTAATATTTATTATCAAAGTCAAAGTGATCATATTACCTTTTTCAAACAGCATGTGTACCAATTTCCGTCAGTTGCAAAATTGGTATTAATTGCGATAATGCGAAACATTTCATATGAATTAGCTTTCATTATCATAATGCTTAATTTTTGAAGGTGTTATTGACGCAATGATGCAAGTAATGCCGACGCTATCTGAAGTGGTGGCTTCGATTTCCTGTTGAGTAAATATACAATTTTTTTTGCGTCTACTGTGAACACACCTAATGGGAAGTGATAATATAGTCTTACATGGAAGCGCGATACCCTTGTAAGACAACTGACATCTCATAGTATTTACACACCAGATACGTCTTTGCTGGTAACTAAGCATGGCCGAAGTCTCCCATCGGTCCAGCTCTAGATAAATAAAAAAAAAAGTTAAAAGTGCGTGCGTACAAAGTACACATATCTGAAGTGAAACTTCTTTGGCAAACTAATTTTTCAGTATTGTTTATATTGATACAAATCTAATACATTAGATTTCCACACTTAGAGGGAGGAAATATTAAAGGCATCGAAAATTAATACATACAATTTCTTGATCTCAAATGACGAATTGTCAATAAAAATGCCACGTGTTTTTTGTCAATATCAGAAATTGTTATTTCAATTTCGTTTTTGAATTTAAAATTTAGAAAACAGATTTTTTTATTTTATGAAAAATAGTATATTAAATGAAGAGTGGCAAATTAAAATGCCACATGTTATTTTTAAATAATAAATCTAATTAACCTTCAAATGAATCAGCATAAATTTCCCGTCATGCACCTAAAAACGTTTCACTTCAAAAAACAATTTCCTAAATTCGGCCTAACGATGATGGATCCCGGAACTTGTGCTAGCAAAGCGAGTACTCGCACCACTGCGCCTACGAGGTTGTAACAATAACAAACTTATACTAAAGAGGGATTTGAATTTGTGGGTTATCGATAATTAAAATATAGTTTATTTAGTAAAATATTATATATTAATCCCAATCATTGAATATGTCTTTACTTTAATGGAAAATTTAAATTTATTCGTCTATCCAAGAAAAGTTATAACGAAGGGCCGAATTTTAGTGAGTTGAAGTTTATAATTGCCTACCTTTGTGCGAATCATTACTTTGGAATTGTTGCAAAATAAATTCATTCGTATAGTGCTTTACTATACAATTTTAAGTTTAATAAGATGTCTTGTATCGTCCGATTTTAATTTGGATTTGTAAATATATATTAATATCGATGTTAATTATTACTATAAACACAATCAGACACACAGATAATATGTTTATTAAACACCTGTAAACAAAGAAATATACATTTATTCATTATGAGGTAGTTTTAGTATGCAATTGGTCTCATCTCTTATTAGCGGTCTTTACCAGACAACCTTGGCGTAGGGACACAGGAAAGGAGAAAGAAGGTATGCTGTGCGTATAAATAAATCAACAGACTTTTATTACATATGATATAAACGTATGTAAGATATGCAATTCTGCAATATTCTGTTAGAAAAGTAATAGTATAACTGTAAAGTGATTGAAACTTAGCTCAATATTTTTTGTAAACTATTGTTTGGTCATTAATAAATTTTTATATTATCCTCTATAACCAATTCAAACTTTTTAATAAATGCAAAAGTGTGTTAAAAATCGTGTAAAAAATAGTGTTTTTTTTCTGTGATAATAAATATCTTATTACTAATTGAGGTTTTTTTGTAATTGCAATTTCAAAGGGCTAGTTATGTTGTATAAAAGTATTAAAATGTGTTATAAAAATACAAAACAGATACAGAACAAAGTACTAGGGTGAGAATGGAGTAATAAAAGAGGTTTAACATTTTTGCAATTAAAAAAACATAAAAACTTACTGTGTAACATTATTCCTAACACCTTCTAAGGAAATTATTACCAAATAATAAATTATTTAAATCGGATATTACGTTTCTATATTCATTAACGTAATTACCTTTATTATTTTTTGCTATTATGCATTGGAAATAAATAAAACGCGGGTAACAATCACGCAATAGTAATGTTTAATACATACATACATTGTATTAAAGGGTCGCTTTATAACAAATATTGTGCTAGTTTTAATAACCTGAGTTTACTATTTAGGAATTAAATAACAGCGGATTCTATTTATCATCATTACTGATTCGTCATCAAATTTATGAATCAAATGACTTGAAATTTAGTAGTGTCTTTCATGATGTGAGGAAGAGAGGAAACGTTTTATTTGTATACTTTATTGCACATGAAGACAAATCGAAATTAATATATACAACTTACTACTAAACACATGTACAAAAGGCGGTCTTATCGCTAAATAACGATTTCTTCCAACCTTTGGGTTTAAATAAACAGTGAGTATCTAATGGAGTATTTTAACGGGTTCGAGAAATATGCGGATGACGCCGCAAGTAAAAGCTAGTTCATTTATATATCTTCAAGCATTTAAACTTAACCGCAATCGTATTATTAGATAATGCATGCCGACTTTTATTTTCACAAGCGACTATTAACAATTGTAATTAATATGACAAACTGTCACAGCAGTATCAGGGGTAACATCGAAACAGCGATTAATTCACCCGTCACGGAAACGTGTTTATAGAGTTCCGTTCGCGAATATTATAAACGACATACGCTCGTTCGACTATTGGACTTATGATATATTATCACATAAAATTGATTTAAACTTCTGATTTACTGAAATTTTGTGGTTTTAAATAACCTTTTGTTGTTATATATTTTTTTGTTATAATTATAACAGACAAACGAGCTGGCGATCACCTGATAGTAAGTGATCACCGCCACCCATGGACACCTGCAGCACTAGGAGAGCTGCTTATGCGTTGCGGCTGAGAAGGTGGAAGTTGAATTGCCTCTTAAACATTTGCATGTGGAACACAGCTTCTGGTTCCACATTTTGCAGGTACGAGATAAAAAAGGATCCACCAAACCGAGTCAGAATATTAAATGTCAGCCAACCTCTAGCAATAGAAATGCAATAAAGGAAGAGAACGTTATATTATGTAAACCTTTTATTTTATCTAAATTTTTATCCCACATTGCCAAGAAAATCAAGATTTTAATATGCTAAAAACTTATTCATAGCTGTCCATTAACACATCATTTAGTTCATGTTCTGAGAGTGTTAAATTCCATTGATCGTATAGATCCACTGGTTTAATTGGTGTTGGTTTTCCGGATTATTACTATAAAAAAACATAGATGCCATTACAAGCAGATATCGATAACTTGTCATGATGTGATGATCATCTTATACTCGTATGTCAATCCGTTGTGTTAAGACCTCCGTGTCTTAACACAGCGGATTGACATATAATGTAATATAATGACATATGTAATTTATCTATTAAGCCTATTTACATTTGGTAGTATTTAATATTAATATGCAGTGGGGATTCGTTGTAACCTGAAATTTATTTGATTTAATAACATGTTTAAAATGTATTGCATATAATGGTGGTTATAGCCCCTGTAACTGAGTCAATATATGGAAAGTATATGTTCCGAAAATGGTGGTTAAACTCAGTGAGCAGCTGGATATCAAATGTCAAATAATAGTTATATAAAATCTTAATTCCCTCTTTATTACATTTATATAGACTATTTAAATAAATACACGATATAAATCGATAAATGGTCTCCGTTTTATACGGAACCTATATATAGACGTGCAACTCGCTTTTGCCTACAATTATTTTGAGTGTATATAGTTCAAGGCAAACACTCAGTGAAGTACAACCGCATCAGTATGTGAATTATATAAGCCTTTAAAAAGAAAGGACTTTTAGAGCACCGTTTTGAAATACCTAGATATTGACATTGTGTAATTCAAGATGCATTAAAAGCGCTGTTTAAAATGTTCATATGACCATAACTTGTGAGAAACAAATACTAAAAGTCACACTATTGCAGTAATAAAATATCTTAAGTTTTTATGCTAATTTGATACAAATAAAACTTGAAGTCAGAGCTTTTTTAAGTAAACAAATCTAACATATTATTTGGACTACACCATCACTTATTACTACAAAAAATCACAGTCAAAAAATTACTTCGATTTTTGTTGAAAAAACTTTATTACCAAACTCATTTTTAATGTATAATTGTAACCTTTAATAAAAATAGCGCAGCTTCTATTGATGTTTAAAATTTAATGTAATAAATAATTATAATAGTGTTTACATTATAACCTCCATTATAGCGATATTAAAAGCTGGTATAATTTGCCCGCCGGCTAATATAAATATATTCAACCACGTCAGGACTAAAAACCATTTACCTATGGCTCAAATTGGACATTGAAGGCTATCAGTAGCCTTCAGTGACCATTATGACCCACTGACCCATGACCTACCCAAGCGTATCCCCTGGACTGCACACAGATTGAATGTTTCAGTTTCAGAAAACTTGAAAGTTACTCCAAAGGCTTTTTGCGATATGTTTAAAGCGAATATTACAGTTTTTTGGACATATCGCACCAAGTCCTACAGATAACCTAGAGAAACTCATCCTCAGTAACAAAATGGAAGACAAAACGCGCAGAGATTAAAGCTCAAAACCATGGTATGACCATTTAACTAAAAGCTGGATACAAAAGACAGTCAGGCAATCCATTTAGTTATTGATTGGTATAGATGGCATAACTTGCTTTGACGGGAACATCACAATGCTCAGCAGTGAACTACGGCCAGAGGAGGGGGAGGGTTCGTAAATAAATTGGAATTCTATCATAAAAGTACATGTTGCTTTTAGTTGTATATAGTATATCCTTATGTCTATCCGTTACTTCATGACGACCACGACCGCTGAGTCAAGAGCGTAAGAAATAAGAAGAGAAGTCTCATTATATGTATTGAAAAACATTGATATGTTACTAGATATTTTAATTATTTTGATAGGAAAATCACCCATATACACAAACACTAGGGCAATACTCATAATAGTCTTATTTATTTACTTATTGGTAAAAACGGTAAATACATAAGCGAAACCACCATTTCATACCTAGATAATATGGGATAAAATTTCATTTACATTACCACGAATGTCTTTAGAGACGGGTTTTCCAAAGTTGTTAATTCAATTTCACATGATAAAATCAAAAATTTTTGCAATAAAGCTTGCTCTGCAGTATTACCCAAAATTTCATGAATAGTAACAAGGAATTTATTAAACAATTCCGAACGTTAAAACGATCCATTTTTTTGTATTATTGCACGTAACCTTGAGGATTTAATAACCTTTATCAGTTCAGACATACAAGGTTGACGAGGTATGTCATTCATTAATCGCTTACTAACTTCCGAATATGTACATAATATATTTATAGTTGAATTGTACACACTTTAGGCGGGGGTCAGGTTTTTATGGATTGTTTTTTCTCACTTGATTTCTAGATATGTTTTTTTTAAAATACAATTTAATCTTGTAAATTATTTCAATTTACACAGAAACCCGCTAGCATAGATTATTGTATTTACTATGGAATGCTATTTTATACAGTTCAATTGTACAGATTACCAAAAACTGTAAATGAAAAATAAAAAGTCAATTGCATATATTTTACATAATTAATTTACTGTGATTTTGGGAACATTCAATGGTTATAAGTTTAACGCAATAAACTCTACAGCTTTATAGCGTCAGTATATGAATACGGAACGCAAAAATTTCATACACGTTTTTGGAAATTGTGTGGAAGAAGGAGTACGAAATTTCCCACATTCATAGTTTCAATGGAAAAAGGAGTGCACAATATTAATATTTTTTAAACTATTCATTAAAAATACATTAAATCAATAAAAAACACGCACCCTTTTTATGTTGTTATGTTTTTACAGATGGGTCAGGAGGGTGGGACTCTGCGAGCAAGAAGGTCTCGCAATACCCACTAAAAGCTAGCAAAACCCTCTTCATCTATAAATGAGGCTCCAGGGGTTCAACTTTCGCATTCATCCCCGGTGTCTCGAATGAATTTGACTGAGGATTCACGAAGTTGGAAAGGCTTAAGCAAACAGGCGCTGCCTTGCCTAACCCCGCCTCCTCCGGCGGTGTGTGCATCCATTACAATCTCCCACTATTGCCTCCTTCAGTGAGATGATCGCCTCACTAGAGCGCATCGCGCCTACAACGCTCTCAAGAGAGAGGTCCACGCCGATCAGCAGAATCAAAAGGTGACGCTGAGTTCCCTAGGCTACACAATCTGCCAACGTATACTGTACTCCTCGCGACCAATTCTGTGCAGCAACTTTCCGAAACATCTATTTCCGGTCCTGCACTGATTTGTAGGTGAGAGACCCGTGCTTCCTGGAAAACCATTGTTCCAGGTGAGGGCGGATCGTCTCCAAAGGGACCACACTTGCTACTGGAGGACCTGATATCCTCTTCCCACCGTTGGTTCATAACGGGGTCGGCTCAAGCCCTGATCCTTCGGAACTCCTCGTCGCCTAGCTGCACATTACGTGCCCTACTAGCATTCTGCCTATAGATGGCCGCAAGAATTTCCGCACGAAGCTCATAAGTAGGATTGCCCGCCAGCATTGACTCCGCTGCCCAGGATACCATACGATACTCCTGTATTACCCTTACCGCTTTTACCCTCTGGGCTTTGACGTTACACACACTACCATACACACATACACATATAAAGTATTAAGTATTTATCAATCGATGACAATTATGTCAAACGCCGTAAGGTTAGATTAAAAAAGTTTATATTCTTAAAAGCACTTTGGGGACTAAATTAGAAAACTTATTAATGCTGTTAAATTTCCTTAAAATTTCTGGTGTTGTACCTTGTCAATGTTTTTCTTTCATTCTAACCTTCTCATGATTAAACACAACACATAAAGAATTTAGCAAACGATGAAAGAGTTTTTACAAAACACATCGTTTCCTGAGAAAATTTACATCGTTAATTGAATTATCGAAATTTGTATATCAAGGTCAAGGGACAGTATAATTTTCGTTTGTTTTTTTATTATAATTTAAAAAAGTTAATAGGTATTTTTTTATTTAAATTTCATATATTTTGTTTAAAAAAAATAGGCAAATTCTAGTGTACCTTGGCGCAATCTGTGATTATAAAATCAATGGCGTAAAGTTACAAGTATCTTTGACAATAAAACCTTAATAATATGCAAACTTATAAATTTAAGTAATTATTGTCGAATTTCGACCACTGGGCGATTGGTAAAGATAAACGAAATACAACTCACTGACTCATCACGATTTCTTTCTTTTTTATAACTACAGTCAACAACGATTCGAATTGCTAAGTTTTTTATGCTTATTAGCTTCTTTCTGTAACTTCATATCTTTGATCAAATCTTACAGTATGTCTTCTAATCAGTTGACTCATGGGTCCGTGCAAGTTTTAAAGGTCCGGGTCTTGAACCTGTTTCGTGAGAACTCGTGATAAGATCAAATAATATATATGTCAGAATACAAAACCCTATCCGTGACTTTAAGCATAGTTTAAAAAACGTTATATGAGAAATTTTACAACTTATAATCCAACTAGTATCTTTTAACTCAATGCTCGCGTCATCTGTAAAGAAGTTCTAATACTTGTTATATAAAAAGAAACCTTTAAAGAGTTTTTCTGTGAGCTTTCAATAGGTAGAGCTGTACAATTTTCCGGAAAATAATTTTTTTTAAGAAATTTAATAATTCAAGAAACTGTATTGAAAACAAATATCATTTATTACGAGTTTATAAAATTTACTTTAGCTGAGTGGATTGATAAAAAAAGTAGTTTATTAAACTTTAATTTACAGTAAACTTTTAACTTAACAGTTTCTACATATTGCATGTTTAATTAAAAGTTTGTAGACGTTAAAACCATCCTACCGTTATCCTCCAAACTAGTTACAAATGATGCAGAAAATGATGCGAGAACGGTTCTAGACCAAAAAACTAATTCATTTATCGAGGTTATTAAAATTCTTCCTTTCGTAACAATAAATGATATTTAAGTTCGAATTTAAACATATTCCCACGGGACAGGAAACTACGCCAGTGACACCGAGGCGAACAGCTAGTATTAAATATTTGACACGAGTGGCAATAGCTGAAAGTCATCCTATATGTTAATTTCAACTGGGTACATTAAAAAAGTACTACATTAACCTACATACATTCAGAAGGTCGTACAAATATCAATAGAACCTTTGCAATGAGAAACGTAGCACCTGTTCACATGCAAAATTGTCTTAAGGTTTTCGTCTACTTGTGATATATAAATGCACAGATTTCAATTTTCTTTTGTTACAAACATGCTTATCTGTAATTTTCCTCGTAGGTAGTTATGATATAGTCGAAAGTGGTATTGATCTAATCTGTTAAGATTTTCGTTTTAAAGATTTTCACATAACGCAAAGTTAGGAAGGATGGAAACAAGCCTTGGCCGAAGTCTCGTCAGTCCAGACCTAGACGATTTAAAAAATATAAATCGATAATATATTAATTGTTAATATTATAAAAAAATAAATTTAACCTGTAACCTAATCGTACCTAGAACCGCTGCTAACGAAACATGTACATGTAAAATTTGCGAGACTGACACGCAGTAAGTGTTATGTCGTTATTTCTTCGGCAAATTAATTTAAAAGTTTAATTAATTATATTATACATAATGTCATCCAAGAAACCACGGATTTATTTTAAAAAGTAAGTAGCAGCCTATTAACGTCCCACTGCTGGACACAGGCCTACCCAGTCATAGGAAAGAAGGGTTTTAGAGCATAGACCACGCTGTTACCCTGCGGGTTGGCAGGCTTATACGAATTCATTTGTTTGTTAAGTATGAATTAAGTAATAAATCGGAATTAAGGTTTAATTTTATTTAATTTTCGTGACTACGCATTGATTTTTACCTCCTAATAAATTAAAAGTGCGTGCGTACAAAGCACACAAGTCAGAAGAGAAAATTCTTTGGGAAACTAAATTTTAAGTCTTGATTATATTTATACAAATTTATATTAGATTATGTATTTATATTTTGCTTGTTTATATTTATATTAATTTATACAAAACTTTAGATTTTCGAGACTTAGAGGGAGAAAAAATGAAGATATGTTAGGATTATAATGAATTTAATCGTCATTAAAATATTAAAAGTGTCGAAAATTAATACAAATAATTTATTTAAACTTCAAATGAATTGTTAATAAAATGCCACATGTATTTTTGTGAATAATAAAAATTATAAATTGAATTTTGTTTTTGAATTTTAAATTTAGAAAAGAGAATTTATGAAATACTTTTATTTTTTGAAAAATGGCATATTAAATGACTAGTGGCAAACTAAAATACCTAACCTATATACCTACCTACCTAACCTTCAAACGAATTATCATAAAAAACGCTGCATATTTTCGTGACGCTAAAGAAGTTTCACTTCAAAAATACGATAATATTTTATTATAAGCGTTAGTTAAGTTAAATTATTTATTTTCAAAATAAAGAGAAGATTAATGAGATGATTTTCATTAATGTTCTCTTCTATGGCAATAATGGCCCTTATTAATATCTGTAAAAATTATACAAACAATTCTATTTCATAATCTATGAAGTCAAATAGGAAATACTGTCAATTGACTTGCTTTTCTGAGTAAATATACTATAGAGTGACAGAATATGTCAAAAAATATTAATTTACTCATCAGTATAATCAGCGCAAACCTTTATAATTTTGTATACAACGTTGCAATATGCTCTTATTAAAGTGGTGAATAAAGATACAGGCTTTTGCGTATTTATAACTTATATGACATTTACGTATCAACTATAAAATAAGGAGAACTTTATTTGAATTTATATGGACTAAATCGCAAAACGGACTCAATTATTTATAACATGTCGCTACTTTGTAAGAATAATCACAGAATTCAAAAATATAAAATAGATATTAACACAAAAAAAAACATTTATCACTTATTTGAGTTTCCTTTTATTACCTTTGACGATGTAAACGTTAAATATAGTTAATTAAAACAGATTTCATTTATTAGTCATCTATACATTATATTATATTATTATATATAATGCCGACGAGGTCAGGAGCGTCAAGGTCATTGCTGACAGAGTCTTGATCGAAGCATGGAAAGAGGACCTCGGGTCCCCAGCAGCCGGTGGGGCCATAATAGCGGTACTCCGCCCTCACTTGGAGCAGTAGCTGGGTAGACGACAAAGAGTGTTTCCTATCGTTTTGTGCAGGTGCTAACCGGTCACGGCTGCATTGGAAAATACCTGCACGAAATCGTTAACTGTGAGCCGTCGGTCACTTGCCATGAGTGTGGTGTTCCTGTGGACACAGCGCACCTCGACGTCATCCTCTGACGTCGCAGATCGGTGCAGACCTTTAGCTAGCAAGTATTATAGGTGCAATGCTTGTCAACGAGCGGGCCTGGAATGCTGTTGCCACCTTCTGCGAAACTATCATTTCTAAAGGAGGCACGGCAAAGAGAGAGGGCGAATGCAGGTGAAGCCCAGTACCCCGAACGGAAGGAAATAGGAAACAGGAGAAGGAGGTTTATCCAACTCCTCCCCCAGTAGCGCACTTTTGAGCCGGCTTCAATCGGAGGGGCCAGAGCGAAATGCCACAACGAACCTCTGGTCCTTCCATTCCCAAATGACGAGGGCTCCGCTGGGTTTTAGTGGGTATTTTGGTACTACCGGCAAGCCCCGCACTTCCGTCTATCTCACAGGCGGGGTGCGTAAATGCATTTTACAGCGACAAAAAAAAGAATGAATATGCGATGAATCTATTGAAAAAGAGTTATTGATGATTTGAAGCACGCAAGATTTCTACATACATAAGATGATTTGTGATCCGGTACGATGCTATGTAAAAACCACTTGAGCTTTAATGCCTCTTAATAGATTAGCGCATTTCCATCTTAGACTGTATTATCACTTACCATCAGTTGCATTCACAGTCACGTTCTAAACTGTAAGTAATAAAAAATGCTCCCAACATAAAAGAAAAATTTACAATCTCGCTGGTGGATTAGTGCGAGTACTCGCAAAGATCCTTGATTCGATTCCCGCTAAGGCAAATTTAGTAAATTACATATACTGATTTGTATGAATCACCCTTTAAGCAAAGACACACCGCTAAGCAAAGAAATTTCAGCCTAGACTGTATCATGACTTATACCATTTGATAAAACTACAATCAAAGGCTAATATGTCAGCAGTATAAAAGTATCCAGTTTAATATAAGATTCATTATCTTATGGCATATTTTTCCGAAAATAAGAAGCATATCCATCTTTTATATGTAAATAACCTTATTGCAGAATGTTACTGTCTCTCATTCCTGAATTGGCAAAGAATTTACCATATAAAAAGGATGATTCGCTCCATATTCATCACCGAAATCCGTGCTACATAAAATTTATGATAAGTGAATGCTGACGTCGACCGAATTCGCAGCAAATCGTTTTACAGTAACTTCAAATGTTAAGGAAATCGAAATAAAATTCGGAGTTTCCAATCGAAATAAATTTTAGGCATTTGATATATCTAAATATATATAAAATATTCGTGTCGTGGTGTTTGTTGCCAAACTCCTCCGAAGTGGCTCGATCGATTCTTATGAAATATACCCAAACCAACTACCAACAAAAGTTTACTGTTTTAATGGAAACCGATCCCCATTTCCCGGAAATGTAAAAAAAATCAAGCAAATAAAATTTATGAGAAATATTTTACTAAGCACATCTGCAATAAACATATTGTGCAGAAATTTTAAAATGTACCTTAGGTTTTGGTACTTTTGAATGTACCCTGCAAATGGAGTAATAAAGAAAGAATAAATAAAAGAAGACATTTCAAGTAAACGATGATAACTATTTTTTTATATGGAAACCTTTGTACATGTTATTAAGATTTACTTTGAAAAGTCGTATATTATTCACATTTTAGGATTTCTACACTGTAGTATTCAAGATTCATAAATTGGCTTAGTCGTATGATTTTCCTCATTCAGAATAACGTACAGACTATATTTGTTTTTGTTATTCAATCTGCATGGTGTTGTGTCACAATTTCCATTGTCTTAAACTGATGAAGCAACGTCGTCAATACGGTCTGGTTGACTGACTTCCTCGTTATAATCAGTTATAAACAGCGTAATACTATTGTATAAGATAAAATAATCTTAATTACGATAAAAACACTATTAACGAAGTCGTTAATATTATACAAGGGCACTTCAGTATTCAATGACCGATCTTAATTGAAGAGTTAATAAACTCGACAATTGTAATATGATAGTTTACTCCTTATGTTTTCAATAGGTAAATACCTAAAGAATTATAAAATTAAAAAAAACTCAGGTATAGTATACGAAAAAGGGCTTTAACCAACCAACCTTTCACTTCAAACTAGCGCGGGTACAGGCTACAGTTAGTTTTCTTTAAAGCATAACATTTCTATTTTTAAACTTCCATATTGGTTTTTTTTTTAAACTAGAAATTGATAAATATATGCCTCTCTAAAAGTTTTGCTTTTTTATACTATTATAAACTTATGCTTTGATTCATTATACATTATTATATAGTGTAAAATGAATCAAAGCAAAAGCAAGTTCAAATTTACTTTCGTTAAAAAATATTAATTTGGTGAGATGAACAGGCAGCCAATATTATTAATCACTTAAAAAAAAGGACGGGAGCTAGGTGTCTATTGACTCATCACGATATCTCTGCAACCATAAGTCGTAGAAAGATGAAATTTGGTAGGAATATTCCTTTTGCGAGTAGAGGGGGGGCGTGCACAAGGGGGGTTGCGGGGGTGTTAATTAAATAAATCATACTTCACATTTACAAATTATATGTATATGTTATGTAAAACTTAGTTAGAATTTTTTTAACATAATGGAAACTATCAAAACTAAATTTTAGGAAAATTCACCCTCAAAGAGCAGTGCGGATATGTTTCTTATTTGTAAAACAATTTGCCTAAATTATTGAAAATGCTACCAAAAATCATTCCTCGCAGACGAAGTCGCGGGTTCAGCTAGTACAATATAAGAGATCTCTAAATCTCACCTAATTATATACAATTAATCGCTCAGCTTAAATTTAGGCCGCGTATGGGCTACTTCATTTACCATTGCATTATAGGATAACATATTAAGCGTTGTCCACGTTACCAGCGACATATATCTTAGCTAAGACATGGATACAAGCAAGACATTGCTCGCAATTAGTTAGGCTCTGTAATACATATTCACGAATCAATTAAAATATTTCCTAAGAACCATTGCAGCCTAGTGGTGAGACTCACGTTCAGAGAAGTCACGAATTCGAATACTGGGCACGCATCACTAAGTTTCTCTGCCCAAAAAAAAGCTAAAAGTGCGTGCGTACAAAGTACATATGTCAGAAGTGAAACTTCTTGGGTAAACTATTTTTTAAGTCTTGTTTTAGACAAATGTAAAACTTTTGATTTACGAGACTTAGAGGGAGGAAATAGGTTAGGAATTTAATGAATTTAATTGTCATTCAAATATTAAAAGTGAGGAAAATTAATATAAATAATTTATCGAAATCTCAAATGACGTATTCTAAATAAAAATGCCACATGTTTTTGTTAATATTAGAAATTATAAAAAAAGCTTACGTACTTGATTGTTTTTTGCAATACATTCTTCACCGAAATGGACAATTTCTTAAGGAAACCTGCATATCCCTAGAGTAATTCGGAGATATGTATAACCTGCAAACCCACAGTAGAGCAGTGTGGTAAGTCTATGCTCTAACAACTCTCGTTCTAGTGAGAGTCCTGCAGTGAGACCTTAATAGGCTGTTACTTACTTTACTTTACCTTAATTGTTTTCACAAAGCTTTCTGGCGATGCTAAAATACGTTATTTTTTTATATTATAATAATAGCCAGGACCCATAAATTGGTTGACCCGACTTACCATCTTTCAACGGGATCGGGATTAATGTACGAGTCACCACCAAGAATTATTCATACAACTATAAAAATGTATCTTAAAAAGATGTATAAAAGATACACACAAAAAGCGCATGTTATTGATATGTGTGTGCCAGTTTAAGGCTTAAAATTTTTCGTCACTGCGAAAATAACCGAATAAAAAAGTTCTTTATTTTGTATTTGAGTCCATGGCCGTTCAAATATATAAATTTTCTTTAATTGGTTAATAATTTCATAGTCCATATGGAGAAATAAAATTAATTTATTATATTATAACCTATATCTGAAATACTTAGCTCCAGGCGCATACATTATATCAAGAACCCAATAAAATCAGACAAGGCCAAACTTAACAATTACTAATTCCGGTTTTTGTAACAAATGGGTTTTAATTTACTTTACATGCAATATAATATATTGCAAAGATTATAACAACCAACAATTTTAGGCAATCAAATATGACATAACGTTAGAAAATTGCGAGCACTTACTTGCTCTACATATGCAAATAAAATATCGCGTTGTATGAGTAGAGTCTGCAAAAATATGTGTGTTTGATAAATGAATGTATTAAAAAAAGAAAAGCCACTTAAAAGAAATAACTTTTCTATATATAAGGCAAGTCTGTTATCCTTTAAAAAGCATCCCTAATCTGTTAATCCAGGTTATAAAGTCTATATACAACACTCCGAAAAACGTAAATGAAAAAACTTTCATATTATTAACATTACGATGAATTTTGCAATATACTATACACACCAGCTTATTTTGGGGAACATAAAACAATATTTAATATCAGTATCATATGAGGTTATAATACTTTTGTCAAACTTTTTTTTAATGTTCCGCTCAATATTCTAGTGTGTACATTTTTCCATTTACCGTAAACTCATTCCGGTTTTTTTTGTAACGAAATATGTTAAAATAATATATAATAAGTAAGGAAGTAATATCCATTGCTTCTAAATAGTTTATCTTTAAATCTAATCTACAATCCGAATGTTAAAAAAATAATATTGTTTCAATGATTTCGTTTACGAACCTTATTTCTTTAGTAAAAATTAATGAAGTTTTGATTCATTCAAAGCTTACTTAGTCCATGTAATTAAAAGTTGGCGAGGCTTTAAAGTGGATTCTTTATTACTTTATAGTGAAGTAGTTGCAGTGATAAAATTTGTAACGGACACCTTACATTTGTTACAAAATATCAAGGCCAAAATTGGACATATACATACGTCTATTCTTTGTAATATTTGTAGCCATAAAACCAACATATGCCGTGGCGAAGCGTCACTACGTCGCCACGTACCTCTCGGTTATAGATCAGCTATCTATCACAATACATCTACTTATAGTGTATACAGTGTTTTGTTTACTGCGGTACACGTAACAATGCTTCGTATACATGAGCTTCATTGCCGTATTTGTATTGCATTTTGAGATATTTGAAATTATGACTTATATCTTAGGACGGAAAATTGTATATAAAACACAATCCCTTGAATTTGTTTTTTAAATTGATCTTAAATTAATAATAATGTATTTTTTTCTTATTATAAGTTATTGAAAGTATAGAAATAATTTAGTAAACTTAACTCATAGACTAGCATTTTCTCGGGAAACTGTTTTTATGGCCATAAATTAGAATTTATTATAATTTATTGATCTGTCGCCACTTAATTGTCCTTGTTATTATACAATAATGAATAAAAAAATATATCATAACAATCTCAAGATTTTCTTTATTGAAATAGAAACTGATAACATGTGCTACTTTTTATACATAAGACCCATTGCAAAGTTTAATATAATTGTATATATAACTGGACTTTACATATATATGAGACTGAACACTTTCTAAAAGACTGGTCCGATTTTATTTATTGTTTTTTTTTGTGTTGAGATAAATTCGCGGCTTGTTTTAATACTTGGTTCCCATATTTCCGCGGGATCGAGAAATACGCGAGATATATTATCTGTAACAGCTAATATTATTTGAATACAATTAAGCGATAAAAATGTTTGGACTTGATTCCATTTGCACACGGAAGCAAAATATTACACATTGTAATCTAAAAAACTATATTTTAAATATAAACTTCTGAATTTCTTGCCGGTTTCATCTCAGTTGAATCAACTTTCCGTACCACATTAACATTCGTTAACAACTGACTAGTGAAGATTCAAAATGCTTTTTGAGCGTAAATTAATAAAGAATATTTTGAATTTTATTAAATTCCACCAATGTATTGTAGAAAAGTACTAAACTAAAGTGCATGTGCATGGAGAAGTGTTGGTGCCAACACTTGTGTATTGGTAGTGAAATTTGGGTATGGCAGACAAAGCATAATAGTAAAATAACTAGGGTAGAGATGAGAGCGTCGAGAAGTATAGATTGAAACTGAGTGACAAAGTAAGAAATAGTCTGATAAGAGAACTTTTTGGTATAAAAGAAGATGTAGTGGCTAAAATTGAGTAAGATACCTTTCTTAGATGGTTTCGGCACGTAGAGAGAACGAATAAAAGAAGACTGACAAAAAGGATTTATGAGTCAAGAGTGAATGGAAAAGTTGGATGGGGAAAACCAAGGCGAAAGATCCTTGACCAAATCTAGGACATTTTAAATAAGGGCCAGGTCAAGAGTACTTTAAATCAACGAACTTGTATTAATATGTTGTATTAATAGGTTTAATGATACTGAAAGAAGCTAAAGAGATTTGTAAGGATCGTGGCAAGTGGATGGACGTGGTCTTGGCCTACCCCTATGGGAATAAGGCGTGATTTTATGTATGTACTAAACTAAAATGATAGTTTAAGAGCTATCGACGCTTACATTTCTACGAACTTGTAATTTAGATCAAGGTTCCGAGACCCACAAATGAGGACAATAGAGGCGTAACCAAACATTGGTAAACGGCTTGAGAATTAACATATCCAAGATGAGATGAAATACTGCATTGATTTTTTTGTTATATTTCGGAAAGATCGTGACCGAACTTTCCAAGTCTACCTAATATATTTTTATAACTGACAGACTAGCGATTGACTATAATCTCACTGGTGATGAGTGATAATATAGTCTAAGATGGATGCGCGATAACCCGTTAAGACGTCATTTATGTCTTATTATTTCTACATAACAAGGTATCGTAAATATCGTAAATAATATAACAAAACGTTTAAATCGATTAAAGAAAATTACATTTTGAACCATATAAGTTATAAATAGTGATCAGTACTTGACAAAAAGTTTGAAAATTATGGAACTTGTGTTATTACTTATCCACAAAGTAAGTATGTATAGGAAAAGCTTACTAATAATTTTCGAGTTTACAGTTCTTAATTGTTCAAGTTTGGGTACTGAGTTCACTACCGTGATAAATATAGGGACAGGAAGGATCTGATAAACTGTGAAAGACTTATTTCATTGTAAAGACAAGTGACCATATGAAAATTAAACACCTCTGATCAATTTCGATCTCGAAAACGCTCAATCAGCTTACCTATTTTGTTCGTTTTCTTATTTTAATTAGTATTTTTTTACAAGCATTAGCCTTTTAATCCAAATTTAGAAGGCAATTTTAAATTGTAATACTTCTCTGAATTTTTTTTGATGATGCTTATGCATTTTAACGTTTAATTATTTCCTACTAAATATTTTCTTTTATTACTGAGAGATTAATGCTAGACTGTGGTCACACCTGATGTTAAGTGATGATACAGTCCAAGATGAAAACGCACTAATCTGGTAAGTAGTTTCTACACAGCATCGTACCGGAACACAAATCTCTTACTTGGCGGTATGTTTTTGCTGGTAGGATGGTAACTATCAAAAGCCGAAGCCCCCCACCAGTCCAGAGTCAGGTAAATTAGAAAATGCTATTGCCTAAATTAGTCATACCGAGATTCGAATCCGGGACTCACGCCATTGTGCCAGCGAGGCCGTCATAGAATTTAGTATGTTTTTGAGACAAAAGCCTTTCTATAAAATAAACCTTACTCGCATATCGCAACCTGCAAAGAGTGAAGTGATTGCTCTTTAAATTTAACACTAATTTAACAGTACAATAATCGCCTACATATCTACAGCTCCATAAATAGGGTCCTTTATTTAAAATTCAATTACTTCGCCTTAGTAAGATTCGTAAAAAAACTCGTTGTGATCCAACATGGGCTGGCACTTTTCATTTCATGTTTTATTGATGCGAACTGAGGCGCATTAAGCTTTCATTGTTTTATCAGGGAGCATATAAAACCTGCGGTTATTTTGTTTTTATTACAACACTAGTATCAACCTGCAACTTTTACCCTGGAATATACAAAAATTCCCTATTAAAATTAACCGCAAAAAGGTGATAATGTCTACATTTTTTATATACTTCTGTAAGAATTAATATGCTGCAGACAGGCTGCCCTCTTTTGAGATCGAGCTTCGTGTTCTGCTGCTGTTCAAATAGAAAACACAGTAAATATGTATTAATATTTATTTAAAACTTTCACTTTCCTTCACGTATTTCGCTTTGAGGAAATTATAACGAGATTATTGTAACATTCACATACATTTCACAAAAGATATCTACCGCCCAAAGCCTCATCAGACCGCATTGTCAAGCAGTTAAATATTTTGACGTGTTTGTTTAGTAAGGTTTGTAGAAATACCCAACATGATGTAATGTAATCATGAAAATCGAATTAAAAATAGTTTTTTATTGTTATGTATAGAATAACATTTTTGATTTTCAGCGCACAAATTCTTTATTTTATAGGACTTGCTATATATATATCTATATATATCTCATACTGTGTTAATTCAACAATAGTATGATAGCTCAGTAACGAAATAAAATTAATTAGATCATATAATTATAGTAACAAAAGTGTTGTTACCAAAAATAAATCACTCAGAATCAATCAGAAATTATAGAGATACTATATTCATTATTAATAGTTTATTTCTCTTAAATAATATTAATGCTACATCAAGTTCAATGATATGACCGGCTTTCATTTGCATATTTAAATATGAAAATCTAAACCTGAAAGACGCTATAAACTTAAACTGAATTAACATATATAAAATCAGTTTTACAACTTCTCATCTGTGCTTTTAAAAAGCAATGTATGACGGAAAAATAAATATGAAAAATAAGAACTCGCTCCTATTAATCTAACTTTTAGTAACCCTAATTGGCTACAATGAATCATATCAAGTTTCAATCATAGTATCACATTCGCTTCAAACAAAGTTGCAATTTAGGTTACACCCACATACCTATCTAATATGCTAACAGATGCTAATATGTGGTACATTTCATACACATATTGCGAGTGCGAAAGGTACAGAGAGCGATTCTTAAAATATTACGCAAGCAATGGTACATTTTAAACGTACTAGTATACGAGTCAATGAAACATTAACTATAGCATTCAGTCTTGTTCTAAAGATTTTGCGATTCATTATGTCAGCGAAAGATTTCTGAAGTGAAGCTTGAATTTATAAAGTTTTACCCATTTGCTTTTATCTTTTATTTAAATATTTTTTAAGCCAGGCACTGGAGATTTAAACGTTTATACAGTAAAATTTCTCTCTACTCATAATGTAATAAACCAGCCCTAAATGTCTACTCGATAGTTTAAGCGACTGTTTAACGAAAGTTTGACGGCCTCGCTGGCGCAGTGGTGCGAGTATTCGCTTTGCTAGCGGAGGTCCCGGGTTCGATCCCCGGTAGGACGAATTTAGGAAATTGTATTTTCTAATTTGTCTGAGTCTGGACTGGTGGGAGGCTTCGGCCGTGGCTAGTTACCACCCTACCAGCAAAAACGTACCGCCAAACAAAGAGATTTGTGTTCCGGTGCGATGCTGTGTGGAAACCGGTAAGGGGTTTATCGCCTCTTAACAGATTAGCGCGCTTCCATCTTAGACTGTATCATCACTTACTATCAGGTGAGATCACAGTCAAGCGCTAATCTGTCAGCAATAAAAAATAAAATAAAAAAAAAAAAACAAAGCGAAAGCTTCCTGAAATGTCAAATAATCGCGCAATACAGATATCTGTATAACACGACGGCAATAACAGAGTATTTTAATTTTCCGGCCAATTTATATATATATATATATATATATATATAACGGCGGTGTTTAATAATAAATTGATTAGCATATTTATAATAAAATTCAATCTTATAACTGTTATTAAAGCTAACTAAAAAGCTTTATTAATAAACCACATAAAAGATTGTCGAAACGTTGATAACGATGTAAGCATGAATAAAACATAGAATCTGCATAATAGGCAGACGAATAAATCACTAGCGATTTGTAAAGTAAATTGAATTCATAATACAAGTATACTTTTCTTATACGTTTATAAAGGATTTTTGAGTTCTAATTGATTGATTATTCTTACCGTTAAGACTAGTGATATTTTTTAATTCTTTACTATATACTAGAGAACTTAACTAAGAAATTCTCTTTTCTAAAATTTTGAATACAAAAACAAAATTTAGTTAATAATTTCCAATATTGACAAAAAACATATGTCAATTTTATTTACAATTCGTGATTTGTGATTTCTATAAATTATTTGTATTAATTTTCGACACATTTAATATTTTGATGACAATTAAATTCATCTAATTCCTAACTTATATTTTTCCCTTTAAGCCTCGGAAATTTAAAGTATTCTATTTGTATCAATATAAACAAACTGAATTTAGTTTACCAAAGAATTTTGTCTCCTGCGTGTTGTACAATAAAGCAGTTTCTAAATATCTATCTACTTAATATAGATAGATGGATAGATAGATAATATTCTTTATTGAACACCACGCTAAAAATAGATGTACAATTACTCAGTATAAGGTACTTTTACTACTTTCTACTAATTTCCTTTATGTGCTGAGACCAAGACAAGGAAGAATCTAAATAAACACGTAGATTTCTAACCATTATTAACCATATAAGTATTCCATTCCACTCTTGAAATGTAACCCCTACTAGCAATGATGATCGATTGAGATTTATATAATATAATATATATTCGAACGAAGGAATCGTGGTGGTCCATTCAATAGATACGTGGAATTTTGTTAAAATTCACGAACAGTAACCACTGTTCTCTTTGAAAAACTTATAACCGCTTAATTTTTATAATTCATCATTGTGTTTTTAGGTGACAAAAGCCATCGGGAGGAAACCTAGATATCCTGGTACCAAGTCTGAGGCACGTCAACGTGTAACCTGTCTATGATGCTCTATACTCTAAAACCCAATCCCCTATAAGTATTGTAACCTGTGCTCAGCAATAAGATATTAAATAAGAAATATATGGTCGTAAAACCGACAACAGCTTGCGAATATAATGTTTTCGCAATATCACTGATAAAAGTTGATGGAAAAATCGCTAAAGCGGGACTAAAAAAATTTAAATACTCTTTGTCATATCAAATTATTTCATCGCATTGGAAATATTTGACAGAACTTCCTTGGATTATTTTGCTTTAAATTTAACATCGTGAAGCAACAATTTAGAATTTTTTTCTGTTTTACTTTTGACATAGTTAAACTTATTTTTTCTTGATTAGTATATTGTGAACTTTTTTATTATGTACACAAATAAATCATGCCACAATTAAGGGCGAAACAGTACATTATCTATTAACAAGTGATAATATAATCTATGATAATATTACGCTAGTCTGGAAAGCTATAATTAATTGCCTGAGTTTTTAGACTGATTTCTTGTCTGACTGACTTGTCTAATAATAGCTATATAACTTCTTAAATTGCACCTACTCATAATTGAACGCGGCGCTTCTGCTACTGTACTTACAGTTAGGTTATCGAAATATATTAAACGTTAAAAATTTAGAGTAATACTCAGTGAGTATTAAAAAAGCTAATGAGCTTTTGATTACATAAAGTGTGTCGTTTACTGCGTTGCATAATATTCATGGCGAGCTATTTTTAAAGGGATTAAAGTCGAAATTATAAAGTTCATATGCATTCACGGCCGAGTTACGATGTACTTAATAAACTGGTAAAAATATGCAATAAGATTTTTACAAAATTAATCTACACTTTTACTTTCATCCGAGCGTATTTTAAATTTTGGTTAAAGACTTCGAAACTGGTTTACTTTAACCAGGTAACTTAAATACACCTTACAAAAAAGTGGAGTAGATGGAGCAATTAAACTTCTTGCAATTATATTGTATAAAAAGCTTGTTACTTAAGAATATCCAGTCACTCAATCAAGTGGTCCTGAATGGGATAAAAGTGAAAGAAATGTTTGAAGAGGTGATCGCCATTTTAATTACTTGTAAATTAATCATGTGTACTGATTTCATTTGACGCAATGTATAACTGGGATATATCGCTTAAAAATATATTTTTATATCAACTTCGTAAAAATTAATGACACGTGGTTGCTTTTTAAATTCAGCTTCAATCTTATTTAAATTATCAGTCAAAAAATACTTTTCACTCATTAACTCACAGTTTAAATACATTATGTTCCTACCGCTTTAATTAGGAATTGAATTCTTTATTTTTGATTTCACTTCTTTAATTAAAAATTATATTGGAACCAAGACAATTACTCAATATTGCAACTTATACTAAGATGTAATACGGCCAATTTAAAGATTACAATAAAAATATCTTGAAAGACTGCTCTATCTCCATTTTTTTAAGATATTTAGGTAGCGTTGAGTATAATATCATCTGATAATTTAATATAAAGTCCGAGATGGTATAGATCTTTATTCGTACCGGAGTACTTGTTTTCTGATTTACGTACATCTCCTAAAGCATAACCGAAGGTTAATAAGAAAATAACATTTTCTAAATATTCCCTGCTTTCCCTTGAATTTCCTTGTTTCCAGATTGTCCAAACACTAGCAAAACGTGTATCTGAATATATATTACGTACGTACTTATTTTACTATGTCAAATGTTGCGTATATTGCAGATATTCACAATTTTGGCTCTCTTGGTTTCTACGCAAGCGATTGTCACCAACATTCATTACACGCCAGGGTTATACGGCTATACACCAGTAATCGCAAGGTCATACGCAGAACCGGCACCAGTATATGAAGACACCGGAGAAAATAATGTAGTAGTACAACCACCTCATACACTCTTTACTGTATTAAATAGGCCATTTTCAAGCGGAAACAGACTTAACTACGGTAGAATTTATGGAGCTCCGTTACTTTCAACACAGTCATATCCAGGAATGTACAATAGGCCTTTATTCACGCCTGCATACAATGTGTCACCTCCAAGTATTAGCAGTAGTGTTTTAAATCCCTTACCTTATAGAACAAATGGTTATTCTAATGCATTAGTTGACTCTTATGGTGCACCAGTAATAGGAACAACATATGGTCAATCATATCCTATAAATTCACCAATACATTCTGCTAAATCTGCCATTAGTTATTCAGAAGCTCCCGTAGTGTCTCATACAACATTTGCCGGCCATGGCGCAACCTATACTTGGTAATTATTTCAAATTGTAAGCTTTCACGGCATGTGCGACTGACATTTTAATTAAGTTTAAGTTATTTTACCACTATGATAATTAGTTCTAATGTAGTTATTTAACATAAATTATATCACTAATTTGTTGAAACACGATTTTTTATTTCATTACTCCATTAAGTTGTTTACATTATATATTTTTTATTCGATTAGGCTCAAACAGTGCTTTTGAATGGCCAGTAGTCTGTCCGTCGGTAACAAATCTACCACTGGATCGCATAGTTGCTTCTGCTGAGAAAAATGGTCAGGTATCTCAGTGGTTACTCTTTTGAATTTAGCTTCTATGTGTAACTGGAATCAAAAACAAAAATTATAATCGCTGAAATATCATGTTATACAATTATATGGCTTTAGTAAGATGTTTTCCAATTCCTAAAATTATGTAAAGGTAGATCTAAAATTGTATGCGTTATCTTAATAAAAACGTGTATGCTCATCCCGAGAAATGGTTTCTGAACCTTCTTCACTCTAAAATATGGCATTGCACCTTTCTATTGTAATGTAAAGGGCAATAAGTGTTTTATCGATTAAGTCAAAAATCAATATTGAGTTTTCTATTAAGATTTTCTCAATATTTGTCTGAAGTTGGGAAGTTAGCGGTGTGATACACCCCCGTGCCTCGAAAAGCACGTTAAACCGTCGGTCCTGCGCCTGATCTCTCTCCGGTTGTGTCGGATTCCCGTCATATCGGACTATGAGAGTGAAAGAATAGAGAGTGCACTTGTGTACTGCGCCTGCCAATCCGCATCGGAGCAGCATGATGGGTCTATGCTCTAGAAACCCTCGCTCCTCGGAGTGAGGATGCCCAGCCGTGGGGCGTTAATGAGCTGCTACTTACCTAATTTAAGTGTTTTATCTTTACTACGTACAAATAAAAGTAAAGTATATTTTTGTAATTTCAAATGTGGCAAAGTATTACTAAATATATTTTAAAGCATATGCTACATACAAATTAGAAGGTATACTTAGGTACAGATATAAAAAAAATTGTCTCTGTGTTTGTTCCCGCTTATCTCTGCAACGGCTTAACCGATTTGGACTGGACTTTCACTGGCAGCTAAGTGATGTTATAAGACATCCGAAATTACGTATATGTTTTATTCGTAAATATTTAAAATGTAATTTGTAATATTTGCAATTATTTTTATGTGTTATTAACGTTCAGTTTTGTACGATTTTTTATTTGTGTTAGAAGTTTTCTCTAGCTTTACCGTCCCGCAGTGAAGCAGTGTGTTGGGTTAATGATCTAAAACCCTCTCTCCTATGATTGAGAAGACGTGTCCACAGCTATAGAACTGCCTATCTTTTTAAACGTTTTATCTACATTAATGTACAACAATCCTACAAAGAATGCAACAACGGTATACACATCATGGTTCAATTTTTGTAGGTAAACGTTCAGATAGATTTTTAACAAATAACTATTTTATTTTAAATTAACAAATTAAGTCTTAGCAAATTATATATCAACGAAAGCTACAGAGGCATTTCAAATAGGACATTGAAATATAACACATGATTTACTGCACTACATCTCGTTATTGCATAAGGTAGCGACACTAAAGTATTCGACATTGTAAAAAAAATTTTACTCACGTTCATCTACACGTATTGTCTTGTAAGCGCGTGATTAAACTTGCCATGGAAATATCAATCTTATTGGTCTAAAATATGACATAAAATACCTTAGATCTAATGTCATATGTCGAATCGGACCATTATTATCTTGATGTATGTGTCACACAAAATCATAGTATATATTTCAGCGTATATGGTAAATGGTAACCCGTCTTGTTTATTTAAAACCACCTGAGGGCAAGGCTCGAATAACTTACATGGGAGATTTGCGAAAACGTTTCTCTTTCACTCATTAATATAATAGACACTAATAATAATTGTAACTTGTTAATATAATAATCACGCATTTCATTTACTTTGCTTTAAATCCAATCAATATCTCAAACTACAGCGGAAAAGAGAAATAGTATAATATATAATATGACAGACTCGCTGGCCCAGTAGTTTGCTAGCAGAGGTTTCGGGTTCGATCCCCGGTAGGGTGTGTTTAAGAAATTGCATTTTTTAATTTGTCTGAAGTTAGACTGGTGGTAAACACGGCTAGTTACCTCCTTACCAGCAACAACGTACCGCAAAGCAGGAGTTCCAGTATGATGGTTTGTAGTAACCATAACCGTAATATATATAGATACGGTTTCCTCATATTTCATTATGATCGGTAATGACACGAGTCACACCATTGGGAATAATATTATAGAGTACAGGTTGTGTCATCATCAATGAAGTTTGAGCATTATTGATTATACATACAATTTTTATTTATTAAAATAAATTACTGTTTTATTCCATTTTGCACAGAAAAAAAGTGGCAAATTTAATTTTCACATTGACGAAAAAGCAATACGACACTATCAACCAGGTCAATGAAAACTTACCATAAACCATATATTTCTCCCTGTTTCCATTCGCATTGAATTAATTTAGTATACTAATATATATATCGCAGTTAGATATCGTATTTATTGTAAGCCTTAAAGTACGAACTTTATACCACAGCCAAAAAACTAGATGGTATAAAATAGATGACGTATATCATTTTGCAGACCATAAGAATGGCGTAATAATTAAGCTAATTAAACATTGAGCTTAATTTTACTGTACGCTAACAACACCTCTAGAATAAGAACTTTGGTGTTCTTACAGCAAGCACCATTTTTGTTCGGTTTTTTTTTTTCATCCTAAAAATATAGGACCTAGACCAATCGACGCAGTATTTTTTCTGATTAAAAAGTTATAAAATCATTTTCGGGTTTTTAAGGCCTATATCAAATACGTTACAAAAATCTACATTTAAGTCGCTCTAGTACATATGTGCTATCGGGACGTGCATGTAATATGTTTTATTAAAAAATTTCATACAGGCCTCCTCGCTCATAGCAAAGAGGGATATTGGAACATGACCCACCACGCTGCTCTGCTGCGTAAAATCGACGGCTTAACATGCTCTCCGCAGCACGGGGGTGAGGTACATCGCCAACTTCCTAACTACGGGTACATAATGAGACCTTAACAGAAAACTCAATATCGATTTTAGAATTGCCCCGAACCCAGGAACCCATGACTGTGGCCGAACATGCTAACCCCTTGACCAATGAGGCTGTTTTGAGATTAAACTGTATATCAATATTCCATGCGTATTTCTCTGGTATTTTGGTAGTTATTCTCTTATACGGTAATAATACACTTTAAACAATTTTGTGATCATTGAAATCGGTCCAGCCGTTCTGTATGGAGTAACTAACACGACTTTGCTTAATACATATACCAGTTGAGCCGTGCAACTGCGTCTGCGTACAATTACACGTGTGTCTCAAAGACGACACGACAATATCAATTTGATGCTAATGTAAATTTGCCTCACCCTGCACCTGCCTATCCAAACAAACAGCTCGCCAACAGTTGTGCCTCCGCTTTTTAACTCTCTGATATCTTCAAAAATATAATTTTAATGACATGCTGTTAAGGGCACTATTAATCTATGTGAAATTTTCAACGTATGTAACGTATTTAATTTGATAAAGAATTTTACTGTATTGTATAAAATAGGTTGGTAATAACGTTTACTTTTTGTAATTGCTAAAATATAAAAATGGTTACTGCAGATAATCCTTTAGAGATAAATATACAACATCGTAACATTTTTCACGATATACGATATACAATTCCGTAGCATATTAATTTAATTTACCTTGTAAGTTTAAGTGCACAAAAATATATTATTTACGACTTCATATTGCAAATCTTTAAATGTCTTGGCTTTTCTGTACTAAATTGTGTATTAAAAATATAACACGTATTCTTGAATCACTCTATTGCTGAAAACTACCTTAAAATGCGTTATTGGAACACAGTTTACATTAGTCTATTAATAAAATGTCTAGTAGTATTTTTTTTTATTTTCGAAATAACAGCAGAATAATTGTGAGGCTACTTAAAAAAAACGCCGGGATTGCAAATTATAAGACGGATACGCGCTCCGATAGAGAAATGTTAAAAATACTATATAATTAATTACAGTTTATTATACAAAAGACCTTGTACAACAAAATGGCGAAGGTAACGTATTTATAAGAAATAGGATATGAATCATCTACGTTAAAGGAAATAATAAATAATTAGGAAAATGTGTAGTTATATGTTACATATTTTATACGTTAGTACTACGTTAATTATTTCCGTAGAAGCATTTCTACGCAATTATTAACTTTTTTACCCAATAAATGTAAATACTTTGTAGGCGAAACAACCGAGTGGTTAGAAATGTAAGTAGTAAGTAAGTAGCAGCCCATTAACGTCCCACTGATAGGCACAGGCCTCCTCATTCCTAGGAGCAGAGGTTTTTAGACCCACCACGCTGCTCAATTGCGGACTGGCAGGTATAGTACACAAGTGCACTCTCTACTCTCATAGTCCGATGTGACGGGAAACCGACACGACCGACGAGGCGCATGACCGAAGGCTTAACGAACTCTCCGAGGCATGGGGGTGGATCACACCGTCAACTTCCCAACTTCGGATAAATATTGAGAAAATCTTGATAGAAAACTCAATATCGATTTCAAATTGGCCCGACTCGGGACTCTAACCCAGGCCCTCATGTCTCTAGTCAAACATGCTAACCACTAGACAATGAGGTAATAAGAAACAGGTCCTTGCTAAAAGAGACATACGAATGAATCCTGACCACTTCTGAGATAATTATTGTTCATAAATTCAGCACTTCAATTATCCATAATACAAAAACATCGTGAGGTAACCTTCATATACCTGGATTCTTAAATATGTATGCCAGTCATTCAGCAATAGAGCAGAGAGCTGGGCCAAAGTTTCAAATTTAAAAGTGAGGATATCTCCTGGCTTAACCTTGAAATCCATTGCAATCCCCATCCAATCTCGACAGCATTTCATTCAGGCGATAAAACGGCACTCTTGAAACTTGAAACACTCTTGAAACACTTTATTGAAACACTTTATTGAAATGTAATGTAATGTAAACCAAAAACATTTTAACGGTGTGCGTATTTTAAAATTTTATTTAATTCCTTCATAATAGGTTTTCTTACCCCTTAAAGTGAAACTTTAGAATATAAATATCTAGCCAGCTGCCCCATCTTGGACCGGGTAGTGGAGCTTATTATGTCTACGTGGTTTATCCATCCTCAAATATCAGATCGCATCAACTTTATGAATAATGAACTGAATTCGTGAGTTACATTCGACTACACTTTAAAAGTACTTTATCAAAATGACTCCTGACTCCATGTAGATGGTCACTTAATACGCTTTTCCCCACACTACCAGTGTCACTCGTATTATTTTTGATCTCATCAAAAATAATACGAGTGACACTGTGGAGAACAGCTAGTTTTAGTATCATAATTAAAAGGTACTCATAAATCAAAATATAAAGTATGAAATTTAGACGTCTAACGGTCTAATTTTGAGTCATATTTCATTCTCAGTATTTATAACAGGTAAATAGACTTTTTCTAAATCAACTCATATCTTACACCTTACAAAAGCTCCATATTAGTTCACGTTACGATAAAAATGACTTCGCTGCACAGAAAGTAACAATATATATTTATTATAAATTGAACGCTATTACACTAGAGATAAAGTATAATAATGTTCGATGAGATACTAAAATACATATTTGGTTAAATATTCAGTAGATGAATTTATGTGGAGCCGAATCGATAATGTACATGATAGATTTATTGTCTGCATGGTTGTTATTGCTTCCTAAGGGATATGCTTTTAATGACCTAATCATATTAAGCAATTTAAAAAAAGTTAAATCAATTCCTATTTAATATCTCGATGGCCCTAACGTATAAAAAGTCAATATACATTTTAGACACATTAATGTTTTTGTAGCGTTGATGTAGTCACCCAATTTATCAACCTACGTCTTCAGTTTTTAAAGTCATATAGATATTATAACGTGATCCTTAAAAACACATCATTAGTACATGAGATAGTACCAAATATTTTATCTTTGAACCACTGTCTTACCTAATTACTATTTATATTTGGCCCTTTACGTAGAGACCGTCGATATGTAGGGTAAACTACAACTTATTAACGTCCCACTGCTGGGCATGCCTTCTCGCTCATTTCCAGGTTAGCAGTCTACTAAAATCACAATATTCCTCCGGGAATATAAAGATTTCCTCAGGATGTTTTCCTTCACCATGTTTTATATTCGTACACATATATAACTAACTAAGTCATATTATTATTTTGAAGGCATATTGGGATAAAATATTCGCGTGATTTCTTCTGAAAAAGGATTACTAGAAGAAAGCACTATGCTACTACCAAAAGCGACGGTTGTGATATTGTTAAGATAACAATATATTTTGGCAATTTATTTAGACAATATAGCTGAAAATATCATATACTTTGTTGTAAAATATATCCAAAATATGTAACAATTCAATTACTGAAACCACTGAATCCGAAAATTAGAAAATCACTAATTCAGAGACAAAACGACCTACGAAACTGTAATATGAAAATCAAAATATACGAGACGGAAAAAAATTAATACTGATTTCTCTATAACACTTCAATAAAAAACTACGAAAGATCTTCCCACTTCTCCGAATACCTCTTCTAGCACGCTCGAGTAAAAGTCTCAGCTGTTAGAATATTTTAAAAATTCAATACCGATGTAACTTTGTCATTGATCTACATTTTATACTAAAAAGAAGATTAAGTCACTTTACTTGAGCACTATTCCATTGACCTCTTTTGTATATTGACAGTTCCCGCGTAGTAGTTGATTCCGTGGGAATATAGAAAAATTTGTAGCCAATAACCATCGACATTACAAAAGCAGTCACTTGCCTAAAATTTAAGTCTAACACTTATAGTTTTGAAAATGTCGTCAAAAGTAAGTTTCAGGTTCCATAACGGTTATAGGTAAAATTATTTTTGTATTTTATATATTGGAATATTGGCATACTATGTGATAAATGGGAACGTAAGGTCCTTTTTTCATGTACGCCTGCCTGCCTCGCCTCGATAGCTTGACCAAAATTACCACAAAAACCAAGCGACACCCATATCAACTAGAATTGGGGGTGACAGAAGCTCGGAACGCTAAACCCTACCACTATGGTCTGTCTTACAAACAGCTTAGTAAAACATATTTATGCGACTTTTAAACTTTAAAAAAACGACAACATCGATGCATACTAAATGGTAATTAAGTTACTTTTAATACTTATAAAGGGAAGGGTTTATTATATACTTGCCTGCCTCCTTTCTTTATCCTGAATTAATGGTGTTTTAAAGGCAAATGAATCAGGTGTGCCAGAGTAGAACGTTTTTCGGTGAGCCTCTGGCTCTTCGCTCAAGGATCACGCGGGTTTCATAGAATTTTAGTGGGTGTTCGGATCACTTCCAGCGATTCCCTCACTTCCAACCGATGATTGCTCGATTGGGGGGCGTTAATGCATTTTCCAGCACAAAAAGTTTTAATATTTTTACTTGGAATTTTTAATTGAAATATATTATTTTATCATTAGTACGAAGTTTTCCATCGACAGTAATAAGCCTATTTAGAAGTTTACTAAATTTATACATATCACGTATTTCGAATCTTTTTGAATTTGGATCACTGCTTATTCATAGTTTTAATAAATTTATATACAAATTTATCATATCATAGTAATAAATGGACACGCCAAGCTAATTTGAGGAGTTGTAAGCTCCATTGTAACGTATAAAATTCAATGACTGAGTAAATGTTGACATCCGTAACAGGGTTCTAACGTCCGAGAACGAGACGCAAGCTGCGCCCGCGCACGGGGATACTATTTGAGAATGGTATAAAAGTGCGCGTCGACGTTCTAACAGTATCACTTGCCGAAGAGGATTTAATATACAATATTAAAATGGCAGCTAAGGTAAAAAAATCTAACGAAAAACATTTTATTTTTTAATAAAATATGAAAAATCGCATACTGCCGTTATAATATATATAAACCTTGTTTTGATTTTTTAAGGCAATTTTTATATATAATATTAAAATAATTTACAGATTGCCTGATTTTTTATTTCCGTCAATTAAAATTTAAAATTATGACAATCAAAGCTATTTAGCTTATTGTTATATTATAGTGCAAGTTAAAATTATTGCGTTTAATTGTAATCATTATCATTTTTTCTAATATTTCATATAATATTGCATTCATAATTTTAGGAGGCCAAAAAAAATATTAATTGAGATTTTTTTTTACAGTTTGTAGTACTTCTGTGCGCGGTAGCAACTGCTCACGCCGGTGGCTTATACGGCGCTTCATACGCCGCAGCCCCATTGGCATCATACGCTGCTGCACCAATCACAACACTTGCAGCAAGCCCACTAATTAAGAGTTATGCTCCTGCTCTATCGGCATACTCCGTTCCTGCCATCTCATCATATGCCGCTCCTGGCATCTCAGCGTATGCAGCACCCGCTATCTCATCATACGCCGCCGCACCCGTAGCGTACTCTGCTCCAGTAGTAAAAGCAGTCGCACCCGCTGTATCAACAGTCTCATCGTACTCCACTCAAACTTCCCACGGTACACCTCTGATAGCTAAGACTGTCGCGCCCGTTGCAACATATGCATCGGCACCACTCATCAAGAGCTACGCTGCACCTGCTATTTCCGCGTATGCAGCTCCCGCCATTTCCGCGTATGCTGCTCCAGCGATTTCGGCTTACGCTGCTGGCCCAATTGTCAAAAGCTACGCTACACCATCTGTAGCGTACTCTGCTCCACTGACCACATACGCCGCTGCCCCTGTTCTGAAATCCGCTGTGGCCTACTCTGCTGCGCCAGCGATCGCATATGGTGGTTATGCCGGACACGGCTGGTGATCACTTTACCAATTTGTACAAAGACCTAGTTTTATGTAATGTATATATTTATTTCAAAGCGCTCGAAGAGAATAAATATTTTTAAACATTTCTTGGTTTTTTTTATGGAAGTTCATAAAAGGTGGGTAATGTAATAATTTAACCCGATAGAATAACTGATAATAGCATTATCAGTTATTGCTATTTATTATTGTTACAAAAGCTATAATTTTATACATTCATTGTAAAGTATCAAAAACTTGTGAAAAATATGACATACTGTAGTTAAATAAAATAAATTGCTGTAGCACGGACAAAATATAGTTCAGGTTCAGTCATTTCAGGATCTTTATTGAATTATATAAACATGAGAAGAAAAATAGTTATCCTTATACGAATATTAAATTACATCAATGAAAAAGATGTCTTTCTCACATTTTATTATTACTTATTTAAAATATATTTTTTTAGTTAGTTTAGACACCGGAGTTTTAAGGACTTGTTAAAGATTTAATATCATTTAATATACTTATATAACTTACATATACAATTAAACATGATAACATTATATCGAACCTTAACATTAATACAGAAAAATAAAAGAAACTAAAATGCGCCATCAGAAGCAAATGGATGGGTGCCCATAAGGCTGGTAGCGTTACCTCTTTGGACAGCGATACTTATACGCTGTCTGTGTAACTAAGTGAGATGAAATTTCTTTCAAAAAGCTTTTAGCCTGCGAGAGCGGCCGCGTCATTAGCTGAAAACGCCAAGAGGCGCAAATATGAGAGCCTTGCTTTAGAATACATATTTGTGCCTTTTGGCATGGAGACATTGGGACCGTGGGGTCCTGAGGCTAAAAGCTTTTTGAAAGAAATTTCATCTCACTTAGTTGATGTCACCAGTGACCCTAAGGCCGGGTGGTACTTCGGACAGCGTATAAGTATCGCTGTCCAAAGAGGTAACGCTGCCAGCCTTATGGGCACCCATCCATTTGCTTCTGATGGCGCATTTTAGTTACTTTTATTTTTTCTGTATTAATGTTGAGGTTATCATGCTTAATTATATATTTAAGTTACATAATAATTTATGAAATTTCGAATTTATGAAATATAATTTTATAAATGAAAAAAAAAACAAAACTTAAATTAATATTAATAAATTTTAAATTAAGATTAAAATAAAAATATATTTATGTATAATATCGCAACATCTATACTTTTATATAATAATTCAAATCAAGTAGAAAAATCGAGATTTTAAATAAACATTTCGGCGTAACAATTAATAACTCTACCAATCGAATGGTGTTAAAATGAAATCTACAAATTATGAATACAATTGCAGTGACCGTTTTATCCTATTACATTTCAATTAGCAATGTGAAATATATTCGTGTTATTTCCGGCATTTTCGGCTTAGCGCGATGTTCCAATAAATTTAATTAGTCGCAGTTAGTGCTCGTGGAATTATATGATCAATTTTGAGAAGGAGATTCCGTCTCCAATATTGTCGTATCAGATGTATAGACCACTACTACGTTACTCCAAATTTCTTATGTTCTATATGTGAATTCAGTAAAAACTCATAAGAATTGAAAGTAGTGACAACTAAGTAGCTAATCAATATTAAAGAATTATATAGTCGACTTCTAGACAGATACTTCTTTTGAAACCCAGTTGATTCTCATAGAATTGAAAAAACACAGCGAGCCTTAATAGTATTCACGATTGAAACATTTCAAAATGAATTCATTGGCTATGAGAAGAAAGCTGCATGACTTGATATTTTTACATTTTTTATTTTTTTTTATTGCTGACAGTTTAGCGCTTGACTGTGATCTGACCTGATGGTAAGTGACGATACAGTCTAAGATGGAAGCGTGCTAATCTATTAAGCGGCGATATACCCCTTACGGTTTCTACACAGCATCGTACCGGAACACAACTCTCTTTGTTTGTCGGTACGTTTTTGCTGGTAGGGTGGTAACTAGCCATGGCCGAAGCCTCCCACCAGTCCAGACTCAGACAAATTAGAAAAGACAATTTCCTAAATTGGTCCTACCGGGGATTGAACCCGGGACCTCAGCTAGCAAAGCGAATACTCGCACCACTGCGCCAGCGAGGCCGTCAAAATACAGATACATATAGAATAAGTGGTGTAGTTTGATGCGAATCAATTTTGAATGATGTCAACATAAGTATCGTAAGTAGTGGTTGACGGTGCTGGTGCACAAATAAATTATATGTCTTATCCATATTATTTTATTTAATATGTATATGTGGACTGTTTGTTGACCCCAATAAATTTAAAAAAAAAGAACATAAACGTGCCTATCAGACGTCCCAGAAAACCAATTTTTAAGATATGTCATACTCCGCTCTCGCGAACCTTTATCACAAAAAAAAATTCCAAACAATAAACTATGTCATATATATAACCGAATTCGTACAATTAATCCTAGCATTAATATTCTCTGACAACCTACTGTCCTAAAAATCAAAAATTTGTAAAATGTTTCCAACAATTTGAGAATGCTTGTAGTTATGTAAATGTAGTGTAGTTAATGTAGTTAGTTTTTCATTCGCATGTATGTTGTTTATTTTATCATTAATTGATTAATTAACCTTTTAATTCCATTTTTGATTGCTCTAGCAAACACATTCTTGAAATCTTTGTACAACTATAATCGGCTCATACATTAGAATATATCTTTAATGCTGGTGTTTCTAAATAAATAAATAAACCCTGTTTGAGATTTAACGTTGCTGCAGCTCCAAGAACATTCTTGTTTGTTACGAGAAAGAATTTATTTTAACAAAAATTTGTATAATTTAGATGCATTTCCTACCTGAAGGCGGTAGCTGTAAGGAGGCTTCTCTTAACAAAAACTTATTTAAATTGAGTCTATCTTTAAACAGTTGTTACTTTATAAAGTTCAATTTAGCAAAATTTGATTAAATTTAGATGATATCTAACGCAAAACAGTACTTTTTCTGTAAGTTAAAAGTAAGATAAATGGTAAAGATTCAATTAGTGAATTCTATTCACTAGTTAAATTGCCAAAATCAAAACCATTATCATATGTAGTCCTTTGAACATATAAATGTTTTATCCCAAAAACGTTTAATCCGATTGCTATCAAACTATGGCTACTTATTGATTGTATTTTGCTATAATATTGCACATATGTAAGTGCAGTCTTCGTCAAAGGCTTAATCAATTTTGATGATTTTTTTTGTATAGAAGGACGGATGTTCAAATGTATAAAAGAATGGTTTTGGCAAAGGTCCGGCATTCCCCATTATTTCCACATGTTCGGAAAATTTGCGGGTTACACAGAACCTGCAAAAATGTACTTTGTAACATAGAATTAAAAATAAGAAATAAACCAGGAAGGAGGTAGGCAAAAAGTAATAAAAGTAAATTTGTATAGGTGTTATTGTATTTATAATATAACTATATTATCAATTACATGTATACACACCAACTTTGTCTACTCAGATTTTATGCTACATTTAATGGAAAAGCTAATCCGGATGCATTACATTGTGGTTAATGAATGGGTCTTCTAAGAATGTCGTAGATGTATGAAACCAATCCGACATTTTGCTAAATATCCCCTACAATTTTAGGTATAATTTCTAGATTCTTTGACTAAACTAAATGATTCATTTAAATAAAATATTCATCTAATTTAATTATTTTACAACAAAGAAGTTGAGCCGAAATATAGAAAACACTTTCAAGGGTAGGCGCTTGTAATATCATCAGGAATTTAATTCTGAAATAGTTTCGTTACTTGGAAGTCAATAACGTATTTTAATAACTGCTCAGCTCAGCTATTTCAGTATTGTCCACTGTTTTGACTTAAAACATAGAATTATAAAATCACTTTATATTATATATCTAGTAAAAAAATCGTTGTCTCTACATAGAAAGAAATCTTTTACCTTACGTAAAAGGTTTAAAGATTTCTTTCTGTAGACGAGACCATACAATTAATTTTATAAAAAGATCATTTCGACAAGAGTGAATGGATACAAATGGATTTTGTTTACGATGGAAAATTTCAATAAGACCTATAATGGTGTAAGGGAGAGTTTCAAGTAGTAGTGGGAATGCCAAAACTGCAACAATTTGTGATAAATACATCTACCAATGGAAAATTGTTTCAAAAAAATCGTGTAATAAAATCCTAACTTTAGATTTATGAGTTATATTTAACTATTTTTTTTATTTCATTGCAAGTTAAATCTTTAGCAAAGAAGCCGGGTTTATAATTCGCCTGCAACATGCATATAGTCAACTCTGCTTACACGCTCCGGTTCGTTACCAAAGCCTTTGTCCTGTGTCCTCACTTCACTCCTGCTTCCTTATCTTGTGCACTATGAAATCATATTAAAGGAATATTTATCTTTTGTATTGTCATATACGTAAACAGATTTTAAGATACGTTATATATTTTCATCTCTTTTTAAATTGTATACAGGTAAGGAATAGACTGTGATCTTATCTCAAGGTAATTGAATACACACATTCTATAAATTAGTTTTTAGTGTATGATAATCATTAAGAAACTTTTCTTATTATAGCAAACATAAAGTACATTTACTTTTTTTGTATTCATTTCTAATGAAAAGTAAGTGGCAACCCATTAACTGTTGGGCACAGGCCTCCTCACTCTGTGAGAAGGACCTTCACCTCCTGAGAGAAGGTCTTTTGAGCATAGACCGACCACGCTGCTCCACTGCGGGTTGGCAGGCATAGTACACAAGTGGACTCTCTATTCCTTCACTATCATAGACCGGTGAGAAATTAGGCGCAGAACCGACGGCTCAACGTGCTCTCCATGGCATTTCCGAATTAAACGCGGTTTTAAAGCTTTTGATATAAAAATTGAAATCGTCTTAATGAGTTTAACTTCCTTTCCTGAATATAAAATCAAGATATGTATTTCGTAATACTGAAATTACCTATTACTAAGTAATTGTACATCTATTTTAGCGCGGTGTTAAATATAAACGTAAAATAAAGCATAATCAACAAGATCACTCACTGACTTCATCACGAGAGATATCATTTGCCATATCATACAAAAAAGGTGAGTGGCCGCTCATTAATGTCTGAATACTTGTTACAGATCTCCTCCCTCATGGGTTTTTAGAGCTGGGACATACCATGATGCTCCACTTCGTGTTGGCAAGCATAGTAGATGGGATCAAAAAGAGATCAGGTTTAGGATCCACGGCTTAACGTGGTCTCCAAGTCACGGAGTGGAGTACACGGCCAACTTCCCTTCTTCAGGCAATTTCTTAACGGAAATCTCATTATCCATTTGTGAGTTCGACGGACCCGGGGCCCAAACCCAGGACTTCATTTCTGTGGCTGAGCAAACTGACCACTACACCAATGAGGTGGTATCACATAATATGTCTTTTTAATTATCAAAGACACTGTGCTTTTTATGAAAAAATGCTCTGTCAATCGTGAAGAAATAATTTGTTATTTATCTTTTATCAAATAAGCATGTTTGCATCTTATACTATATCGTGCTTTACCATTAAGTGAGATTACAGTCAAGCGTTTACCTGAATGCAATAAAAAATCTGCACTTATTTTAACGTTGCCGTAAATTTCATTTGCTGCAAGGCTTTAATCTTGATTTATACGAAACCTGGTGTTTATATCAAAGTTCAAGTTTTTAATTCACATTAAAAGTATGTGTAATTATGAATATTCACATAAATAAATTTTTATAACCTAAATTACTGCGAATAATAAACCCATCAATTAATGGCGTGTCAAACTGAAAAGGATGTAATTATCCATATGATTATATTGGGAATTGAACCGGAAATACTTGAGGTTCGATGAGGTTAACATTAGCATACTTGTTAAGTTCACTATTGTGCCCTTAGGTCAGAACAACAAGTTTTATTTAGCTATGACATAATTAAACCCTTTGATAATATAATTGCCTTAAGTATTCTGTTTATGGATTTATTTTAAATATCCAGAAAAAATAAGGGCCTGTAATTTTGATAATATTTATACTTATATAAAAAAGACTTGTGTCAAATTCTAATGAGGTACAAAAAAGTAAAAACTCTTTTTGGTTTCTGCAAGAAACTCCAAGAATAGAGATATCGCTTACTTAAAAATCTTTTTTTGAAAAAAGATAATAGAAAAGTCATTTTCTAAATTTAAGGATTACGTAGAAAATAAAACTCATTGGTGGAGCGGTTAACTTGCTGCCTCGGAGAGCACGTTAAGCCGTAGGTCCTGCGCATGATCTCTCTCTGATCGCGTCGGATTTTCGTCACATCGGACTATGAGAGTGAAGAAATAAAGAGTACTATGCCTGCCAACCCGTAGTGTAGCAGCGTGGTGGGTCTATATTCTAAAAACCCTCTCTCCTATGAGTGAGGAGGCCTGTTCCCAGCAGTAGGACGTTAATGGGCTCCTACTTACCTTTTCTGCCTTATGCATTTGGACTGTATCAACCTGACAAGCAGCATATCACAGTATACTAACGTAAGTACTTTAACTCGCATTACTCTACGTCTTGTTATATGGGTGTGAGAACCGAACATCCAAGGAATTGGTATCGAAAAGGGCCAGCAAAATACTGGCAACTCTATTTAGTAACAGGTTAGTGCTTGACTATGGTCTCACCTCGCAGTAAAATATAATACATTCCTGTTACCCTATTATATAAGTTATACTGGTTCATTCCTAAAAAAGATCTATTCTTTGCTAGTCAAAGAAGCACCAGCTATAGCTAAATCTATAAACTATTGAAACATCTGCTACTGTCTTATTTCAGACTTGATGTCGAAAAATTTATAACAAGCTTCAGCCTTGACACTGAATTATAGCGCCCACAGCGATGGACCGAAACGAGTACACTGCAAATGTCAATAACAAGTCTTACTGGCTATATAAAAGCATCTGCTGAAGAATCAAACTCATTCCATCTACTACAACGGAACTAGTAAACATGTACACAAAGGTAGGAACAATTGTTTACGAACGTAAGAAATCCATCACCATCATTAACATTGCCCCAATTAACGTAATTAATTCAAATGTTGCGTGTAAATATATTTGAATGTTTCACTTAATGTGTTTAGATAAACAATTTCTTTATACATGCATTATAAAATACTTATAACATAATTAAGCGATTAAACAAATGTCTCTGGTTTCTACGAAGCGTTTTTATATAAAGTTGTGTTTATTTTAGATTCACAATAATCGGAAACATATACTGTTTCAGATTATGTCTTTAAGAGTTAAAAATTTTTAATATAAATGTATACCTTTTAATATCATGTCTCAATTTAACGTCCCTTTACAATTTTAGCTGGACTTGGTTTACGTACTATATATGTATTAAATTAGTATATAATGAAACAAAACCGTGTGTTTTAAAATCTAATACAATATAGAATCGTTTAAAATAATATATATACTTGCGTATACAGTTAAATTAAGATAAATATAAATGCTACTATTTGATTTCATACTATAAAATTCTGCCAAATTGTAATCGATAGATTACCATGAATATATTGATATAAAGTTATTTAATTTTATCCAATCGGTTTTCTGTAGTTAATGGCCCTTTTGAGGAATCGATTTTACAGTAAGATTGCTATATCATACCTTTTCTTTGTTATTTGTCAGTGATTAAGTTTTTTTGTACTTGTATAGAAATATATCGGTTCACTTGATGTAATATGATTGTATCCATCTATAGATGTTTAAAAAACTACTGGGACTTTAGAAATTCTTGGTCAAAACGATAATAGCGGTTTCTAATGAGTATATATTCTATTATAAATGAAATGAGATATGAAGCAGGGTTCAAGTTACCGACTTGTTAGTGTTTGTGGTTTAAAATATTAAAGGACTAATATATTTTTTGTGTTTGTTTCTATCGAAAAATTAATCACGTATATAAAAAAACTCCCATTGCAATATAAATTATATATATCTTATTAATATATGTTCTTTTTTCCAGGTCGTTGTATTCCTCTGCGCCGCAGGCCTTGCGTCTGCCGGCAACCTCCTCCACGCTGCTCCAGTAGCGTACAGCTCTCCAGTGTCATCGGTGTCGTACTCCTCACAAACAACTGCTCACGCCGCTCCCGTTGCATATACCAGCCCTCTCTTAACCAAAACTGTGGCAACCTACGGTGCAGCACCTGTTTTAACTAAAACCATTTCTCCAGCGGTATCCTACCAGACAATTTCCACCAACTCCGTTCCAGCCATTTCTGCCTATTCCTCCCCGTACATAACAAAAACCATTGCAGCACCATCAATTTATGCCTCTAGCCCAGTTTCTTATTCCTCGCTCGCCCATGCTGCCCCAGTTGCATACAGCAGCCCTGTGTTGACCAAAACAATTGCTGCACCTGTAACTACTTATGCAGCAGCTCCTGTGACTACGTATGCTGCTTCTGCTCCAGCGTACTCAACTTACGCTGCTGCACCCGTACTGAAATCTGCGATAACTTACTCTGCTGCACCTGCAGTCTCTCATGTCTCTTACACCGGATTAGGCGCCAGCTACGGATGGTAGAAAACAGATGAATGCAAATATTTATTATGTAAATACGCTTTATTATGTTTATTATAGATTATTGAATATTTTATAATAAAAAATTTAAAGTCGAACATGCATATCTTTTATTAACATATCCTTACACCTTGCTAAAATGCGATAAATTGAACGATGACCTCGATGAAATAATCATTATGGTAGTACTTTAATGATCCCTGATTCGAATTCCGGTCGAGCAAATTAAAATATTTGTATTTTCTTATTTGTATACATGGAAGACAAGTCCCACGCTAAATACTAACACACTAACAACGATGTGTTGCAATGCAAAAAATTACGTTTTCTGTATGTAATCCTACGTAGTAAAAACATTAATCAATGATGATTATATTCTATTAGGTTATCGCGTTACTATCATAGAATTACCATTAAGTAACAACAAGCGCCATTTGCACGCAATAAAAACTAATTTAACAGCATTGTCTAAATAATATGAATCTCAATCAAATCGTAAAACTGTTCCTTAACAAAGAGTCGATGCTCCGTGCAGTTTTATAATTTTTTCAAAAAATGGCAATAACATCGAGGTCAAATAAGTCTTTCTTTAACCCCCAAAAATACAGTCATCTAATGGATTCAAGGTTGTCATGTAAACTATCGTGTCCGGTGTATTTGTATATTTTGTGTATTTGTGTATTTTTCAAATAAATATACAAATACTTTAAAGGATCGCACCTGTTCATACTTTTGCTTTCCCGATCCCGTGGAAATATGAGGAAATCCGAATGTAAATAAATATCTGTCTAAAGTAATCGTCAATCCACCTGAACAAAACATGAAAAAGGGTGTAGGCGATTAGGTTAGTCACATACATACGTGCAGAATAATTACACTTATATAGAACTACATAGAAAATATATTTCATTTTTCCAATATTTACATTTTCGTCATGTTAAATTATTCCAATAGAACAAACAATTTATTTTATAAACGTTTATACGTTGTAGGCTATGTTATCACAGCCTCGTAATTATTAAGTTTGTAATGGCTTTACGAAATGTTTGTTTTTATATAATTTAATTAATCTTGGAGGAAAGTTCATAATTTTGTACTTAACATTTGACTTTTAAATATTCTTCAACAATTTGCAAGTTTTTATGTACATTGCTCATAGAACAGCAAATGTTTGTCTGAGGGAACAGTAAGCTCGAAAACAGATTACCTTTATTTTTTATTACAACCTTTACTATTACTAACAGACTAGCTTTTGCCCGTAATCTAACTTTATGAAAAATAATGAAATACTCTAAGATGAAAGCACGCTTTCTCAGTGATAGGTAATTTACCTCATCGTGGTCTCTAAGCATATTCATACCGGAAAACATTTTCTGATAGATAAGTAATTATTACGACCGAAGTCTCTCACCAGTCAAAACTTCAACAAATTAAAAAGTAAGGTTTTACCCTGCGGGGCCTCGAACTCTGGACCTCCGCTAGCGAAGCGAGTAAGTCCATCACTGCTGTGCGGCTGTTAAACTAGACTGTGTTTATACTTTTAAAATATATAAACAGAAAAGATTTCACTGTATTTAATAGCTTTTCAGCAATGGAAATCTCTTATTTTTCTTTCTATTCTTGACAGAAAATTTTTATTTGTAAAACACGGTGTATAAAATAAACCGGTTTCCAAGGGCTTTATGCCATATCGGTGAATTTAATTCTGAGCGGTGATTTGAGGATGATTGTCTGTTTAGAAATTGATCGTATTGTGTTAAAATGTATTTGTGAACCAGTTTATTGGGGTATGGCGATCTTGTTAATTTCTCGACCATACTCTGTACACCAAAACCAACGTAATAGAATATGTAGCTAGTCTGTATGTCGTCGCATCACTCAGCAGACGCCACGCCAAGAAATGATAAACAAAAATCTCAAATGGACAACGGCGTGGTTTGGCTTATGACCAAAATTGTAACCGTGTTAAATAGTCAAAATATATACAGTTTAATCGAGTCCGGATTTTATGAATCTTCGCCAATTTGATGGCTAACTCATAGGAGTTCATTAAAATGCAGACTCGATTAAACTGTCATCTATGTGTATGGAGTAGTTGTGTGACGCGGGGACTTACAGACTAGCTACATATTGTATGACGTGGGGTTTGGTGTACAGAGCATGGTGCAGAAATTAACGATACATTCCCAAGGGGCACGCCATTGTTACGTAGAATCAAATACAATAAATAACTAGACTATTTCAGAGGTACCTTCTAAGAGATGGAGAAATATTTGTCATCAAAAAAGCGGCCCAAATTGGAAGCAAAGGCACAAAGAGAGAGAAAGAGCCTTGGATAAGTTTAGGGGAACCTACACCACAGAGGGAGTAACATTTAACTGCCTCATTGGCCTAGTGGTTCGAGTCCCGGGTCGGGCCAATTCAACAATCAATATTGAGTTTACTATTAAGATTTTCTCCAAATTTACCTGAAGTTGGGAAGTTGGCGGTGTGCTCCAACCCCGTACCTCGGAGAGCACGTTAAGCCGTCCGTCCTGCGCCTGATTTCTCACCGGTCGTGTCGGATTCCCGTCACATCGGACTATGAGAGTGAAGGAATAGAGAGTGTACTTTTGTACTATGCCTGCCAATCCGCAGTTGAGCAGCGTGGTGGGCCTATGCTCTAAAAACCCTCTCCTATAAGTGAGGAGGCCTATGCCCAGCAGTGGGACGTTAAACTTACCTTACACCACAGAGGGGACTATTACTCATATTATATATAGATTTAAGAATAATTAGTCCCGACTTATAGAATATTCTGTCTAGATATAGGAATAGCTAGTTAAGTTTTTAAAATTCCTTGTGGTTTAATTGTAAATAGTAGAAATAAAGGCTGTTATACTTTATTTATATATTTTATATTATTGACGTTTAAGTTTGTTCTTTAATGCATAAATTTAAATTGATTGACAACACTACTAGTTCACTTATTGTTAACCTACTCCATACTTTGTCTACATACGTAACATAAAGTTATTCACCTAACAAAGTAAAGCGTTGCATCACTTAAAGAAATAAATCAATTTTACAGGTAACCAAAAGAATAAAAACGAAGATAACTGTTATCGTGTAATTTATTAATTTATGGCAAAACACTGCTGCTTTCTATTTAACATCCGTAAACCAATTACGTTAGTTGTAACGTAAGGAATAGATAAAGTAACAACAGTAACGAATTTTAATATTAATTAGGTATCCTTTAGTTACACTTTAAAATAATTCTGACGCCTTATACAAAGCCAAAATACTACCATAATTTTATAGAATTTTTAACATTTATGTGTTAAATAATGTAAATTTTTACTTTTTTTGTTTTAAACTTAATATTAGACTAGCAATGCCCCGCGGTGTCACCCGCGTAGATACCAATCTCTTGGCAGTGGAAAGTCTATTATATCAGACTATAGGGTTATTTTAGTTAGACGTTTTGTTACTTTCTTATTATTTACTTCCGCTCGGATTATTTGATACCCACTTACATTCATAACCTCATCAATATACAGATTTTACTCTACAGCGAATATATATCTGATACATTCTTAAATTCTTCACATCATTTACATAGAATATTCGACATTAGTCAATTATATAATAATAATTAAAAAGGTATTGAAAGATTTTTTTTAATCGGTCCAGTAATTTTTAGCTTGATAATTATAAAATATAAAAAATTCAAAAATTCAAAATGCAAACCTTTCTTCTATATTATAAGCGATTTAGTTGTAATACTCCGATTTCTATAATTTTTAAAAATATTTTAGAGTTATTGATTGACATTTAATGGGCTATGGATAAATACAGAGGTATGAATATGATTTATTTATTGCCGGCACCCTTTAAACCGGCAACTTTTAAAATGGCAAAAAGTAGTTATTGTGGTATAACTACATTGCACACATGCTATCGCGGATTTTTTTATAGATATTAATATTGCAGAACATTATTTTGTTCTACCTTCAATAGTTTACACAGGGCACGCGATAGCAAATTTTTTGTTTCACACCTTGGGTTACATTGATCCCTATTTTATTAGAAAGTAATATAACCTTTGTCGTTTAGTGGAAAATGCAGCTTTCTAATGGTGAAAAAATAATCGAAATCGGTCCAGTAGTTTTTGTGTGAAAACGTAACAAACATACAAACTTACATACATACAAAATTACAAATGTTTCCTCTTTATAATATTAGTTTTGATGTACCACAAGATATTATTTTACATAAGAAATATTATAACATAAGAATGTTTACATGGCTCTTTACCAACAGAACAATCATGAAATTATTTGTCTGTTTGTACCCGCTCAACTCAGTTATGCCTGGCCCGATCTGGACCTATAAAAAGTTTCAAAATTACTAAATCATAAGCTGAAAATATGCTATTTAGTATACTGTAATTAGTAAAAGCCATTTAAAAATATTTTTGCCATTGGACAAATAATATTTAAAGGTTAACTAATTGAATCGAATGCGAGGAGATGATCCTTGACACTGAAACAAAATGCCTGCAGCGATGTCCGGAGCGTTTAAGTCACATTGTCATGTCAATACCTGTTCTTAGCAGCCGTATAAAAGCATCTGCAATTGATCTAAAAATCATTCCAACAGTAACAACGGAAGAAGCAATCATGTACACAAAGGTATTAGGATTTTTTTTTGTACTAAATATGTAACTAACAATACTGATTCTAAGTCATAGTTACATGAAGAATTTAATCTATTTTAGATACTCAGCATCTACGTTTTCACATATACGCCGTTTATTCAAATAAATTAATTTGTTCATTAAATTCTTTATAAATGTAAATACAACATTTCAAAATTAATAACCCCGTTTTGACACTTTTCAGATTCTGTTTTAATTAATATTCACTCAATTGACTGACAATAACATTGATAACCAAATTTGGATAACCAATGTATTAAATTTTATTTCATTTATTATAATTACTAATTGATTATTCTTTGTAAATAATGATATTTCTTCATAAATTAATAATGCTGTATAATAGTAAATTTACAATAAACTTATCCTATTTAAAATGTATTTCTTGATATAGGCGTGGTGAAATTACAACAGCCTTATTAGAATTCTTAAACCATTTAGATTAAACATCTTTTCCAATGATGTCTAGTAAATAGAATCGTAGTTATAATTTATATGGATTGAAATACTGATTTTGTAATATTATATTCACAGGTCGTAGTAATTCTGTGTGCTGCAGGCCTCGCATCTGCTGGCAACCTCCTCCACGCTGCACCAGTGGCATACGCCGCAGCACCAGTTGTTACTAAAACAATCTCCCCTGCAGTTTCCTACCAATCTATTTCTACCCACTCTGCACCTGCAATCGCTGCATATTCGTCACCATATCTTACCAAAACTATCGCAGCACCTTCGGTATACTCTGCACCTGTCTCTTATTCATCAGTAGCTGCTCCTTTGGCATACTCCAGCCCCCTTTTGACTAAAACCATTGCTGCTCCAGTAACGACTTATGCTGCTGCTGCCCCAGCTATCTCCACTTATGCTGCCGCACCCTTAGTTAAATCTGCAATCACTTACTCCGCTGCACCAGCTGTTTCACACGTGACATACACTGGCTTAGGTGTAAACTACGGATGGTAAAGGATAAATTTGTAGCAAATATGTATATAGACAACTATGTTGAACCTTAACTTATTGAAACACTTAATAAACAGTCATTAAAAACTGATATTTGTTTTATTAATAGTCAATAAGATATAATTTCATCTCTTAAGGAATACCATATTCACATTAAACATATTAAAACAAAGAAGTGCCGACATTAGTAAAGCAGGTATTGTCAGATTCATATTTATTTATTTGTTAAATAAGAAAATATATATCGGAAATGGAACTGCAAAGGATATTAATTCATAATTTGCGGTTAAAGCCTTTAATTAATATTGATTCGTAAGATACCACCGGACAAGTATCTCAAGACTAAGATTATTATTTTGTGTGTGCTTTACTTACGTCATTGACTTTATCAGTATAATTTTTGGCTTCCAGTACGTAATCTAGTCTCTTACAAAAGGTTTGTCATGATTAATTCGGCTTAAATTTTAAAACATAAAAATCAGGTTATTAATGACAGTCTTGTCATGAAAGTTCAGCCATTTTAAAGATTAACGCAAGTCACCTAAAAATCAAAACATTTTTTGTATAAACACACTCTTTTACGTTTTCATTTCGTTTAACAAAATGAAACCAAACCTTTAAAATGTAAGGTAAATAGCAGCTCATTAACGTCCCACATCTGGGCACAGACCTAATCGCTCAAATGAGAGAGGGTTTTTAGAGCATAGACCCACCCACGCTGCTCCACTGCGGATTGGCATGCAAAGTACACAAGTTTACTCTCATAGTCCAATGTGACGGCAATTCGACACGACCGGAGAGAGAGATCATATGCAGGACCGACGGCTTAACGTGCTCTCCGAGGTACGGGTATGGATCACACCGCCAAATTTTTCCCAACTTCTGGCAAATATTGAGAAAATCTTAATAGAAAACTCATTATCGATTTCGAACTGGCCCGACCCGGGACTCGAACCAGGACCTCATGTCTGTAGTCGTAAATGCTAACCACTAGACCAATGAGGCAGTCTATAAAAAATGTCTATAAAATGTATACATTTCAAATAAATAATTTCAAACAATTGTAACCATAACATTTGAAGATTACAACAATTCAACAAAAATAAATAAATTATTTTATAGCGCCCTTTCCTCCAATAGTTTAATGGTTTTCAATAACCATGATACGGTCATAATGTTAAGGTAACAGCCTCTTGTGACATCCATTACGATTTTCGAGTGACCTTACCCGTAGGCCACAATAAATTACGTTAAATCGTAAAATTAACTAACCTCATTTTTATAATGCCATTAATACTCTTAACTTTCGTGCGTATGTGAAAGTTATGTAACTATTTTATACAAACGGCGTATGCAAGTGTTTTTTATTAATGTTTAATGAAAATCGGGTAGTATATTATCCGTAAAAGTTATATTTATAACTTTACTGTTATTATTAAGCTTTACTTAAAATATATTTATATAAAACTATTCTCGTAATGTAAACATTACTTTCATATGATGATTAGTATATCCAATGTATGGTATCATGACGAGTACTTCATATCAATTGTCGTGGTCGCTTTTAACGATTTATTTTTTGTATGTGGGAATAAGTCTTAAGATATTTCTTCACTCTTCTATCCACACTCCCCATTTTTTTATCGCGGTTTCTTTAAAATTTTATATTATAGAACAGCTTAGGTCGTGTCAACTAGTCATAGCAGTTACTACTACTCGCAATTTATCTGTGTGACTGTTTTTCTATAAGATTAATATAAAAAAAAATCAAATTGACTCATCATTTAATACAGCTCTATTCTCTCTCTATATCTATAGATTTTATATATTCTAAGATGCGAGTCAGGAAGTTGCAGAGTCTATTTTTTTTTCGATTAAACCAATAACTGAGAATACAGTTCACCTTTTTGTTTCGCTGGGAAATGCTGCACTGGCCCCGACCATATTTCAGGAGTGTGGGACTCGGGGAACAAGAAGGCCTGGCAGTACCGACTAATACCCAGCGAAACCCTCTTCATTCATGAATGAAGCACCAGGGGTTAATTTTTCGCTTTCATCCCTGATGTCTCAGATGAAACCGACTGAGAATTCTCGAAGACTTACGATAACAGACACTGCCTTGTACCCTGCTTCCTCCAGCTGTATGAGGTAGCAGCTATTGCAATCTCCCTCTCCCGTTCGTGAGCCTCCTTCAGTGAGATAATCGTCTCACAGAAGATGACCACTCCCGTACAACATCTCTCACCATAGAGCGTCGCGCCTACAACGCTGTCCAATGAGAGGTACGCGCCGATCTGTGCAACAATGAGGTGAGGTCTCCAGGCTGCACAATCTGCAAAAGTATGCTACGCTGAGTCGATGGCAGCACCATACTCGTGGCAGGCTGATGACCCCTCGCAACCAATTCTGTGCAGGAAGTTTCGGAAATATTCGTGTCCGGTCAGAACCTTTACCAATCTATAGGTAGACGACCCGTGCTTCCAAGAATGCTATTGTTCCAAGTGAGGGCGGATCGCTTCCACAGTGGCTACGCCCGCTACTGGAAACCTAAGATCCTCTTTCCATCATTGGAAAAGAATAGAGTTCACGTTATATTATGTTATCGCAAGCAATAATCAGTGAATACCTACAATCGGATACAACACAAAATATATAAGCCTTGTCAAATTAAATTATATGCTTAGTAAAATACTTGTTTCAATAAAACTTATTGAATCCAATTAAAACTATATTTTCCAGCGAGGAAAATTGTTTTGATTAATGTTTCGTTTATGTCAGGCACTAATATACATATGACCCGATATAATGTCCGATTTCTTGCCCAAATTATTAAGAAAAAGTTAGTTACTTATTTTACGTAGAATACATAATTATAGTAGGAGTATCTATTAAAATGTATATTTTTAACCGACTTCAAAAAAAGGAGGAGGTTATCAATTCGTCTGTATTTTTTTTTGTTTGTTGCCTCATATCTCCCGACTGGGTGGACCGATCTTGATGATTTTTTATTTAAATTAAAGGTGGTGCTTATCCTAGGGTCCCATTTTTTTAACCAGTTCTGATGATGGCATCCATGAGAAAGACGGATAAGTCTTAAATTTGCGTAAGCATGTGCGCGATAAATGAACAAATAACTCAAGATCACGCCAACCGATTTCGATGATTCTTTTTTTATTAGAAAGGATATACTTCAAGGGTTGATTTGTGATAGTTTGGTAAGTTTCTAATGATGGAATCCATGACAAAGTGACGGAACTCTTAAATTCTTAAGAGCAAATCAACGATACTCGGCAGAATCTTCTATAAGCTATCCAGATACTTGAGTCGCCTACCGTAACTTCGGTATGGTCAAGTGCTCGTCGTAGTTAAATATGAAGATCAATAGAACTCCTCAACGGCTTACAGTAAGAGTGCGATTTTTGGCAAAATCTATAACTGTCTGTAATCAAATGGCAATGACCTTACGTTTGTTGCTGCATTGCAATATTTGAAAGGTGAATTATGTGTGAAGCGGTGGTATAAGGGTTCGAGCCTGGGTGTGGCAATATTAATGTAAATTTAACTTTGTAAAGTTGTTTCATTTAAACGGTGTTATCTCATGACAAACGCGTTTCAGGTGTACATATATTGCGACAAATTTAATAGTTTACTTCAGATTCACTAAAAATCATAAAATAAATATAAATTTTAACAAAAAAAGAACCGCCTTCAAAACAAACTTACAAATACATTAATATGCTCTAAAAAGTAAGAAATAATTGCTTATTCTTTTAAAGTGTTCTTCGTATTCTTATATTTGGAGTCGGTGTCAGCCAAGGTACCTACATATATAGCTATAGGTGGCAGAGACGCGGGAGCTGCCAAATGGACACGCGGGGAACATCTGCCTTGGCTGACGCCGACTCCGAATATAACAATACGAAGAACTCTATAAAAGAATATGCAATTATTTCTTACTTTTTAGAGCATATTAATGTATTTATAAGTTTGTTTTGAAGGCGGTTCTTTTTTTGTTAAAATTTCTATTTATGCAAATTTATTTTATAAATCTGGCAAAAAAAATTTTGAATGTTACTAGACTGCAAATTGAAATATATTCGATTGTCAGAAGTAATTTTATCCAGAAAATATATTTTATTTAAGCTATGAATCTTAAGTAGTGTGCACACAAGCATATAGAAATTGATCACATACAAGTTAAAGGAAAAGTTTTACATGCGCCTCAATAATTTTGAATGGCATTTGCGCGAAGATTCAAACTTGTCTTCGTGCATATGCAGTTTTAACTTTAATTTCACGGTTTATTCAAATAAAGCCACTAAGGCTTATTTTTGCATTTATTTACTAAATAATATACTGAATGACATATTCACTATGGAAATATCATCAGGATAGTAGAATCATTATTGAACTTCTAAGGGGCACAACCTTACTTACTTACTTATGTAATATATAAGTATTAAATAACTATGGATTCTAAATTAAAAATATTCTTACCGACGTCGTTACCAGTCTTTATACAAGCATCTTAAAATGGCTTTACATTAAAGTGAAATTTAATTTTTTAAATTAGTTTCTAATACAATAACTATTATCACTTTACAAATAACCTTTTGTAACAGATAATATGCAAAACCTGGGTTGTAATCTACTGGGTTACTCTATACAGATATCTTATTAAAATTACAAGTAACCTTTTGTAAACTATACGTAATACGGTTGAAGTCAGTGATGTTATAAAAAAAAATAATTTTTGTTGCTAACTTATCTGAAAATAAGTTAATCCTACTAACACGTGTCATGTATACGTTATTTATGCCATTGCTGGTTATTAACAGTATCAATTTATAACCAAAATTTTTGTTGAAGAATTGTTACGCTTAAGGTTAAATGGATTGAAACATAACATGACCTAATCGTATTTGGTCATATTGGGTTACAGAATGATCTTAAATTACCCTAGAAGCCAAATACCCATTGAATAAACTATAGCTAAGTTTTTTTACGTCAATTTTCTATAGATCAATTACAAAATATATAAAATAAATACGAAATATTGCAAATTTTCCTCTTGTAACAGTTGTAGTTTGGAAGGTTCCTCAAAATTCTGAGGCGATTTCTTTTCTTAATAAACTATATATGGAAAAAGTAGAAACCAAGTGATATTTCAAACTATGTCAAAATATCTTTATGACGACGTTTCAGAATCCTTTTACATTATTTTACTAAAACCTTTTTTTATACATTTCTGACATATTAAATCTCGTGTACGAAATTTAAAGGAACTATTTTTAAACTACACCAAATTATAATGTTACTGTACAAATCAAGAATAACATTTTTATGTAAGGTATATTGTAATAATAGTCCATGCGGAAATTTATTTTGAAAAAACACTAAATAACACCACAATTAATATAGTCAGGCTTTGCTAACTACCGGATTCAAAGCAAGTAAATAAAAGTAGTTTAATGTTTATATTAATTTTCTTTTATTTAATTTTAAAATAGTCGTCCATAACAATAATATTATTCAACAGGTTAAGTTAATATGTATGTATTTACAAATGCTCTTCTTATAGTTTACCATCCACGGCCAGCAGCCCAGCCATTGCCAGCCCATCCGTGGCCAAGTCCCAACCCTACAGAAAGGGCTGGAGCGGCAGCGTAAGAAACAGCTGGAGCCGCAGCATAAGTAGCAATCGCTGGAGAAGCGATAGCTACTGGAGCTGATGCATATGACACTGAAGGAGCAATAGCGCGGGCCAAAGGAGCACCATAACTAGAGATTGTAGGTACAGAGTAACTTCTTGCAAGAACTGGGGCTGATGCGGCATATGATCTTAGGACAGGAGCTGCGGAAGCGTATGTCCTAACAACAGGGGCAGCAGCAGCGTAAGTTCGAGTGACTAAAGGTGCGGCATAACTTCTCGCTAAGACGGGGGCGGCGGAAGCATATGCTACGGGATTTGTTTGAATAGATACTGATTGGTGTGATACGGATGGTGCAGACGAGTATGCTGCTACTGGAGCTGCGTAGGAAACTGCTGGTGCAGCAGCATAGGATACTGCTGGGGCAGCGGCGTAGGAAACTGCTGGAGCAGCGGCGTATGAAACTGCTGGTGCAGCGGCGTAGGATACTGCTGGGGCAGCGGCGTAGGATATCGCTGGTGCTGCAGCATAAGAAACTGCTGGTGCAGCTGCGTATGTGGCAACTGGAGATGCGTGGGATGTGGTTGTAGTGGAGTAAGACACAGCTGTTGCAGGCGAGCTGTATGCCACTGGAGCGGCTTGCAATAAGTTGCCAGCTGAAGCAATTCCAGCAGCACAAAGGAAGATGACAACCTAGAACAAAAACCACATTCAACAAATTTGCATTAAAAAATTCATGCAGTCATAAACTGTATTAAACTGTAATGGCTAAATAGTTATATAAATGAATCGGGCTATAATTATGATTTAAACAGAAAATATTCGCCTACAAATACTGCTTCGTGTTACAAATTTGGTATTATCATACTCTTTAGAAATAAGGAATTAAATGTTATTCGTACCTTGGAATACATGTTTGTGTTATAATATCTATTAACAGAGTAACTTTGAAAACACACGCGTTCACTTTTATACTAAACTGAATAGACTGGTCCCCAATTCTTGCAGAAGCTTAATGCAATACAAAGTTCACTTGCTTGATATTGCAAAATATATTTTAAGCTTTTCCGTTAAGGTTTCATATCTATAAGCTAATATTCCGACTACGGACCTAAAACCATATGTTTGCACCTTTAACAATGTCAGGGCGAAATTTAGCTCGCCTATAAATATATGTACCACATATTAAATCAACATTAGATAAGAGATATTTCATAATTCTAGTCTAACGCAATCTAGTATCATACAATAAAAATATCCTTTAATACTGAGTTCTCATTCTGCTAGTGGAAATATTTATCGAGTCGAAAATCTAAGTGCCTAAAATGTTGGTCTAATTTATTTGAGATTTTTTTTTAAATATAACATTCACTATTATAAAGCGAATTTTACTTTTTATAAAGGATGAATGTAAAGCCTTCAGACTCTTCTGTGAGTATTGAAAGTAAGAGTATTTATAGACAATTACATTATTTCTGCTTATATATTAGCGTTTCATAATGAAAACACCTATTAATACTATATGTCGATCAGCCATGAAATAACATTTACAGTAATTCATAAAAGTAAGTAATAAAATGAATTCTCTAATATAATGAAGGATATTTATTCTTTAATCTAAGTAATAAATAAAGTTTAAAGAATTAATTGGAAAAGGTTTTCTTTTACAAATTTCAACTTTAAATAGCGACGAAATAACGTTAATATAGTTAATATTTTAATTTATTTCTGACAGGTAAGCACTTGACTGTGATCACACCTGATAGTAGGTGATGATACAGTTTAAGATGGATACTCACTAAGCTGGTAAGTGGCAATTTATCTCTTGCTTGGCGGCACGTCTTTGCTAGGTAAGTCTAGACACTGGCAAAATAGAAATTACAGATTCCTTAATTCGCCTTACCGGGGATCGAACCCGGGACTTCTGCTAGCAAATAGAGTACTCGTACCATTGTTTCAGCAAGGCCGCCAATATATACCTTTAAATCAAGCTGGGTAGTGAATCCACCTATATTTTAATAATCTTGACTTGAATGTATGTGTCAACTGCAAAATAGAATTTAGGATTAGATATTTTTATTCTTCCATATTACATTTTTATAAATATAATTTCGCATTGCAACATTAATGCGTTGCTAATAAGTTTTTGAATCAATATTAGTTTGTTTTTCTAATCTAAACGTTATATTTAATTTGTTACGACTAGTATGCAAAAGATGACGATATATTGTATAAGTTAGTAAATTATTGGAACTATCTATTAACAAGTTGTAATTTTTAATCTTTATATAAAATGATAATAAGTGAAAATACCCTCATATAAAAAAAAATTAAGTGAAAATTCTTTGGCAAACCAATTTTTAAGTATTATTGTCAATACAATTGTAACACTTTAGATTTCCGAGACTTAGAAGGAGTGAAAAGTGAAGATATGTTAGGAAATTAATCGGCGTTAAAATAAAGTGTCGAAAATTAATACAAATAATTTATTGAAATCTCAAATGACGAATTCTAAATAATAATGTACGTGCCTTTTTATTTTTGTTTTTTGTCAATATTAAAATTACCTAACCTTCAAACGAATTAGCATAGAAAACGCTGCACATCATCGTGACGCGTTTCATCCGTAAAAATTTTACTCTAATGCGCCTAAAGAAGTTTCACTTCAAAAAACTGAAGTTAAGGGATTTTAAAAGAATGAGAGTAATATACATATGCGATAGGATGACTTAACTATTTCGAATAAACTTACCAAGTTTTGGCAATTGCAATATTATAGTAAACTAAAAAACAATTTATTTAAGTCCAAATATTGATTTACAGCCTTCCAATATATATCTTGTTCAAATTTTAAGTGATTAAATGCTTTTTATTTATCCACTCAAATCCAAATTGCTTAGTATCAATAGTACTTGATAGTAACACAGTTTTCTTTAATACAAAATCATTAATTAAATATTTTTTTGTAAAAAATTGTACAGCGTCATCTATTGAAAGCCCACGTGTTTGAGATTTAAAAGATTTGAGTACCACAATAGATCCACCGTGACACCAGGACGCTCAACGTGAAGTTGTTCGTCCGGAACTTGGCGAGGAGTATGTTCCGCCACGCAGACAACTCCCCACACATACACCGTCACGGCATTGCCAGCCAGCACCCAAGAGCAACAAACACGGGGCGCCATCTGCCTCGAGAGCTTCTGCTGTCACCGCCTCCTGATGTAGGCGATGATGACGGCGAAGACGACGCAATATCAGCTGCAATACTCGGACTTGACCATTTAATTATTTGACCTGGATGGGCCCGCTAGCGTAGCCAGCGGGAACCAGCTCGTGTGATTGCGGGCAAAGCAGAATACCAGTTATCAAATTGATGTCTGAGGAAGATGCCCGGGTAAGGAGGTACTGCCTCGAGGTCCGCAACCCTCAACTTAAGTTGAAAAGAACCCAGGAGAGAGGAGAGATTTGAGTACTTTATGCTAGATGAGTAGGAAATACTTTTTAATATTATTTGCTCATAAACATGACATCATTTGTTAGTTTATCTATAATAGTTTTATAACCTTTTAATGCCTTTTGATGAGTGTAAATATTTTTAGGATTCCCTTATCGCCTCATATTTACACAGCGGTATTTAATCTAGTAACCGCTAAAAATATTTACTTACATTCATTTCAGTGTTGTAATAAACAAAATACAACACGAGTTTATAGATTTAAAAAAAAATCTCGAATAAAACTGGGTACTTTTGCCATAGATGTTTATTTACCTTAATTCCAAATTCAAATATTCTTCATTCAAGGCCTTTAGAATACTTTTAAGTGGTCTAATACTGGTTCATCCACACATTTCAGTACACGACGAGGGCGACAAACAATCTCAAGTTACTACTTAAGAGGTTTCCTTCGCGCCCTGTCCTGAGAAGAACCCACAACTAACTCAGTCGGGTATCCTTTTACTGCTATCATGTAGTATTAATTTATTATATGTAGATTAGAGCAATTCATTCACTCCCACGCTTTTTTATCGTCCGAGTAATGCTTCAAATTATATTACGATTTTTCAGTTAATATTCTTTTAACAAAGGATTTGAATTTAATAGGTGTCATCTCTTGAAAGTCTTCTAGGAGTTTAATTTTATATAGCCTATTTTTAACAAGTTTTTACCTTTTTCTTATTTTATATGCGATGCAATTTGTTTTTCTTTCTTGAACGTGTCAATATTTTTAAGTGCGCACAATAAGTTTTGATATACATAGTGAATCGTTATTATTAAATAATGGTATGAACTTTATTTCATAATGTAAAGCATCTCTTTTTAATACTATGAACATATAGACTACTCTCGATAATATATTTATTAATTAGTAAATTATTTTTCACAATAGTATTTCTTGTTAAATGTAATTTGAAACAAAATAACTTAGTTGTCAATTGTTGTTTTCGTCGTCGTCGTCGTCGCTTCAACCGATGGACGTCCACTCCTGGACATAGATCTCACGTAATGATATCCACAAGGCCCGATCTTGCGTCGCCTGGCTTCAGCGGCTGCCGGCGACCCTCTTGATGTCGTCGGTCCACCTTGTGGGGGTTCTCCCTACACTGCGCCTTCTGGTGTGGGGTCGCCACTCCAGCACCTTAGGACCCAACGTCCATCGGTCCTTCGGATTATGTACCCCGCTCATTGCCACTTCAGGTTCGCGATTCGTAGGGCTATGTCGGTGACTTTGGTTCTGCTACGGATCTTCCCATTTCTGATTTGACCACTGAGAGAAACTCAGAGCGTAGCCCTCTCGATCGCACGCTGAGTGACTCTGAGCTTTCGTATGAGGCCCATAGTCAGCGGCCACGTTTCGGAGCCAGAAGTCATCACTGGAAACACGCACTGTTCGAAGAGCTTCGTCTTCAGGCACTAAGGAATATTGGACGAAAAGATCTGCTGTAGTTACCCGAATGCTGCCCAGGCGAGTTGGATTCGGCGATTGACCTCTTTCTCGAAATTGGACCTACTTAGCTGGACTTAGTGTCTCAGGTACATATACTCGTCTACAACTTCGAGCGCTGAGTTCTCAACGATAACTGGGTTGAGCGGAACATGGATATTGGACATAACGTTTCGTCTTACCCATGTTCATTTTTTTAATTACACAAATTACTATGTTCCGATGTGACATTATATGTATTTATTATAACTGACAACTTGACAAATACACTCTACATTATTCTCGCAAAAAAACAAATATAACTTTATTTAAGTCATTAAAGGGGAAACAACTTTTCTAAACGACTCCGTCTAATAGAAATATTAATATGGAATGAAAGAATAGATCATAAATATAGATAGGCTTAGTAGAACTTGAGTAAGTTTGTGATAATATATGTGCCGAAAACCTTTTACGTTGCGACCTACTTCTTAAGAAATTTAAAATTATAATTGCGTCATTTTGACTGCAATTATACCAGTCGATACATAATGTATATGTGCCCGGGACACGACTCGCATTTATAATCGAACTGGAGCAAAATTGTAGCAATTATTAACAAAGAAAAGTGCAGAAATCAATAAAAGTAAATGTCAATGATACGTAAAAACGTTACATATTTTCGACGAATTTTACACGAACTTCGTAAATGTTTTCTTTATTTTGAAAGGCTTCAGTGGCGTAATCATTTGAGTACTCGCATTGTTGACAAGGGTCTCAAATTCAATTCCAGTGGTAACACTTTATTTCCCATTTTAACCAAAACGATATTATAATACTCGTTGGATCAGGGTGGTTTTACATAATATATAATTATTTATAAGAAAATATGGCATAACATATTTAAAAACACTAAAATATACTTTTCTATTTTGCTCTCGTCACAATCACAATATATTATTTACAAGCTTAGATTAATTTCACTGAATTTTGCCTTATTTCAGAAGCAAATGACAGCGATTGTAGCAGATAAGATTTAGAGTCAAGATTTGGGGTTGAGGTTTTTTACGGATGAAACGCGTGATTAGCGTCACGAAGATGTGCAGCGTTTTTATGCTAATTCGTTTGAAGGTTAGGTAGTTTTAAAATTTACAAATAACATGTGGCATTTTAGCTTGCCACTCGTCACTTAACTACTATTTCTCATATAATATAAAACAAAAATATTACATAAATTCTCTTTTCTAAATTTTAAATTCAAAAACAAAATTTAAATAATAATTACCAATATTTAAAAAACACGGGAGTTTTATTTACTATTCTTGCCTCGAGATTTCAATAAATAATTTGAATAAATTTTCGACACTTAAATTTCTAACATATTTTTTTCCTTTTTCCCTCCCTCAAAGTCTCGGAAATCTAAAGTTGTAGATTTGTATAAATATTAACAAGACTTAAAAATTAGTTTGCCAAAGAAGCTTCACTTCTGACTTGTATATAAGTATGTATTATATAAAAGTAGTATATTAGATATAAGTGTGTATTATAAAACTAGTTGTTTCCCAAATAATATAGAATAAAAATAACAAATCAAAGTGTATTTCTGTATCCATGAAATGATACTTTTATTCAAACTACCAAACACTATATTGTGTGACCTCAACAGAAATAACTTCAAAATTTCACAAAAACGACAATTTTGTTTGTTGATTACAAGTTTTTTGTTTCAAATAAATAAAATAATGGATTTTTTAAACATCTTTATACCTTAGGACTATTATTGCTCAATCATCTACACGTATGTCTGGAACAACTGTCACAACTGGAAAAGTGGGATACATAGCATCACGCCTCATTCCCATAGGGGTAGGCAGAGACCACGTCCTTCCACTTGCCACGATCCTTGCATATCTCCTTCGCTTCTTTCATTCTCATTAAACCTTTCATACAAGTTCGCCGGCTTAGAGTACTCTTGACCTGGCCCTTATTTAAAATGTCCTGGATTTAGTCCATGAACGTTCTCGCCTTGTTCTTCCCCTTCCAACTTTCGCATTTACTCTTGACTCATAAATCCTTTTGTCAGTCTCCTTTCATTCATTCTCTCTGCATGCCTAAACCATCTAAGCATACCTTTCTCGATTTTAGTCACTACGTCTTCTTTTATACCACACTCAGTTTTAATCCCCACCTACTTCTCAACGTTCTCATGTCTACCTTATTATTTGACTTATGTGATTCTTCTGCCATACCTAACATTCACTACCATACATAAGTGTTGGCACCAACACTCCTGCATGCACTGTCAGTCTGGCCTTTTGAGATACCATCTGGCTATTCATAAAGGCGCGCAGGGCACCATTTACCAAATTATATAGTGGGATACACTGAAATAAATACACTTGGTCATACAAGCTAAACAATGAAACTGATCATATAGGTTGATATTTGACATTTCAAGTCTCCTGGATACCGTGTACTATTACTCGAGATGTCGCACCCTTATTTATCATATCTATAGCATATTTGTTTTTAATTTATACCCTGCACCTGTCAGTTTAGTAAGTCCAAATATGACAAAGAGTCAGTAATTTGATTTCTCTTATATGTTAAAATTTGTTTAGGCTAACATTTATTTTAGCAGTTGAGACAATAACTGATTAGATACGATAAAGCCGTTAAGAGATACACTTGAAGCTATTGAGACCTTCGAAAATTAATAATATTTGCATAATAAAGCCAAAAATGTAAGGAAAATTGTAACCTCATTGATCATATAAGAATCAAGAAAGAACATGTTATGCATAATAGTTATCTACAAAATTACAAGCTATTTCAAGTTATGTGATAAATGATGTCCCAGTAGTAGTAGCATGTTAGTAAAAGTGTTGCACAGTTGAATCCTGGGAAAATGTTGCTATGTTCAATATAAAAACACGCGCTTGATAATGGTTTCAAAACACATTATTGCAATTCTCCGTGATTGAAACCAGTACATCCCTGAGTAAATTCTGATGTATCCCTAACTTAATAATCCACACTAGATGAGTTTAAACTACGATTGCTAAGGTACGATACAAAATCTGAAATATTAGAGATTTTAGCGTGTCGAAAAATTGTTGCTGAATAACGAATTTTAAGTTAAGTTCCCCCGCCCCTTAAAATGATTCCTAGAACAAATTGTAAATTCGGTTAAAGGACGCTTTCCATATAAAATATAATGTACAATAGTAGTATATAATAGTAACGTATAGTATATAGTACACAGTTACTTTGCGCATTTATTCCTTTCTATAAATTAGGGACTGATATATCTCCTAAGTGACAACAAAAATAAAAAAGTGCAGTATTAGTAGAGGTTTTGCTTAGTTAAATGATACTAACAAGTAAAACTAAAAGTCATTACTAAGCAAAATGAAAAGACTTGCCCAGGACAGAAGAGTTTTCCGCAAACTGACCGCCAAACTTCATTTTGAAGAAAGCACTAGATGATGATGAAATGATACACTAGACGTAGAGAGACGCTGATGCAGAAAATAATCTTTTCCACAGCTTGGTTAGTGGTAATTCATTTAAAAATTTCAAAAAGAAACACGTTACTAAAAAGACCAGCGTAATAAATAATTTTGTTGCTGTATTCATGTATACGTACATTAAATTAGTTTGGTGAAAAGGCATTGCTCCAAGCTTCATTAACCAGAAAATGGAGTTAACATATTTTCATTAGTATTAAATTGTATAAAGTTATATAAAATCCGACCGTATATTAACCATAAGATGATTAAATTTGTAATCAAATAAACCTCGCTTGTGTCCACAAATTTAAATTATAACATTAAATATTTCCATTGCCTCTTTGATACTTGTTATTATTATTTTATTACAATAATAAGATCCATTAAACCTATGTTTAATGGGTTTAAGATCATAAACGTTGCTAGCACTAAGTTAAAATTAGGTAATGTTAAAAGTTGAATATGGCTTACAAACAAGCTTTGAGTAATAAGTCTTTAAAGCAGAATAAGGAAAATAAAGAAAACATTATGTAAAACAATCTTTTGTTTATTTTTTTATGCATTTTGTGAATTCGAAATAATATTATGGGCACTAAGTTTACCAGGCGTAGTTGGCACCGTGAGCGTTGTAGGAGATGTGAGAGACAGCGGGTGCGGCAGAGTACGACACAGCTGATCGGAGAACTGGAGCAGCGGCAGCGTAGGTGGACACGACGGGGGCGGCGAGCGTTCTAGCGTAAGAGGCGACAGCGGGGGCAGCGTAGGTCCTGGCGTAGGAGGCTAGAGCTGGGGCAGCGTAACTGGCTACGGCAGGTGCCACGAGGCTACCGTGAGCGGTCTGGGTGTTGTAAGATGAGTAAGAAGACACTGCGGGGGCAATGGCGCGAGTAACGGCCACGGCGGGTGCGGCGTGCACGGCTACAGAAGGTGCGGCGGCGGCGTATGTTGCCAAAGGAGAACCATGAGAGGTGGAGGTGGAGTAGGAAGAGTAAGAAGTGGCTGCAGGTGCCACGGTCCTAGCAACGACAGCGGGGGCAGCGGCGTAGGTGCTGATAGCTGGGGCAGCAGCGTAAGCTCTGAGAGCTGGGGCAGCTGCGTAAGTGCTAATAGCTGGGGCAGCTGCGTAAGTGCTAATAGCTGGGGCAGCGGCGTATGTGCTGATTGCCGGGGCAGCAGCGTAAGTCCTGAGAGCTGGGGCAGCTGCGTAAGTGCTAACGACGGGGGCAGCATACGACCTTGCAACGACGGGAGCGGCGGCGTAAGCAGCTACGGGAGCAGCGGCGTAAGCTGCTACGGGAGCAGCATGGGCGGTCTGGGTGGAATAGGAAGAAATGGAGCTGACTGCTGGAGTGAGAGTCCTGGACACGACGGCAGCAGGTGCAGCAATAGCGTGACTACCGTATGCTACAGGAGCTGCGGCCAAGAGACCACTTCCATGGGCGACGCCTAAGGCGCACAGAACGACGACCAACTGAAATAGAAAAATAATTATTATTTAAATATAGATATGCGTAATTACGGTACAACCTATTTACGTCACAATGCTAAGCGCAATGCTCCTTCTCATAAAATAGAGAAGCTTTCACACATGCCATGCTATGTTTTCCCTTAGCAAGAAACATAATAATATATTTTGAGTAAACAACTAGGCAAATATTTTTGGGTGTTTTTGCTGGAATCAAATGAATAATCCTTTTAGCAAACATCTGCTGGCCTAAACCCTAAGCGGTAAATAAAATTATAGAATGCTCAATATTAACAACTTTGCTATTCATTAACAATAACTTTCGTCTAAATCACATTAATTTTAATATTGCAATTATTTAAACACATACCTTAGCGTACATGGTTATGTTAGTAAATTTGGTAACTGAGTATAATTTCCATAGCGAATGCTCTGGTTTTTATACGAAAAAAATTCTGTTCACAATTTTTGCCACTTCTGTTTTACTTTCATTGCCAAGGCAATCAAGAAACAGTTATTGAGTAAACGCATATACAGATTGTTTCTGAATAAGAGATAGCCTTTCAATTGCATTCAAGTTAACTAACAAGCCTAAGAGCGATATTAATTACTGCCCTATAAAGTCAAAATGGCCCACCTTTTTGAATTTTTGGAGTTATAAAACTTTTTTTATTATGTTTACATAACAAGTATTTAAATTAAACAACCCTCTTTAATTTTTAATTTATATTGGTTTTCATAATAATTCATAACGATTTTATTCAATTTACTCTCGTATAGCAATTGGTGCGATAACTAGCAGTCTAATAAACCGCCTGACTGTGACTTTTGGGAGACCGTCATCTCGCTAATGGAAGCAAATTAGAAGCAAAGGAACGATGCGGCTGATTCCTTTCTTCTCCGTCGAAGGAGGCTGGGTGGCAATAGGCGCAGGTATGCGCTCCACTATTCCCCTCAGTACACTGTAGACTGTCATAGTCGGCATCATCCGGGTTACTAGAAGTGTAATAGAATTCGAAATGGGACCAACTAGTGATCTCATCCAATGATGATGAGGGATGTGCTGGGTTTTAATAGGTATTCTGGTTTCAGCGAATCCCACATTCCCGATTGGAAGAATTTCTTCTAATTCCGGGATGCGTAAAAGCATTTCCCAGGGATAAAAAAATAATCTAGTAACGTTCCACTGCCAGGTAGAGGCTTCCTCACTAGCAGGAATTTAAAGCATGAGCTCATCACGCTGCCTAATTCCGGGTTGACAAACTTCACATATCTTGGAATAGCGCCAGAGATATAAAGGTTTCAGTGTGACGTTTGCCTTTATCAAAGAGGATAATGACGTATTTTTAAATCAGGCACGTAAGTTATTTAAAGAGAACTTAACAAAGCCTTCTTACAAGAATCCTAGTCAATATACCATCGCAAAATTGTATACTGCACACTAAAGATTCCTTATTATAAACGTAAACATACAAACACACATTTCAAGTTTCCACTCTCCCTTCTTAAACTCTCCGAGACACAAGTATGTCACACAACTGCCATCTCCCTAGCTCCAGGCCTAAAATGTACTTAGAATTCTTTACAAAAATATGGCAATGTAAAAGAATTCCTGCTTTGAAATATTTAAAATTACACCATTACGTCGTTGCCTAAAGAGGCTATGACTTTTTAACGAGTTACTTTAAATAACTTGGTAAAACAATGTCAGTGGTTAAGAACGAAATTAACAAATCTAGCTAAAAAGATACAGTTTTATGTAAATTGATAAAAATAAAACTAATTGGTACATTTATCAGTCCCACAAAAATAACTACTAACAGTATTCGCTTAAATATAAGTTTTGCGTATATGCTTGTTTTTATAAATTTTAATATATATTTGAATATATATAAATAATTTTTAAAATAATATAATAAAAAGCGGCAGAGAGTATATCACTTCTCTGCCGCTTTTCATTAAATTTTCAACTAATTTGATTGGCACTTTGGATTTAGCATTAAATTTTAAATATAAATAAAATTAATTTTCATTTAAGGTAATAATGCGTTTTATTAATAGATTGAATTTATACCTAAGTAAATAACAATATTGTCGCTTCAATAATTAAAAACATCCCGAACTAGACTAGACACAAAACGGCCTTGTTTCAGTAAATGACAATACAACAATCACTGCCAAAATAAGCGTAAAATTGTTGTGATTTATTGTACTTTTATGTTGACTAAAGTTCACATCAATTAATGCTTAAATTACATTATATGCGCCAACAATATCGTTTTTAATAAATATTTAAAATATACATTTAAACTACAGAAGTCTTAAATTGAATGCTTCTGTAAAGAGTTTCCTTCTATATAAAAATTTTAGAAGTTTATGTTTGATGGACTATGAGAAAGCCTTCTATTCGGTGGAAACATGGGCCGTGTTGAAATCTTTGCAGAGATGCCGAATTGACCACCGGTACATACACGTGTTGAAGTGTTTGTACGAAAACGCCACTATGTCAGTCCGTATACAGGACCAAAGCACAGAGTCTATCCAACTGCAGCGTGGAGTGCGACAGGGAGATGTTATCTCCCCGAAGCTCTTTACTGCGGCGTTGGAGGACCTGTTTAAGCTTATGGAGTGGAACGGACTGGGCATCAACATCAACGGCGAGTACATCACTCATCTACGGTTTGCCGACGACGTGGTCATTATGGCAGAGACTCTGGAAGATCTCAATGCAATGCTCGATGACCTCAGCAGAGCTTCTCGACAGGTGGGCCTAAAAATGAACATGGATAAGACGAAAGTTATGTCCAATATCCATGTTCCGCTCCACCCAGTCATCGTTGAGAACTCCGCACTCGAAATTGTAGACGAATATACATACCTGGGACACATAGTCCAGCTAGGTAGGTCCAATTTCGAGAAAGAGGTCAACCGCCGAATCCAGCTCGGTTGGGCAGCGTTCGGGAAACTACGCCAGATATTTTCGTCCGATATCCCTCAGTGCCTGAAGACGAAGCTCTTCGAACAGTGCGTGTTGCCAGTGATGACCTACGGCTCCGAAACATGGTCGCTGACTATGGGCCTCATTCGAAAGCTCAGAGTCACTCAGCGTGCGATATGCTCGGAGTTTCTCTGCGCAATCAAATCAGAAATGAGGACATCCGTAGCAGAACCAAAGTCACCGACATAGTCCTACGAATCGCGAACCTGAAGTGGCAATGGGCGGGGCACATAGTCCGACGGACTGATGGACGTTGGGGCCCGAAGGTGCTAGAGTGGCGACCACGCACCGGGCGGCGCAGTGTAGGGAGACCCCCCACAAGGTGGACTTACGACATAAAGAGGGTCGACGGTAGCCGCTGGAGCCAGGCGGCACAAGACCGGGCCTTGTGGAGGTCATTACGTGAGACCTATGTCAAGCAGTGGACGTCCATCGGTTGAAGCGACGACGACGACTTCTTTTATATCTTAAACTACGAAAATTTTGTTTACGTACGAAATTGATGTAGAATATAATCTACCTAAGAGTTTTCTTTCAGAAATTTCTACTATAATATCTAATACATAAAATTTCCCTGTCACAATGTTAGTTGCAGCAGTCCTCCGAAACGGCTTTAGCGATTTGTATCAAATTGTATATGCGTATTTAGTAGGTCTGAGAATCGACTACTATCTATTTTTCATAACCCTAAGTGATATAGGTTGTTCACCCTTAATTTTTTTTTTAATTTTGGGTTGAAATTTTTTTTATGATGTATCATAAAAAAAAATTATGCACACAAAAACACATACAACCCTAAATATTGACCTTTCTACCATCAATCCCTATTTTTTAATAGCGATAATAGTAAGTATATGGCAAAACAACGTTTGCTGGCTCAGCTAGTTATACTATAATCTTACTCCTTAGTAATTGCAAAGCCGTCGTTATTTGTTAACCAAGTTCAACAAAGAAAGAGGTTATTAATTAGTTTGTTACCTCATATATTCCGGCTGGGTGAGCCGATCTTGATTATTATTATTTTTTATATGAAATGTGCTGCTTGTGGTAGGGTCCTATTTTTTAGTCCAGCTCTGATTATGGCATCAATGAGAAAACCGTATACGTCTTAAATTTGCATTAAGCATGTGCGCGACAAATGGAGGAATAGAGTTCTTCGTATTCTTATATTTGAAGTCGGTGTCAGCCAAAGTAGTTACCTACATAGTTTCAATCTATATCTATAGGTTGAAACTATAGAGTTATAGGTGTGAGCGGCGCGAGAGCTGCCAAGCGGACACGCGGGACACACCTACCTTGGGTGACGTCGACTCCGAATATAAGAATACAAAGTACTCTAAAAAAGAATACGCAATTATTTTTTACTTTTTAGAGGATACTAATATATTTCTAAGAGTTTGTTTTGAAGGCTTTGTTCTTTTTTTGTTAAAGATTTTGTTTATTCAATTTACGGATTAATTTCTTTTAAGATATCGACGCTGGAAAGCAAACAGGTGACAGTGACCTGCAAAATATTGTTGAAACATAACAAAAGTCGGTTTAGCTACAAAATACAAACTTAGTATCCAAAATGATGATTCTAACCAGTATTTATCGAAGAAACTATTACTATTGCTTTTACAATAGTAATATATTCTTTTTTTGTATTTGAGTAATATCTTTCTGTACTAAAGAAATATTTTCCAGGGTCGCCTATTATTGCCTGATAATAGGCAAGGTGTGTAAAAATCATTCATGCACTGTGTAGAAGTCAGTAGCAAGTAATATCTGTAGTTAGTCGATTTTGTTAGTAATTTATTTTATACACAATCAGTAAAAATGATTAGGGACGTAGCAATTCAATAATATTTATTGGTTCACCAAACCACGCGATTCATTATTCCATGCAATTCCGCGTCCGATTATGAAATTTTTAAGTTTGTTATTCTCTGTAAAAAAAAATGTAGCAGTTAAAATCGTATCAATTATACACGCAGCCATTTCAAGATTGGTATAAACAACCAATCTTTAATCATTATATATATTGTTTTACGTTTATAAACATATTAATACGTGAAGCAAAAACTTTATACCTATTGGTGATACTGCGGAAATTATTGACGATAGAACAAAAAAATGTTGTACAATATTATAGAATGATTTAATATTTTCAGAAAGTCTACAATACCATATATATATCTCGAACTACTGTAACTATGCCTCTATAACTTTTTTACTTTTTAAAAGTTACTGAAAGTGCCGAAAATAATCAAAATATATTTTACATACCTCTATATTAATCCTTATGCTATTAAGTGACATTTTATTTAAAGCGTTTCAACACCTGTAAAATACTGTTTAAATCGGACATTCCATTAAAAAGATATAAAGTATTAAAAAATGTCAATCTAAAGAAATTTGTAGCAACCCTTTTAACTGGGCCTGAGACATGTGAGTTACCTCATATTCCAAGGATACCAATGATATGTACATCGGTGGGTTATGATTTTATTTTTATCAAGCTAACAATTACTGGAGCGATTTAAAAAATCTCTCAATACCTCCTTGCAATCAAGAATTTTTCAATACCCGTAAAGTATTTTAAAATTTGCTAATGTCAGACATTCTACGTAAATGAGTGTATCCAATAATCTGAAAGGAATGAATGTAAGTGTGTCTCTAATAATCTGAAAGGAAGTAATTAAAAACTAAATGAAATAAACTTTTATGTTAACGAAAATAAATCTATAGTCAGTCTTAGTAACTTTCCACTGCCACGACATCGGTATTTACGCGGGTGAAACCGCGGGGCATTGCTAGTAATTTATATAGAGGCGAGTGCAAAATACTAATATTTTTTTATTACGTATAAAAAAATTGTTGCATTCTGTGGTCAAATTGAGAATAGATTAATATTGTGTGTGATTGCATTTTTAGCAAAGGATGATTTTTTTTAAAAAGCGACATCATTTACAAAAGTTTTGTGTGATTATTTAATTATTTTACCTTTTTTTTAAATCGATATCATCAAATAAATACGATTTATTTTAAAAACCTTTTGCATTTTTTAAACTTATAATTTCAATAAATTGTGGTCAAATTTTGACCACTGGACGACCATTAGTATTAATTTCTCGGAAACTATACCAAAAATTTTTAACAAATAGTAACTTCGTGCATTAACTTATCAATTGCTAATAAAAAGTGGTATGATAACATTTCAATTACAATTGTAATGTAAAACAAATAATTATTATTTGACTATTTTGTCAGTTAATTAATAACCCATGTTGATGAAGTTTCGGTGTGGCTCCAGTTCGTTTTCGCTTTTAAAAGCAGTTTATTTTATCCTTTATATCGTTTTTCAGGTATCTGGCAGTGTCAGCAACCAATCCAAATCAAATGAAATTTTATTTATATTATTCCCAAGTCAAATCAGAATAATTGTATTGGATAACCTCATAGCGATCAGAACCAAAATAATATATACCAAAATGATCAAACCGATTTCAATTCGTGATAATAGTTTTCTATAAAAATATACTATCAGTAGCAATAAAAAGCTTTTTTTTTAATTAAGTCATTTTATTCGTTACATACTTATTTACAGGTACGATTTTCAGTTGATTCAGTTTACCAGGCATAGTTGGCACCGTGAGCATTGTATGAGATGTGAGAGACGGCGGGTGCCGCGGAGTACGACACAGCTGATCGGAGGACTGGGGCAGCAGCAGCGTAGGTGGACACGACTGGGGCGGCGAGCGTTCTAGCGTAAGAGGCGACAGCGGGGGCAGCGTAGGTCCTGGCGTAGGAGGCCAGAGCTGGGGCAGCGTAACTGGCTACGGCAGGTGCCACGAGGCTACCGTGAGCGGTCTGGGTGTTGTAAGATGAGTAAGAAGACACTGCGGGGGCGATGGCGCGAGTTACGGCCACGGCGGGTGCGGCGTGCACGGCTACAGCAGGTGCGGCCGCGGCGTATGTTGCCAAAGGAGAACCATGAGAGGTGGAGGTGGAGTAGGAAGAGTAAGAAGTGGCGGCAGGTGCTACGGTCCTAGTAACGACAGCGGGGGCAGCGGCGTAGGTACTAATGGCTGGGGCAGCAGCGTAAGTTCTGAGAGCTGGGGCAGCGGCGTAAGAGCTAACAACGGGAGCGGCGTACGACCTCGCAAGAACAGGGGCAGCGGCGTAGGTGGCGACTGGTGCAGCGGCGTAAGTGGCAATTGGAGAGGCGTGAGCGGTCTGGGTGGAGTATGATGAGATGGAGCTGACCGCGGGTGTGATTGTTCTCGAAACCACAGCAGCAGGAGCAGCAATAGCGTGGCTGCCGTAAGCCACTGGGGCGGCAGCTAAGAGACCACTGCCATGAGCAACGCCTAATGCGCAAAGAGCGACGATCAACTGCAACAAATAGGGATAAAAGTTAAGTGAAGCAGCAACCTTTTAATATCCCACTGCTGGTCAGGCCTCTTTCCTCTTATAGGAGAGAGTTTTCCAAGCGTAAACCGATTACTGTAGTTGGCAGGCTACATATGTATATCCCGAAATTGTGATTTTTGAAATTTTTAAAGGTATGGACATAATTTTTCGCTTGATTAAAAAGCACATGAATTATTTTATAAAACACTTGAGCATGTAAATTTTACTATGAGAACTTAATGGTACTTGTCGAGGATTCGATTCCGACATAACAAGAATTCAAGTATCTATACATCACGGCACAAAACAATAAAAATATTTCGTTTTATTCTACACTAACAAATTAAATTAATAATTTAGTCAAATTTAAATAGCGTACACACCTTAGCGTACATGATTATTCTGTTTATGCTGGCAACTGAATAATTTTTGAAGGAGTGCTCTGGTTTTTATACAAAAGCTTGGTTAACATTGTTCAATTCACTTTCATTGCCAAGGCAAACGAGTACGGGCTTAACGTAAGCCAAGATGTTGACTCAGTGATAGCCTTTCGATTTTGTTCGTGTTCCGTTTTACAATTAATAATTAGTACAGGACAGTCGAGCCTTGAGCCTGTGCTTTAAATGTTTCACCAGTGTCAGTTTTGACAAAAGGCGAGAAGAAAATTATTTATACAATTGAATGTAACTGAATAATTAAATGGTAGTAATCAAATATTCTCTGTATTTCTAGCTGGGTAGGGTTAAACGGATGAAAAATACGTTATTACCTATTTTCAGACCTACCAAATACACCGACTTAGACACAAAAAATTAAAAGTACGTGCGTACATAGTAAATATTTCAGAAGTGAAAATTCTTTGGCAAACTCATTTTTAAGTCTTGTTTATATTTATACAAATTTATATCTTTATATTTCCGAGACTTAGAGATAGGAAAAAGGAACATGTATTAGGAGTTTCATTGTCATTCATATATTAAAAGTGTCCAAAATTAATGCAAATAATTTATTTAAATCTTAATGAGGAATTGTAAATAAAAATGGCACCTGTTATTGTCAATATTAAAGATTATTAATCAAATTTTGTTTTTCAATTTAAAATTAAGAAAAGAGAATTTATGAAATATTTTTATGTTATATTTCATGAAAAATAATACATTAAATTATTAAATGACGAATGCCATATGTTATTTGTAAATATTAAAACTACCTTACCTTCAAACGAATTAGCATAAAAAACGCTTCACATATTTGTGACGCTAATCACGAGTTTCATCCGTTTTACTCAAAAATTTTACCCTCATGCGCCTAAAGAAGTTTCGCTTCAAAATTATCCTAAAAGTGGGTCACTACTTTTCGGGAGAGTTCGATAAGAAATACATGAAACTATTATGTACACATTATATTATACTTCAAAATTTAAATATGACTTAATATGAATAATTAACTTTATAATTACTGGCTTAGACGTGTGCAAATATACAACAATACGTTAAAAAGAAGGTATATATACGTTTAATTAATTGTTTTCTTATTATTTATATATATCGCACTTCACATTTAAATGATCCCTAAATATTACTATATTGTCAATCTTTTGCTTTTTACCTATATCTTTCTTTTTTGGTTACTTTGATGATTATTGTCGTCAGTTTTATAAAATCACAGGGTTATTAAAATATTTTTTAAAAACCACTCATTTTAGAAAGGGAAATTGAAATCTATCTTTGACCCTTCCACATAAAATTTGTTTATTTCTAGTTCCATAAAGTCAGATCCACGAAGCGATCGTTTCATTACGCAATCACGTGTACGTCACAATATTCAGACGAAGTCATGTCATGCCCCCGGGTTAATACCATGTAGAGCAAGCTTTAAGGCGAAATTTTATTAAATATTAAGGTAAATAAAATTGACACAATTAAGCATTTTTACCGGTTTTTAATATGCAGTTCAATGTGAAGGGGTAATTTTAATACTCATGTCTGCATCACCGGATATAGTAGATCTCTCCAATATATACCAATGGTTGAGGCTATCAATTTTTATATCATACTGGTATAAGAGTATTGCCATTAAATACATTTTTCAAAACGTTACTTTGCAGTAATAATTTTATAGTATACGTTAGAGAAACTAGTTTCAAAATTATTTAAATTTAGTAAAAAGATAAGCAGGGTTTTAATTTTTATCAGATTTAATGTTACGTCAATTAAGTTCATTAACTACATTCTTACTTTGTCCTTGGTATATTATATTTAATTTGAGGTTTGACATAATCATCGCACTTGGGGAAGTGTGACGACAGAGTAACTTATCTTTTATATGGCTTTCTCAACGCAGTTAACCTGATTGTTGTTTTAATAATAATGGTAATTTAAACAAATAATTAAGCCTTTGTTTTAAAATAATTAGGCATTGGTGTTTCATCAACTTCACACATAAATCCATTTACGTTACATATTTCTATATTAAAAGGTCAAATTACTCTAGAAGACTACTGAAATATTTATCTTTATCGTGTGTGTTTAATAGTTATACACGCTCGCCGTTATTTTTTATTTTAAAAACAAAAAGAAAACATAGGAATATATAACTAAACTATACATATTTTAACCTATAACTACTTTTAACGATTCACTTAATATGGTACCAAGTCTCAAATACACATAAAAACTTTGCGGATATGAAACCCACGCGTAATTTTCGCACTGGCTTTAATGTTATACTTTGTAAAACTGTTAATCATATAGTTTTATAGATAAGTTTATAATACAAAAAAGTTTCTAATTATATAGTTCCGTATAAACTTCGAAACCATCCAATTGATGGGCTCCAACGCAACCATGGTTTAGACCACTAAACTCAGTCATTCACTCACTCACCACAAGATCTTGAAAACTCGTGTGTGACTTGATTTTTTTCTCCCGATGCATAATAATTATCGTCTCCAAATCGAATTTGGGCCACGGTAGCCAATCTCGTGCAAGATTGGCCATTTCCGCAGCAGATATTATGCTGCATAAGAGTATGCGCAACCACAAGTCCACTCTCTATTCCTTCACTCTTATAGTCCGATAGTGCCTTCCTATACGGCACGACCCGAGAGAGATCAGGCACAGAACTGACGAAGACTTCCCAATTTTGGGCTTATACTGAGATCATTTCTTAACAGAAAACTTGAACCTAGAACCTCCTGTCTGTAGCCGAACAAGTTGAGCACTAGACCAATGACCAACGTCGCATTGTAGACAGTCATTAAATCTGGATTTTCCCGTATCATGAGATTGTAATGAAAAGATTTTTCTCTCAACTTTTTAACAATTGGCAACCCTATTGAAGGAACAAAGGAAGGAACTTGTTACCAAAATATATAACTAGACATTTTAAAACTTGCGTAAGAATATTGCTTATTCTATTAATAAGTTGTCAGACTTAGATTTGATTACTTAAATATACGGCTAGATTCGTTGTGATTATTTATGCAAGTTTATTTAGATTTTGTTTTATTAATAGCTCGTTAAATCTAATGCGGATTGGCACGACATGGTCAAATCAAAAGTTCTTTAATCAAGTAGGCTTGAATAAAATTCAAAGATAGTGCACTACCTAAAAATGTAAAGTTAATGAAGGTTTCTATTCCACGCAGATAAAGTCGCGAGAATAGCCAGTAGATTATAAAAGTAAAATAACATATATAGTAGATTATTACAGAGTTAAACCATTAAGGAAAAAAGTGAAAGAATGACACTTCAACTAAAGTATCGTTAGATAACAAAAATATCTTTGGGCAGATAAATATACTATTACATTCTCACAATTATAAATTTTCAGATAAGTTTTTTGAACCGGTTAATATTTTTGAAGAAAGGAACATACATTAAGACATATAACTCAATACACCATATATGTTGTAAATGTATTATGTTGTAACATAATACATTTACAACATATATCAAAACCTAGTGAAGTAGCTGTAGTTAATGACTAAAATTGAAATTGTGGCTTTTACTAACGCTGTGAGATTGAATAATGAAATAACCTCTGACTATAATATGAGCAAGTTCAAAATTTTATGTAGGCATAAGTTTTCCGTTGTAGGTGTGTGATCAATTATTATAAACATTTGCCTACAAAAAACAAGTTTTTATTTCGAGACAATAAAGTACTAGTACACTATTCGTAATAATGATTCAAGATGTAATCAGAACTAGATAAAATTTGAAGATATATAAATCAAATTACAACATTTGATTATTGTTCTCTTGGTTATATACTACACAAATAGGCTTAAAAAATCCAATCCTCTAAGCTATCAGTTAAACTCTTTATTTGAAAATGTAGATAGATCCACCGTCAAGAACTGAACCGTTATAAAAAAGTAGTTCTCTGGTCGTATCAACACAAATACAGGTACATACACACAAAGTAAATTAATATATTACGTTAATACAATACATATATTAAATTTTTTAAAAACGAAATTTTTTTTACGTATATTCATTATAGATTTTCACTATTATTAGAATTTTAACTCACTCATGCATACACTCACTCACTTACTTCCTTAGACAGTCATACACTTACACACTCAATATTTAATAAACTTTAATGACAAGTTTTCAGCTGTTACTAAGTACGGAAATTTCCCACATTGAAACCGTGCGAAAGTCTCTTTAATTAAAGAAAATAAATGTCTAATCAAACTTTTCTTTCTTCAGTAATATATTTTTAATGGGAGTCATTGGCGCTATAACATTATTATTTTTTACTTAAAAACGATAATATTGTTACGCTGAAATTATCGAGCTAGTTCTAAAAGCCTTGACTTTTAAGCATTGCCTGTTATTTATTCTGTAGTTAATTATAAATATCCTAAGGCTATACGGAGCTTGCTTTCTGTAGCAGCCTTTCTACAGAAATGAAAATACTTATACCATTAAAAACTTCACTTTAAGCCATTTTTTATAAAAGTTTAAGGCTATTAAAATAATGAGCTGTTGTGTTTTTTTTAACGATGTCTATTTTGTTATAAATTAAAGACTGCATGAAAGAATTTTGTAATATCAGTATCAAATAATCCCCTTCTAACCGAGCTTCAAGCAGTAAAGACTATCTCGTGCAGAGATTAGGCTTATATGCAAAAGATATAGTGTAGTATGCGCTAGCCCACGTATAATCTCTAATTATTTATTCCCGATGGGACAGCAAACGACATGACCAGAGAGGTTAGGCGCTGGACCCCCGGTTTAATGTACTCTCCGAGCCACTGGGGTATAATACATCGAAATCTGAGGCAAATACTGAAAATCTGTTAATACAAAACTCAATATCAATTATAAATTGGCCCGACCCAGAACTTCACAATCTATAACCGAGAAAGCTTTGACAGATTTGCTGTGGCACATTAAGCAGAGGTCCTGTTTTCAATACCCAGCAGTACAAATTTCGGACGTTGCACTTTCTAATAGTAGATTGGTGGGGGCTTCGGCCGTGGCTAATTACCACCCTACCAGCAAAGCCATGCTGCCAAGCGAAAGAATTGCGATCCGATACTGTATAGTAACCATAGGGGGTAAATTACCTACTAACAAGCTCGCCTCCGTCAGACTATATTATCGTTTTCCATCAGGTAACATTATATTCAAGCGCTAACCCATTACTAATTTAAAAAAAAACCCTAAATAAATGAGACTTTTATAACAGATTTACGACTTTTCAACAAGGAATGGGTTTGCTAGAAACATGGATCCATACAAAATAGGACATAAGTTCAAATCCTGGATACACCGATAAGGTTTTATAGTCATTAATTATTACCACATATGTACATTGTAACTATGACTTCGTGGGAAGTGTTATGAGTTAAATTCCTTACATATGCAACATATGAATCACAAACGGATACCCGGCGTAAGATACTAAACTTAAAAAGCAATACATTATATTATTGGTTAGAGAACAGCAAATTTTGTTGTTTTTTTTTAATATATATTTTTATGCTAGGGAATGAGCGATATTTTCGTTAGATTTATAAAATTTAAGGAGAATAGCAAATAGTTTAGAAGATATCCGTTCCTTACTAACGAAAAACCTATCTGTCGAAGGACTGTTGGCAGAAGTGAAACATCGATTTTTTAGTAACGCACATGATACCGTCGTAAACAAAACACCGTATACACTATAGGTAGACACAGCGAGAGAGATGACGAATCACCGAAACAGATAGAAAAAGAGGCGACGTGGTGACGCTTCACCACAGCATGCGTCGGTCTCATGCGCAACTACAGACGTATCATATTTGTATATAAATAACAGATGTATCATATAAATCGGTTTGTGGCACATAGGTTGAAAGACTAAAAAGTCTGTAAAGAATACAGGTGGATACATTATTTAAACAGACATATTCTAAAATTCTGTTGTTTCTGTCTATTCTAGACTAAAAATAAAGACTGCCCCTTTGGTCTTATGGTTAGCATGTTCGACTACGGACATGAGGTCTTGGGTTAGAGTCCCGGGTCGGACCAATTCAAAATCAATATTAAGTTTTCTATTAAGATTTTCTCAATATTTTCCCGAAAGTGGGAAGTAGGCGATATAATCCATCCCCGTGCTTCGGAGAGTACGTTAAGCCGTCAGTCCTGCGCCTGATCTCTCTTTGATCGTGTCGGATTCCCGTCACATAGAACTATGAAAGTAAAGGAATAGAAAGTGCACTTATCTACTACGTCTGCCAATCCACAGTGGAGCGGCGTGGCGGGTGTATACTCTAAAAACCCTCTCTCATAATATTCCAGGAGGCCTGTACCTAGCAGTGGGGCGTTAATGGGCTGCTAGTTATCTTTTTCTAAAATTATATACCCATACAAATCACATAACAGGAAAAATAATATACACTTTAGTGAGTTTAAAAGCAACAGTGTTCCTTTGTTCGCTGAAACCAGCATTTTAAATAAATTATAATACGACCGAGGTGCGCTTTAATCACACAATCACTCTTGTTTTACGTAAGCAACAGTAGGTAACAACGTATCGTAATTCGTAATACTTGCCAGGACGTCTGGCTCCCTTATAAAGGTCGTTGACCAAAAGCTGCGCAACAAATAAATAATATTAAGTACTCTGAATGCAGGCTCAGTACATATTGTATATCATCTGTTTGGATAAATCGAATCGAGCCGGTAAAAATGGCACTTTAGCACTGTAAAATATCAATGCTTAGTTAAAATCCTGAGTTTAATTTTCAAACAGCTCTCCTATAAAATGAGGCTTTTGAATAGTGACTTCGAAAGCGATACCATTTCTACTCAAGTACCCATTTAAGGTTGAGATGAGATGATGTATATAGAATTGCAGAAAACAAATGCTGTTCTCTCTTAATTAAAAAAGTTTAACTTCAGAAAGTTAATGTTCGTTCTCATTAAGTATCTGTGTATATATGTATATGTACCTGAAAGTTATATTGCTATACATCGTGATGCAATTGTCATGGTCAGTTTTTTATATTAATTTATGGATCTCTAAAAACTCAGTTGTACTAATTAATGTCAACAATAATAGCTTTAAAGCAATAGCAACCGGTTGTGCAGAATATCATTTTGCATTTTGTCTGTCTTATTATTAAATCATTAAATTCTATGTAAAGCAAGTATAATAAAAACTATATGGTTATATATTATATCGCAGCACTAGGAGAATAGAGGTACGTTAATAATATGATACAAATTAATGTAAATTAAAAATAAGCTTAAATTATTATATTGCAAGGGACAAATACACTTTAACATGTAGGTACTTCATGTACGTGTTACTGTTAAGAAATATTAGTTAGTTATATAAAAGAAATATTAGAAATATTAGATAGTTAGTGTTGACGATATTTTAAACATTTTATTAGTTAAAAATTGTACCTTAATTAATACGAATTAAACTAGAGTTTTGATTAATAATAATTTGTATCTATTATTAAACATACGGTCTTTAGTTTTAATGACAAAATGACATATCTGGGGCTAGTGCTATTTTTCTCGGCATGAATGTGAGTTTTTATACAAGAAAATATATATTGGATTGATACCTTTAATAAATAAAACCATTAAATATGTTCAAAATATCGAATTGTTTTATTAGGCATCTGCAGCAATGATATAGATTACATCATGCAAGTCTTTAATCATATATTATAACTAGCTATTCCCCGCGGTTTCACCCACGTTTGTACCGATCTGTTAGCAATGGAAAGTTTACTCGGACTTATTTTCTTTTTATATTAAGATTGACATTTTTAATCCGTTATAGCTTTTAAATGGAATGTCCAATTTTAAGTATTTTACAGGTATTGAAACAGCCTTTTATAGGCATTTTATGGGATAAAGATTTATTCAAAGGTATGAATAATGTGGTTTGATTATTGTCGGCACTCTTATTAAGTATTAAAATGTAAAAAACTAGTTATAGCGGCATTTTCTTTGTTATATTATTTTAGTTATACTTCATTTGTAACCATCAAGAAATAACTATATCTAATAAGGGCCCCCCTAATTATGTGATACTTTAGGGACTGTCAAAGAAATTGGGCATTAGTCTGTTAATTAGCGGCAATAGAATGAACGGCGAAGAACGTACTACCAACGTAAACTAGCTATATAATGTTGCTGAGTTTCATTGCGTGAGGAAATTGCAACTAACCGGAATCTGTAACAGTGGGATTGTTTTGTCGTTTTGTCACGATCGTTGATAATACAATATAATGCAATATCCCCACTGTGGTACTGTCAATCCTTATCCTTATAAAACTTAACATTTGACGACGTAATAAGTATTTATTTGACTGAGTGGCAAGTGACTCATTAAACTAGCTTTAATAGCAAATATATCAGATCAAGTTTCAACATTCTTCCTTCTGTATTATTTGCTCTTGTATCAATCCTATACCAGTCCTTTTAGTCGAAAATGTCAATTCAACTATTTAAACCCGCACATAATCTGATCTTGAATCATAACTTCGCCGAATTAAAAGCTCATGCCGAAATAAACGGAGGCCAATTATTCCAAAACAATACAGTATATATACTAATAAAGTTTATGATATTTAAAAGCGAAAGGCTGATATTTACAATCAATACATATATGGAAGTCGATAGGTCGTGTCTGTGTAGAATTGTTTATTAAGCTTATGAGAAACTATTATCTTTATATATATAATTCTTATTTGCCTGTGTATGTTATTGAACATCCTAAACGGTTAATTTTGATGATTTTTTCAGGTGGATTTACTTTAGATTAATATTTATATTCGGGTTTCCATATATATTTCCACGAGAGTTTTTGTGTAACTTCAGGAAAATTGTAAAATGGTTACATTTCACAATTCCATACGTTATATAACGAATTTACTTATATCTCCACAGGATTACGAACGACGCGGGTTACACCACCGGGAACAGCTAGTTATTTATACAAATAAATTATTTGTATCAATGTAAATATAGCCTTTGAAACCATATAACCAAGTGCCCCAGACCGGTGTCATTAGAAGTCAGTAATGCAAAAATGGTTTTACACCACTAAACTGACTTAGTAATAAATACAAAACCTTAACATATGTGCCTCATTGAGTGGAAAGTGACTCTTTTCCGAGTGAAGAAAATCAAAAAATACGGATTTCCCAACATTCCCACGGAATCGAACTCTATTCGGTCGAAACCTTTAATATAAAATTAAGATTTTCGTTACGAACATTAATTACAACATTAAGTATTCAATTATTTGCGTATATGTTTTAGAACAAACACTTATACGTATGCTAATATTACTAGATCATATAATTTGACGCAATAACTGCGCAAAGTTTTCTCATAAATAGATGAATTTCAGAGAATAGAGGACATAACTCTAATTGTGAAAATGGAACAGGATCTATGGAAAATATTTTTGACGTGAATACGCCTTTAAAATCCATAGGGAGTTAATGAAAAAAACAATAACAAAAAAATTGGGGGATACCGTTTGGTGTTGTAATTACATACAATGGGTAGCAAAAGGAAGAAATAATTATTACGCTAATACACATCGTGCTCATAGGGAGGGGGAAGCCCCGATATTTTAAATAGTAACCGTATTATCCGTTACGAGACGTATTCACGTACAAGAAACAGTCATACCCCATTTTTTAATATTGTTTTAGATAACGCCTGACTATAATATCACCTGATGATAAATGATGACATCTCCAAATGATTTCTACACAATGTCGTACTGCAATGCAATTTTTTTTTGCTTGATAACTCGTCTTTGCTGGTAGGGTGGTAACTAGCTGTATCCGAAGCCCCCCATCTAACAAAATGCAACTTCCTAAATTTGTCCTGCCGGGTATACAAACCCAGGACCACTGCTAGCGAAGTGGTTATTTGCGCCATTGCCACAGGAAGGCCGTTAAAGCTTGTTCGACTATAGATCATGAGGTCCCAGGATCGAGTCCCGTGTCGGGCCAAATCATAATTAATATTGTGTTTACTATTAAGAAAATCTCGATATATGCCATAGGCTTCTGATGATATACACCAGTAGCTACGCTGGAACGCTCTCAAAAACAAATTAGAAACATCATTTCTTTCATTTGCGAATACATGTTAAAGGAGAATATTTAGTTCATAATGTTACGAAATACAATATGAATATAACTATACTGATACAATTTGGACTGAGGTACATTAAAATTGATGACTGAACCTATAACATCTGGGTGTATTCAAGGATACCCACCTTTTTCTTGCTTTCACTGACGGCGCAGCGGAGGGGCATGATAACTGTATACATAGGTATATGACGCCGCACTTTTTGAACAATAGTGGGTTGCTTTCGCAGCAACAACATCGTAAGTTGGTTTAATTAAGTTTAAGGCCTCCCTGGCTTAATGATATAGTATTCGCATGGCTAGCAGAAATTGAAACCAGGACGTCCAATTTCTACCATAACAAATTCAGAAATTGGATTTTCTAATTCGTCTATGTCTAAACTGGTGAGACTTCAACCATGTCAAGTAACTATCCTTCCAGCGATTACGTACAGGGAAACATTGCGTTCCGGTACCATATATAGATGCAACATGTGTACCGCAGAAAAAGTCGTTAGTGCAATTTTCAAAACGAGTCCAAGAGATAAATTTAAAGCAGTTAAAATAATGACAGTTCACTGCATATAGGTATTAGAGAACTTGTTTCACGTCCATAAGATAGTGGACTCTTGCAAAAACTGAATGTGAATGTATCTTATATGACTTAAGAAGTTTAAAAAAATGTTTTAACACTAGTAGGCTGCATAAAATTAAGTCATAAGGGTAACTAACTGTATACGTACATATAAAAACCATTACACCTGTGTACACTTTTGTACTATGCCTGCCAATCCATAATGGAGCAGCGCGGTGGGTCCGTGCTAAAAAACCCCTCCCATATTAGTGAGGAGGCCTGAGCCCAGCAGTGGGACGTTAACGGGCTGCTACTTACCTTTTTTTATCTTATTTAATAACTTATAATTACAACTATACATTATAATTATAATGGTAAAAATATATCCGACTGAGTTTATTGTGGGCTCTTCTCAGGACAGGCCGCGAAAGAACCGTCATAACTTTAGATTATATTTCCTTATTTAATATAATCATCAGTCAGACATTTTAATTCATGTGTGACTGCCTATATTTGACAATTCAAAAGTGTTGTTAATGCCTATTTAACCAGTATTTAGGTATTATCTATGGGCCTACTTGGATAAAGAATTTTTGAATTTGCAAATTGTTACTTTTATTATCTATAGGGGAACATTATCGGTTGGAGTTTTAACCATCTAATATCAAGTCTAAGTGTAGGATGTGTCAGTTTAGATGTTGAAAACTATCTCGGCGTTTATTTATTTTTACACTTTATTGCACGTCTACAATAATAATATACAATGAAATAAACTTAAATATAAGAGAAAAAAAAAAGTATAATAGGCGGTCTTATCGCTAAATAGCGAATTCTTCCAGACATACTTGGCTTAAAAAAGCTGAAAGTAATATAGGCCTTCTTCCCTTTCTAAATAAACCGGTGTGGCGCGTCTTTTGGATAGTTTAAAGGATCTTGTACTAAGTGTATGAATGTCTGACTTAATTTAGTGGTCTAAAGGTTCTTCGTATCTCCTATCTAACGAACCAAGTTTGGAATACATCTGGTGGACTCTTTAAAAAATATTGTGCACTTAGCACAATATTTTCAATTTTACCATTTTTTCAGTAAAAATGTGTAAATAGTGTTCTAAAATTATCTACGCGTTATTTTAGCCTTCTAATAAAACTGGTTAGGGCCACATCTATTAGATGATTTAAAACCTTTTTGTGTTTTATATACAGTATAGAGTAAAAACTTGTAATAAACGTAATATCATTTATATTAGCATTATAAAAATATTTAAATTTCAACCTAATGTCGGACAATTTTGGTATTTGTTCCACTTAACATTTATTGAGGGGGTACAATTAAAAGAACATTTCCACAAGTACAACATCGATTTTATTTGTCTTTTAATTGACAACAAAATATATAGACATTAATTGTAAACATATTGAATACTTGGGACAGACCGTTTATGTTATTAAAACATTAAACGAAACGACGGACAGAATTAAAAATTAATATCGCATATAAAATGAAGTAACAAAGCCTTAATTATGATATGATAAAAATTAAACCTTTACAACTCCGCATTAAATATTACTCTTATAATTAAATACAAAACTCATATTTGGACAATGTTTAACATTTGTCTGTGTATATTTATTTCTGATTAGTATACATTGCTTGGCTTCTTAAGTTGGACAAATATATACACGTTATAAAACGTAAATATTATAAATATAATAATTATAAATATACCGAATTTGAAAGGCAGATACGGTGCGAGTAGGATGCGAAAATTTTGCGTTGCTTTGCAAAACATCGCTTAAAAAAAACTACAGCCCTTAAAACATGCGTTTAAGATCTTGATACACCATGAGGAGGTTTTTCTAATTAGACAACTGTCATAACCAAAGTACTTTGCAAAAGTCCGCTTTTACACCCATTAGAACACGAGTTAAAGATCTTAATACAAATCTTCAACTTTGACAAAGTTTCTGTGATTGTCTAATAAACATATATCTATTAGATTGTGTTATAGATATCTATCTCCCAAATTTGGAATCGAATGCTTGTGATCTTTTTTACAATTATAAAAACATCGGAGCTACCAAAAAATCAAAAAGAATTTCAATTGTCAAGACATATAGTATAGTTGATTTCTGGTTTAACTAAATTCACAAGAAATAATTGATGGTGTATTTAATATTCCTTTTTTATATATGTACCCCTATTCCCATCGGCTAGCGACACCTATTTATGATAATATACAGAGAAAATCACTAAATCAATTTGAAATAGTCATATTAATGATTCATTATTTGTTTGTTACGTATAAAAACAAATACATACATAACTTACTTCTAAATGAATGATCAACGACAACAGGTGTCCTTGTCATTTTATAATGTACTTTAAATCAAAGTAATAAATTAATTTGCTATTACTTATAACAGATTACTAATCATTCCGGTACGTTATTTGACACATGTCATGTACTTGATTAATTAGGAAGGCTTCCAGTAGGCCTAATAAGTTAGAAAGTCTGTTCGTTAGTTATGAATCTACAATTAAATCAAATCAAATCAATCAATTTAGAAGATCGATCCTACCGAAAAGATACCATATCAAGAAGCTCAATAGTTACTATTTTGAAAACAATGACATTTGACAACTTTATAAAGTTATTTCACTTGTTTTTAAAATAACAATTTTTTTTTATATCGCATCCGCCTCCACCTCGTAATGCCGTAAGAAAAATTTGAAGCTCTCTTCAGAGCCATTTTGCCCTCAACCTTCGCATTTTTTGCAAACTATTTCAGCTTGACATAAAATATCAATACGAGAAATTCTATAAATTAAAGTCACATACATGTATTTAATGTATAAAACCATCTACTCATTTATATCATATTTGATGCACTTATCTTAACTCGAAATGTTTAGTTTTAAAAAACTAAACACCGGTACTTAAATTATTTTCAGTTGACGTTCGTTGCAGCTTAAAATGCCAATGAAATATATCATTAAAATCAACGCACAATTAGCTGATCTGTTAATATTATGGATGGTTTGACGGACGCTTCCTTTTGAATTTGTTTAATTTTATTAATTGTATCAAATCTAAAGCACATGTCAAAACTAACCCTCGAAAAGTTTAAGTTTTTAAAAACAAAACACCAGTACCCTAAATACTTTATTTCAAATTTATTGTAGCTTAAAATACCAGTGATATATATGATCATTCTATCATATTAAAATTTTAAAAAAAATTTTTTAATCAAACTTGTATAAAACCAAACAGTATAAATTATCGTTGTATATTAAAATTAATTCTTATGGCTGCAGTTTTAAAGAATGCCGTCTTTTATTTTATGTCATGCTAAACTTTATCTATATTGTTCTCAACTCTACAAAATAATCCTTATTAAATCTTAATATTTAAATAAAACTAGAATCTCGTAAAAGTTTGACTTTCAGAGATAAGTCTATCGTGTATACTTCGTACAATTTTAATCGTTAATCACAATGTTGAGTAAAAAATTAATAAGATAATTAAGATTTAAAAGCACCAAATGTTATCGTGTTAATTTACAATTTGCGCAATAAAATAAAAAATTACTTTCAAGTTTACATCAAGGTCATCCCAAAACAAAACACAATTTCACAATTGTTCCAAAGTAAAGAAAAGTACAATATATTCAAATAATAGAAACTACATTACATGAAATAGTAATATGAGATCGCGAACTAAACAAACACTTACTAACATACAACATTCAAAACTTATCTAAATTTGTTCATACTTTTTGGCAACGTACTCAAGAATTTTATTTTACTCAAAGGATTACATCACCCATTTCTTAGAAATCATATTTCATAAGAAATATGATTTATATTTTAATATAATGCCAAGAAATACAAACTCTTCTTGACCAAATTCTTTGGCTTCTACTCTACTATAAGTGGAAACATTGAAGAGAAGCGGTGGAGATACCGGGAACGTCAAGATATAAAACAAGTTGAAAATGCACATAATCTTTCCTCTTCCAACAACGTCTTAGCAACCCTTCATTTACTTTATTAAATACTGCTTACCCTTTTAAATTTTTATTTTACCTTGCCTAGTATCCACGGTGTAAATTTTTTGAAGAGAAGGGACCTCGTCACCTCTTCTTATAGGCAACGTAATTGACAATTACGATTAACATAAGGCAATTCATTATTTCCTCTGAAGGAATTTAGAGCTTCATAATAAAATACTTAATATACCTAGCCGGCCCGAAGTTAGGGATTTAAAATCCCCATATTTTAACCACCATGAGTTTCAACTTCATATTTTGAGTATTAAAAGCATTACAAAAAACCTTTTGAAGTGAAACTTCAATGATAAAAGATTGACTAGCGTCACGAAGATGTGCAATGTTTTTTACTCTAATTCGTTTGAAGGTTAGGTAGTTTTATGTTTACAAATAACATGTAGTAGCATTTCATAAATATAAAAATTTCATTAATTCTCTTTTCTAAATTTTAAATTCAAAAACATAATTTAATTAATAATTTCTAGAATTGACAAAAACACGTAGCATTTTCATTTACAATTCGTCATTTAAGATTTCAATAAATTATTTGTATTAATTTTCGACACTTAATATGACATTTAAATTCATTAAATTCCTTTTTATTTCCTCTTAGTCTTGGAAATCTAAAGTGTTAGATTTGTATAAATATAAACAAGACAAAAATTAGTTTGCCAAAGAAGTTTCACATCAGACATGTGTACGCACGCACTTTTAATTTTTTATTGTCAAAAGCTGAAACCGTTTCTAATTATTCTATGTGAAAACAAAAAAGCCATATAGTTGATACTACATCTCCATTCCTATTATTAGCACATTTTGTTTCAGTCTGCTAGTGACGTTCTTTCTCATACTCGAACAAACGCGATATCGCCATAAAGAAGGGGCGAGACTAATCTACGACATTGGCTTAGCCGATGTGTACGGCCATGTATGTCGCTTAGTCGCCTCATGAAATCGCAACGGTTACACGTGTTGTTCCAACAACTATATTTCAGATTTCCGTACATGTGAACTGGGGTCTTTTGGTACCGCTGTTCGAATCACGCATAATTATTTCATACTTAGGGCCGGAAAGGTTAATAAACCTCAAATTTTGGTCGGCGTATAATCGATAGACACTTGTTTTGTGACCCGTGTATTCTATCAAAATACCCTTTTTAAAAGACCGACTCGTTATGCAGCAAAGAAAATATCGCAAAAACACATGACTTCTTTGCTGACAATTTTAAAAGGAGTCAGTCTCTTATTTCGAATTACCCTGCATCCGAGGCTAATTTATGTCAAGTTTAAAGAAAACTAATGCGTTTTTGTAAAACTCTACTATAAATTCATAGATACTATAAAAATCGGCCAAAAGGGCCATATCATAGTTCCAAAATTTTAAAAAAATATCGATATTATTTTTTGGACCACGGTCTAATGAAAAAGAAAGTCAATATCGCGATAAACAAGCGAATTTATAGCAGTCCTTCATCAAATGTATACACGAAATGCCCTCTATCACTACTTTCACCATGTATTCTACATCCCACAATATAAGTAGCCTTATTATAGCATGCTGATGGCAAAAGAAATAGTAACAAAAAATTTAGACACTAAATAGTGTGACATATATAACACTAAACATCCATCGCTAGAAATTGACATAGAAACACCGATTGAATATATAATTATGAAAACAGTCAGACAACCTGACTACAATTCTACCAGAACAAGAGAAAAATCTACTTGAATCATTTGAAAAATCACGATAAACATATATAAATGGACTACCGTGAGAAATTTCACAAAACTATTGTCAATTATTTTATATAAAAGGGATTCTAATTATTAAGTGCTTTTGAATTAGTGGATTGATAATACATTTAAAAATAACAAAATCGCCAGTAATCGTTCTCTACGCTATGTCATACTGACACCATTATTATTTGAAAATGAAAATCATCCTATATCAATAAAACAGTCATGTGGAATATGCTTATCATGACCTCTCAAACTGTTTTAATGTGACAAATAATGTCCTACTATGATAATTTATATATGTAACATTTAAAAAATATATTATCGCTTTAGTGTAAAGTAACATTCTGAACTTGAATGAAATTAAATCCATAAAAATTTGAAAATTATGGCATTGATATTAGAAACACTAAAGCGATAATTATTACTACATGAAATCTACATCATTTAGAAAAATTTTAAGTGCACCTCGATTTAAGGTAACACTGAAATCACTATAACTTTAAATATTCTAAGTGATAGAAAAAAAATTTACAACTAAATTAAGGGTCTTTTAAATTAAAAAAGGATATTTATTTTTTTACAGAAACCGCTAAAATGTCAAGGGACTTTTGAATTTAAAAAAAAAGAAAAATAACATTACAAAAACTACAAAACCGTCAGGGGACTTTCAAAGTTACAAAATTAAGTACAAATTACTTCGAAAAACAAACAAAAACTTTTTTCTATAATCTTACCGAGTTTAACGCCTAGTCCTCTGGTACTTTCCTAATTTTTGTTCATTAACCTCGTTAAGATTAACATGCAAACCTAAGAGATATTAAAAACTATTATCACTCAAAATTTGCATCTCCTTATTACGTCATTGAAACATATAGGCCGTTCTTACACTTTATCACATGCCAAGTTGACGGAATATTGCTACATATTACTTTTATCTCTCTGTGGTTGTGAATGAGAAATAAATAATAGCAAGATACATAACTTAGCAAGAGCTAGAAAACTTTACACTGTCTTCAAAGACTCTCCCTCACTTGTCATTAAAGCCGCCTTAAAATCTAAATATAACAACCTACACATAGTATTTACATTGAAGTGTATTACAGAAAAAGTTTGTAGAAATACAAGAAGGTAGTGTAAAAAAATATCATGTAGGTAAATAGATTTCTAAATAAGACCCGAATATAGACATTTTAAGATAAAAGACATTACAATTAAAGGGGTTCAGTGAGTGCTTAATTCTTATTTCTCAAAAGAAGCTTATTTCCAGCTGTTTCGGAACATATGACTTTGGTATAACATGATCTACCCTTTTATATAAACTGTAACTTAGTACTCTATTTTTTATGGAAAAAAGAAGTCTAAAAGGAGAGTCATAGGTCCAGAAGGGGCAGGGAACCTTTGAAACAGATTATGAAACAACAATTAAGTCACCACTTTTCAATGTAAATAATTTAAAGGACGTACAATTTAAAGTCTGTTTGAGGTATATGAATTTTAACATAAATAGAAAAATATGTATTCTTAGTAAAGTATTTAAAAGATTAATTTGTTTTAAATATTATTAGCGGTATTTTTGTACACAAATGAATTTGTACTGTATTAGTTCAATAATGTTAAGAACGATTGTTAGAGATAGATTGAAAAAATATTTACAAAAACTAACAATATTTGAATCGGTAATCAAATTGCACTGACAAATGTACAACTGATTGTTATACTAGACAAATTAAATAAACCCTGTATAAATCACAGACGAAAAAATATAGTTTAAATAATAATTAATAAATATAAAGATTAGTACGGAAAATAAGGTAGTAATCGTGTATGTCAGGGGTCGACAACCTTTCACTATAAAAGATCCACAAATATTATGACGATATTAGTGCGGGCCACAAACGTTATGAGATAACTTTGACGAGCCTAAATGTTTAGAGAATATTTTGGGGAGGAAATTTTTTTAAAGAGTAAACAGATTGTTACATTTTTAACCGTATTTATCTTTCCTCTCATTTGTATGATTATGTTGAGGCTTAGTAGACGACACTTGCGCGGGCCGTACACAGTAATGTCTTACGGGCCAAATGCGACCCGCGGACTGCGTGTTATCGATCCCTGATATATATAATATTACGAATCTGATAATAAATTATTACTTTCTAAATATATTTAAGCGACTTAGAGGTGTACTTGTAATACTTTTAAAAGTACAATTTAACTATCGTCCATATGGATAAGGTCAGAAAAAAAATTAAACTCAGAAACCTTTCTTTTTAATAGATCATATTAAAAATGTAATTTTTCAGGAGAATTTTAATCGCAACGACACAATAATGGAATATTGAAATATTATTAATGTGTTCGTATCTAATAAAAATATGGTATATCAGATTTTTTTTAAATACATAGTTTTTTAAACTGTATTTGAAAATTAAATTTCAATATTATATTTATTGTTTTTGATTTATTTATGGTCAGTGAATTGATGGGATTTTATATTATAATACATTGTCAAGTAATATTTTCCATAACATGTCTTTAATGAATTAGACCCATTATTTTTATTGAGCAAAATCACTACTTCCATAGCAACAGGCGGTTTCATAAACTTGAGACTGTGTTACAACTAAATTAAATCCTAAATTCTTAGTTAAAGGGAATCACTAATATAGTCTTTTTATAATGGTAAATAATTGAGCTATGTAATTTAAAAGATTACATCCATTTAAATATAAATTAGATGTAATAATTTTGTTCTTCGTGTACTTTCATAGTTCTTAAATCAGATTCCATAACTTTAGAAAATTATTAAATTACCCAACAAACAATTCTGTCTGTAATTTTATTATTTAAGATTTGGTAACTATACATATGCATCTGTAAGGAGAACATTGCGTTGGTCGCATATTCGTATAAATGTCTTTATTATAATTGTAAGAAAAGAATGTCATCATTTATTAACTTTTAAAGTTGGAATCTCTCACAAAATATACTATGTTACACTTGCGTGAAAATCGATTAGTACCGTAAATATGTATGCAAATTCAATACATTCTATAGCATCGGTCTCTACTTATAAAGAGTCAAGGATAAAGGCTTAATTTTGCAAGAAGTTTTTCATGGATAAATTGCTTGCTACTGTACCACCTCTTTTTCTAAAGATATGGTTTTATGGCATCATCAATAGCTACATGATTTGTAAAATAAATAAAAATATCTTAAATGCAAGTGGACTGTTCATACGTAGGGGCCGTCGAAATATTCACTTCGTCAATAATTTTACGGAGAAATATCGTAACTGTCAAAATCACTAAAACCTATTAAGCACTACTACTAAATCTATACGAAAATCTATAATTAATAATGGAGTTAAACGCTAGAAACCTCCATTGCTACAATAACTACATGTAAATACTTCCACCCTAATGGTGGGGATGAATTCACTACAAACATATACCTAAACCTACGACGTCACTTTTAATCTAAAAAAATCTCCTTATTTAGTATAATTTATTCATATCAAGGAGTCAAGAAGTGTCAAATAGTCCGAAAAACACAGAATATATAATACGGTAAATGTTTGTAAAACTCTTCTACTCTATTGGTAGGTGATCGTTTTACAGCATTTAAATTTAACCAGACGTCGTATGTAATTAGCAGTCCCTTACTTAACACTAGATATACGTTACACGAATGCCACGCCTAATACAAATGACAGACCGTTTATATAGTTGTAAAATATTGTCCTTGGTTTTTTAAGGGTCAGGAAGAGTCGAATAGTTCCAAAAACACAGAAATTACTATACAATAAACGTACATTAAACACACCTACTCACTATATAGTGAACACTACTAGAAATTTAAATCACGACAAGGCCATATTTAATGGCACAGAAAAATCACATTGTGTATAGTTTATATTCAGATGTTATTGAATATATTTGAATTTTAACTCAGCATTTAAGTGACACGAATACGTTTCAAAATACACAACAATCCCTTTGAAGAAGCGTCAAGTCCCACAAAGCACAATACACGCTTACCCTATTGGTAGGCTTTACTGCAATTTTAAACTTAATACTACGATGCCATATTTAATCCGACACAATAGTCACATTGTGCACAATTTATAATGAAATATTACAGAAAATTTTTCAATTGTAATTACAGCTCAATATAATACATAAATAACACGAATCTCCTTCGTAATACGAAATACGGATAATTTCTGTAGAAATAGTGTTAATCTGGTGTCTGTAAACATTATAACACACAACCCTATACAAGAAAGGCAGAATAGTCCCAAAAATCTCAAAATTGTACATTGTAATATAGCCCACGTACCCTTTCAGAAGGAGTAAGCATTACAACAAATTGAAATCTAACATTAAAACACCATATTTAATGACAGAATAGCCTCATTGTGTACAGATCATAATCAGGTGTTTTAATTTTAACACAGGATTTAAGAGACGAGAATACGTTTCGCGATACAATTTACAGACCAAATCTACAGAACTAGTGTTAATCTTGCACCAGTAAACACATTTATATACAACATCATACAAGAAAGGTCTCAAAAAACACATATTGTAATATAATAAATGTATGTAACACCCATCTCTACTCAATTAGTAGGGATAATCATTACTACAAATTTAAACCTAACACTACAACGCCATATTTAATGGCGCAAGACTCATATTGTGTACAGTTTGTCATAAAATGTGCTTAAATAGTTTCCTTTAAATTTTAACACAATATATATATAAATGACACGAATTCGCAACACAAAATTACGGAGCATGTCTATAAAAGTACTGTGTAGCCCTTGGGCCTGTAAACACATCAATGAACACAACCCTGTCCAAGATGGGTCGAATAGTCCAAAAGCAGAAAGGATATGGTGTATAGACCCAATAGTCCGTATAATACTGGATGCTATACGTGCCGACGTATTGTCAGTAATCCTGTTGAATTCGCTCGGCAGGCGATCTCATCTGGCACTAAGCAATCTGATACGATAATTTATCGTTAGCGCAGATCCTAGTTGCTAGCAAGCCTGGGTTCCTCTCGCTATAACTGCAAATAAGAAATTGGCTACTATGAAAGCGACACATATTTAAAAATAACTATATTTTTAACTCTATCACACAAAAGTAATTTTTCAATGTCGTTGTCCCTTAAACGAAAAAAAAATTGCGCGCCGTTATACCGCAATTTTTACTTAATGTCTCTTTTGGCTGTAGTGTGGAAACTAGCCACAGACGACGCCACACATTAAATACATAAGACTTAAATAAATTATAAAAGATAAGACTTAAATAAATTAGAAAAGTTAGATATCAAAATTTGCCACATTTATCAAAGCGAGAATTCGCACCGTTAATTCAGCAGCATCGTCAAATTATACCGCCGAAGAAGACGGGTTACTAGGCGCTGTATGTTTGCACACCTACTTCCATCTCCTTTAATCCTCAGTCGGAATCATCCAGCGAGCAATGCGCAAGACAGTACACTGGTATCTCCTGGTGGTGGTGTATAAGGTGAGGACTCCACTAAGTCCCTGATTCCTGGCCAGTCAACGGTGTTAGTTGATACCTAAATTCTCCTCTTGAGTCCATTATCAGATTTACCTGGGACACCTCAGTCGGACCCATCGGGGACACCAGAAAAAAGCTGACAATTAATCACAGATTACATGCAAGCTCTAACCTGTACTTAATAAAAAAAAACTGTATCGAACTATGTTTAATATAGTAAGTAGAATGGAAACTCACGTCAGACCGCGTTCTAAGAGTCGCCTCTTAACAGCTGGCTTTAGTCTAGGCCGCCCGTTACTATGGAGCCCTCTACCGGTGACGAAGAATAGTGTCATCAACCTGACCCCCTGGCGAACCTGCATTTCCCTCAATCTTTGAATATGGGAATCTATGAACAGGTCCAGGGTCTCTCTGGCCTCCCCAACTCTTAAGTAATGGAAATCCATCACAGCAGCATCCGACCACTTACGTGTATGTATCTATATAGAAAATTAAGCGTGTTAATAACAATATTTGTAGTCGTATTGATTTTAAACAACAATATTTGTAGAAGCTTCTCTATGATATTGACAGCGATAGAGCACAACTATATCATTTATTTGACAAAATTTATGACAAAATATATCAATGCCCCCTAAGCATAAGGACTCAACTCTCATTGTAGACAATAACAGATAATTTATCTTTATACACTGTCTCACAAAATTAGGATTTTATATTTGACTCTCCTTACCATTTTGTTTGTTAACAAATCCGTAAATATATAACATTATGACGTCACAAACATGGCGCGTTTTTAATTTTATCGAATCTCAATTACTTATAAAATATGATTAATTGTTTTTCGCAACAACCAGCAATACTATTTATAATAAGTTTTGGAAGCAAAAAAACGTTATTTTTGTCGTTAAAAAAAAACCTCTAGCCCTCAAAATTAGGTTAAAACGTGTTTTAGAGATTTTTATCAACTTACGTATATAAGTGCAGCTGCAGCCATGCTGTTGTTCCATTCATATTTGTTCTTGTGAAACACAGCAACATCAGAAAAATAGCTGGCTACTTGTGTCATACCGCGCCTTATATATTCCTGGGCTTTTTGGTATGTCCTGAAATTTAAGAAACAAATTTTCTATTTATTATGCTGAATACTTTGTGGTATCCACTACATTGTGTTAGAGTAACAATGTTTCTGAGATACCCATTTATTAAAAAGCAAAGTCAATACCAACGCCATCTTATTAGATAGAAACCAAATTTTAAAGCGTTTACACGAGATTTCAATAATACATATCAATCAATTTTTCACAAAATATTATAAATTTGGTAAATGTTGTGTCTCTAAAACGCATATACTTACACGTTTCTACAATTCAGGTGCCTGACAGCGTCATCACGATATTGTTGGACGTCTGTCATAGTTATATTTTTAGATTTTGAAAGTAGCGGCCATTCGTCTACTTCCGTTGCAGCCTACATAAAATAAACCTTGTGTTAATATCGTAGATGGTTAAACACTTCCAATAACAGACTAGTACTCCAATAATGGGTTCCCTGTCCAATGAATCACATAAGATACACGGATGTAGTTTTGTCTTAATCTACCTCCGGTGCAGCCTACATAAAATAAAGGTTTATTTAACGTACGTCTTAATAGTTAAACCATTTTCAATAATAGATAAATATTAAATTAACAGGTTCCAAGTCGAATGAAACACATACATGGGTAAAATTTTATTTTGTACTAACTTTTCCAGGTTTATATGAAAATCACATATAGGCAAATAAACTGTAATCCTGTCATAAATTAAATTTCAATCAAGATATTCTTAATTCAAGAGATGCCTCACAAACTCTTGAATCATTAAGTCTGTCCGTTGCTAAAGAATTTACAATATGTTCGAAAAGTATATTCTATCAAGAAGATACCGGCAAAAACTCAATAAAATATTTCTAACCGATTTTCGGCAGCAAAAATTTGAAAAAACATCATCAGGTACTTTCTCATTAATAATTTTTAATATGAAACGAATTTCATTTTTATCATGGAGACATCAAGAGAATATAACTTTAATAGAAATCTTAGTGTGTTCAAAAACAAAATATGATATAGCTTCTTCAATAATTATAAGATAAGAGATAAAGAACATGAGTGAACTAGATATACACTAATGCACACTTATGTACAAGGGAACCTTTCAAAGTAAAAATAAGCCGATTTCACCAACACTCTCTAAAGTATCTCACAGTTAAGCACCTCTAAAGCATCGCATTGGTGATTGGTGAAATCCAGCATTAAGGACCGAAAGGTTCAATTCTACATAATACATTTTAATTATAAAATTAATAACGGTGACATATTTATAATTAGTAATACGAATAGTAATTATCAACACGCAAGAAATTGCGTTACAAACGAACTCTTAACATCTCTATTGCAGACCAAGCTTTATAAAATCTCACCTGCTTCTCCTCTTCGAGTATTTTCTCTTTGCGTTCCATCTCTTTCTCCATGACGAATTTGGAAACACCATTCTTTTCAGAAAGTACATCAGACTTACCAGTAGACATCAATAGGACCTATAAATATATACAGAAAAAAGAAAAGAAAAGCAGCCTATTCACGTCCCAGTGCTAAACACAGGCCTCCTCACTCATACGGGTTACCGCTTGACTGTAATCTCCACTGATGGTAAGTGATCATTTAAACTCTTCCACCAGTCCACACTCTGACTAATAAGAAAATACAATTTCTTAAATTTGTCATATCGGGAATCGAAACCAGGACCTTTGCTAGCGAAGCGCGTTCTCGCACCATTGCGTCAATGAGGACGTGAAACTTCCAATTTTAATCATTGTAACTAGAAAGGACTGCCATCATGAGCTAATATAAAATATACCCATACCTTTGTATAACGAATTTTTAAAGCAGAATTAATGGAGATAAAAAGTATTATTGACTGACTATATAACGATATTGTCAATCCAATAACGTATTCTAAAAGTTATTCTTAATTTTTAGTCCACTCTCCTATTCCACAATTTAGCTTTACGCAACATATCCTAACAATTGTTTTCCTTTAAATCTCAATTCCATGCCAGCCCACTTAACAAAAGGTTCCTGTATCAAACAAGTTGATAAAACGAATATTTTGTAAATTGCTTTAGTTTTTTTACATCACGGTTGCACTATATATTTAATTTCATATACATAATTTATTACAATTAATATCATTTAAGGTAACGATAACAATAATACATACGCTTTTTATTTTAAATGTTTTAAGCCGAAGCCTGCGAGGTTTGAATTTAATTATAATTATTTGCAACACAACAAATCTCATGTCTAATAAAAATAAAGGTGTGACTCTAGTTGCGACGTAGCAAGATAGCTTAAATCGAAAAACAGAACCATCACCATTTTACTGCTGTGTGTGAAGAAAATTTCATGAATAAAGAGTGTAGTTTGGAAAAAATATTAGTATATATCCGTTAGTTTTGGACGCGACAATGAAGAAAGTTGTGGAAATACTAAAAAAAATCGGGATGCATACGTATTCCGATTCAATAAAAATCAAGCATTTGCTGAATCATGAACATGAGAATCAAGTTTTACAACAAAATTTTAGAAATAGCAAACAAGAGTTTTTGGTATATATTCCAATCATTTTCGATAAAAAGAATAACGAATACCTCGACAGTTAACTGGAAATTGTTATCATGCGCCATGAGCAGCTCGGATAGGATTTCTGGAGAAACATCGGGGAATAGGTTATATAGCTTGTCCCTGCTGAGTTTTGCTGCTAAATCATTAGGTTCATTATTACGCCATTGGGCTACATCTTTATGATACAAAGAAAGAGCAAAGTCCATGTCCATTATTTCCTTGAAATCGGGCACTTCCGGTTCTTTTCCGGCTTGAGCCAATTCCTCTTCTTTTTTTGCCAATTGCCTGTAAAGAAATTTTTTTAGAAGAAACAACACTTTATCAACCAATTAGTGCAACGGTACGTTACTCGCCTCGTTTGGACAGGTCCTAAATGAGTTTCCCATCTGAACAAATTTAAGAAATTACATTTTCTAAATTTGTTCAGATATGTAGTTGTCGACCGTGGCTAATCTATTGTGTAAAACACACTCGGGATTCTGAAGGACCAATAATACAATTAATGAAGGGTCAACAAAGGAAACAAGATTCATTTATACAACATTTTGATAATGAAAATAAAAACTACATTTAGATAACGCTTCCAGTTAAAAAAGAACGTAAAAGATAAAAACTGCGTCATTAATTCATAATAAAAAAGTAAATAATAATTAGAGAATGAACATAAATCGCAAAATAATATTTGAAATTTATAATGTTTCATCAGAAAAATCATATAAAAGCAAAAGTATATACATGCCTGGCAAACTCTTCGTCCTGTTTAACCAAGATTTCAGATTGTTTGTCACCTTCTTCTAGTTGGTGCATAAATGACTCTATCCATAAAGCATTGATTTCATTTAAAATGGACATGGGTATATTTATCTTAGGGAGTACACCTGCTGGATACTCCATGTCGTCGCGACCAAAGTGTTCATCGAGTTGTTTTACAAATTCCTTCCCCAAAGTAATATTCACTGTTTTCTCAACATCATCAGACCCAACAGCTATATCTTCATCACACGGATATGCACTATAAGTAACACTTTGCGATGTATTTGGTGCGGTATTATAACTACAAGAAGGCTGTGTGTATTCAGTACTATTCGGTGCGTAATCCATAGTAACTTCGGACTTGTCTGTATTATTTTGTTCATCTCCAGATTTATCAGACTCACTATTAGAATGTTCACCGCGTTTGATTTTTCTGATTTTTAAACAATGGTCTGAGTAATGGGTATCGGGTATGACCACATTTTGTTCTATTTGTCGTTTGATTTGCAAAGAAGTCTCAGATAACTGATTTTCCTTTTTCCCTTTCTTATTCAGTGAACACGAAGGTGTATTCTCATCCGACTTCTCGATTTCTTCTAAAGGAGGTGGTATCGTTGGCACATGGTGATCAGGAATTATATCATAAGCTGATAAGCAATGGCACAGGTCTGTATTATCACTTTGTTCCTCAGTCTCTGAGTCTGAGAGATCTTTTTCGTCAGCAATATGTAACTCACTATTTGCCATTCCATCGAAAACAATGTCTACAGCCCAATTTACGTCACCGCAACAGTTATCGAATATGTCTCTTAAATCTGACCTAGCAATTTTATTAAAAAGTTTTCTAAATGCTTTAAAATGTTGTTCTTCGTTTTGGCACCTAAGTGTATCCGATAATATGTCATTGTTATTTGTAGATGTGCTTTTGTCGAGCATCCACTTTTCCGGCATTCTCTGTTTAGTAGCTACAACATGATATTCGTTAATATTCCTTGGTACAGCAGTAATTATTTTTAAAGGATTTTTTAAGTTAGATATATCTGTATCACCATACTCCAAACATGTGCTGCTTGATCTTTTTTCCACTACAGGCACAGAAGTTTCAGGAGAAGTACGAGTGACATTTGCTTCCCAAGATGGCAAAAATGTGGCACATTTACTCCAATCTTGAGACACTTCAACAGATGGCAATAACTGCTCAGTGGTGCCTGAACGTAACAGTTTTTGTTTTCTTTGTGGTTTTGAATCAGAAGAGCTACAACTCTCGCCATCTTGAGTTTGCTTTTCAGCTTGATCATCCCAATGTTCACCATTATCCCATTCAATCTCAACTTTTTCCATTTCTTCTAAGCATTTTTGCATTTCAGAATACTTATTGACACCATAAGATTGGCAATTATCATTATTACCTTCTAAAACATTTGTTTTTATTTCTGTTTGAGAAATTGATGATTTAGATGCTGCAATAATTTCATCTGTATTAACAGGAGCTAGGGCGTTTATTTCCTTTGAAGAAGAATTAGATATTTCATGTTGAATTTGTGTATTTTCCCTATACTTGTCCTTACTATTTTCTATCGCGCTTTCTTTCCCATCCTCTAAAAGTAAACTTTCTTCAATTGACTTTGATGAAAATGGTGGAAACGTTCTTAAAACAGGGGGCTTATTGTAATGTGAATATTGCAAGCCAAATTTCTTTACTAAATAATTACCAGTTATACCAGATTGAAAGTTATCAAGCATTCTTTTGATAGACATGTATGGAACATTGTGAGAATTTTTCTTAAACAGCTGGTTTACTTTTTTTGCCCATGGTGTATTTGGTTCTACAACATCAATAATGTATCCATTTTTAACTCCTTCTGATACATAATACTCCATTTCCCAAAGTTCAATATTGGTATTGTCTATAATGATAGGACTTAAACCTTCGGTCATGGCTTTTTTAGCTCTACTCTTGTTCCATTCATGAGCCTCTGAAAGTCTTGTTTTATCGAAAGTATATAAACCATTTCTCACAAAAAAATCATCAGTGCTTAATATGTGAATATAATATTGTTGATGACTTGAGTAGTAAATTGCATCGATAATCTTTTTTGCTAGAAAAGATTTCCCACTACCAGGAACCCCTCGCATGATGATCAATATGCGCGCACCTTTCTCATGATGGGCTAATATCAGTTTAAGTTGATCAGTCCATAAATTTTGGGAAGTACTTGGGACAACCGGAGAAACTTTTGCACCTTGATATATAGGCTGCATTTTAGCTAAAGAAGCGTATTGTATATTTGTGACAGCATTAGATGCATTCGTTCCTTGTGTACTTGAACAAGCACTATCAGAACTATGTGGATTACAATTGACTATAGCTTGCCCAAGCGCACTTTCCTTTAAATCAGGTTGTACATCCACAATAGCAGAATGATTTCCATCCACGATGATATTCATCACAGCATTTGCAGATTGTTCAACTGTAGACAATAATTTTATTACATTACACTTCTTCAAAAAGTTTCTGTGGATACTAAATGAGAGAAACAATATATATGGTTTAAAACGCAAAAATTTAACTATAAAAATGTCGCATTTTTGAGATAAGAGATGTCTTAACACATCTCTGATTTAATTTAGAAAAAAATAGTGTATTTAATTTTTATATTGATTCTTTAATTAGTGATCATGAGAAAAGTCATAGTTCATATTGGTATTAATTTTTTAACATTTGTAAATGATTAAGATTTTGGACACTTTCAAATTTCTACTATAAAGTTCACACTCTCTCTAAACAAATTGTATTAAATTTTTGTCAATGGTAATAATACTTTTTTATTCATCTATTCAAATGTCTTTATGACTTGTAGTGGATGACGTTACCTGTTAAAACAGATTTTTGACATATTAATTCACGACATCATTTTAATTGACTTTATATTGTACAACACCTTGAAAGATAAATATAGTGGAAACAAGCACAATGACTGCTTTGTTGGGACAATAATGAGAGTATACTTTGCTAGCAGATTTCCTGGCTTTCATTACCGGCAGGGCAAATTTAAGAAATTGCTAAGAAGTATCCATCATAGCTAGTTACTATTCTATCAACAAAGAAATACCGTCCAGCTTAAATTTTTTGTTTAAAACAATGCTGTGTAGAAATCGTAGGCGGTAAATTACCCCTCGTCAAGAGAGCATCCTTCAATCTTAGACTATATCATAATTAAACATCAGGTTAGCTCATATAACAAATAAAAACAATGTAAGCAGTTTGAGTTAGGCAGCATAGAAATTACCTTTAATACTTTTTTTTCCATAAAATAACAACATTATTTATTTATTTACCAAAAGGAGTTTTAAAAACAATAAGATTTCTATGTATAAAAGGGACGCACAAGGGGATGCAAAACATATGCACGTATCCGAAATGCGAAGCTTGGGCCGGGAATATCGTGGGAGTGCACCCGCCGCGGTATATACTGTGACGACATCGAAAACATTAACAGACATCACTTGACACCATTCGATAGCCCTATATATGAGATTTCATTGAGGCATTACTCTGAATCCGGTAATAACTTTGGAAACTTCGTCGAGGAATTTCTCCAATTTCGCAGTGATTATCGAGTTACAGTCGTGATACATATCAAAGAATCGCTATCAAGAAACTCCCGCCAGCTGGAGACGACGCTAAGCTAGCACGAAGATCGAAACCTGCCAAATTAAGAGGTCAACTACGAACTGTGGCCTTCCGACGCGCAGTCTTCGAGAAGAAGCGAACCGAACGACGGCTGTTGTGCGGACCGGAAATCTGAAGACAATTGCCTTTGGCCGATATTGCCTCAGTCCGAAGAGTGGGTCATACATCATCAAAACCGGATCCTTCGAGAAGATAGGACAAAGTTTGGTCTATATTACCCCAACCCAAAGAGTGGGGAATATAGCGCCAAAGTGCCGTTCGAGAGGCTTAATTTTAACACACGTACGAATACGGCCAGTTTTAGGAGGGCACAGGTGAAAGCGCTCTCTTAAGTACCATGGTGAAGTCGTTAAAAATTTTAAAGAGTAGCAGTATGATGTGCATATTCAGGCGAAAACGGCTAGGGAGTCACTTTAACTCAGGTCGGAAGTCTGAGATATGGTCAAATTTGCGCAATCTGTAGATGAATTAGATGCAGAACTTTTGAAATGTTTCAAGGTTATTAAGCAGCTCTTCGGTCGCATCGGATTAGCAGATATCGGCGAAGTTCAGAAGGGGAAGAAGAAGAGATTACGCCAATAGTTTCTACTTTGAGAGGAAGGAAATTCCGCAGGCGTTTCAGACAAAGTGAGTAATACATACGTTTACATATCATTCAACTGAGAGGCCCAGGATAAATAACCATCTATAATGGTTCCCGTCTTACATTTTTGGCGAAGGTGAAGATTGTGGTGAAGAAGAAGGAGGTGAAGATTGTAAATTTAGAGAGTTAAGATCATGAGTGTGATCGAAATAACTGGAAGGTTTACATACAAATGACTTGAAAAATCTCCACATTGCAGAAATAGAGAGACTGAATATAGAGGAATGAATATACCGACGCTTTGCATTTCAACATATCCTATCGTAGAGATCCCTCAAGTTTTTATAGGCTGCATGATTTGCTTCAAGTACTCTTCGTTTTATACTTCCTTTTAGCATTGTCACATTTTGCTATGCTTCTTTAACATCTTGACTACGCCATAGTGCTGGTTAATGTCTTATCTTGACAGCACGCAGCGATTCCTGAGCGTCATATAAGTTAGTGAGTGCATTGTTAAAGAATTACCAGCTTAGCGTGTATATCCGACGACGAGAAGAGAATAGACCAATCAATATACGCTGCGTCATGTCATGACGGAGATTTTTAAATTTAGGCATCTGAAGTTACGCCTGATAACAACCTTCCTCTTCAACCCGGGAAAGGGCATCTGGTAACGCAGGAATAATAGGATAAGAAAAAGGCGCAGTCAATTGACCGTGTGGTATCGCATTAGTAGGGTTCGAAACTATGATGACATCAAGGAGAGAAGGAACGGAATTGGGAGAGAAATGTGTTTCAGAAAGTGGAAGGATTGATAACTTACAGGAAGTAGTAATCGTTTTAAGTTTTTTTGCGCGGTGACCCATTAAAACCGTGTGATCATAATAGGGACAATATTGTTCAAGGAGTAAGTCAACGGTTTCAAAATAATTAATGTTAAGAGAAAGGCAGTAAAGGACGCTGAGAAGAAGTTTAGTATGATGTAAGTAAACTTCAAAAAAAAGGAATTCAAGATTATAAGTGGAAAGACTAGAGGATTGCTCCACAATTGAATATTTAATATCCTATGTAAAAATAATAATACACAAAATATGAGTATATAGTAACAAGTAGAACAGTAGGAAAAACCAAAATATTAATCTTTTACCATGCGCTTAATAAATAAAGTTTTAGTATAATTTGTAAGTTTATAAGTCTAGGTAAAAAATTATATAAGATGCGTCACAACAGTAAAACGTTTAATTTTAGAAGAGAATATCTTAGTAAAAATATTTATAATCTAAGTGCAAGCGAATCGTATTCATAGTTGGTACCATAGATAATACCTATTAACTGTTTACAGATCAAGAAGTCCTTGTTTGAATTTTTCATTAGGTGATAATATAAGAATTGCAGTTGGCGCTTATACTCTTATTATTAGTATTCTGGTGTACACTAGACGGCGCTGTATAATTTTTACTATTTTGGCTAGATCGCGTTCTGTCAATACCTTTATATTAAAGGATTGTATTTAAGCCTCATTTATACTAAGAACTCAAGTTCGTTTTAAAATAGGGTTGTTGGTTTTACGATGGTTTTAAAGAAAAATTAAAAGTAAGTACGTAGCAGCCCATTAACGTCCCACTGCTGGGCACAGGCCTCTTCACTCANGGTGGATCACACCGCCAACTTCTCAACTTTAGGCAAATATTGAGAACATCGTAATAGAAAACTCAATATCCATTTTTTAATTTGTCCCGACCCAGGACTCGAACCCAGGACCTCATGTCTGTAGTCGAACATGCTAACTACTAAACCAATGAGGCAGCCAAGAAAAATTATTTTACATAAAATACATTTTTCCGAAATTGACCTGTGGGTTAGTTCCTAGCGGCATGAAAATGGGCCCATGTTAAGGCAGGCGCAATAAAAACAATATAATCGCTTCTTTTTATTTTTATGAACTTATATAAACTGACGAAAACATATATCGGAGTACAAAAGTCTGTGGATCGCTAGTCCGTGTGTAATAGTATGTGGAACGCTGGCGCCATCTGTGTGTAGGCGTGGGGGCAGAGTCAATAAGTGGCAGTCCGGCCCGCCTCTCGGCAGTTCTCGAGTGGCGGTCGGCCGGAGTGGTCGACTAATGAAACTGTCGCGTTCCTAGCTATTATTGTTAATGAGTTTGTGTTCATTGATATCGGGAACATTAAGTGATTGAACATTATAATCCGAGCTAATTAACAAAGTGTTTGATTGCACCAACATTACCCACGAACGCCCACAGAATAAGAAATGAAATAATGGATCCAATTAATAACGATCTCGGCGGAGAACCCTACGCCCCTGTGCTTTATGCTTCTCCGTTCTCTCTTATTCTCCGACATATATTTAAACCAAAAAGTTTTAAATAAATAAAATACATGACATGAGATAACGCACAATTTTCAAATGTCTATTTCTGAATCAGATGTAGGGATATTGATATTTGTCGACGTTCAATGACTATTGATGTTTAGCTGGAAAACATTGATGTTTTGGTTAAAACAATAAAAAATCTTAGACAGGCATCTAGCATTGGATGTTAGTACATCCAATGCTAGATAGCTAGTTATATAGCACCCTGTCACATGTCTCATGCTAGTTTTCAGTTAACAATTTAGTATTAAACTCGGCAAAGACTAAGTGTGTTGAATTCGCCTTGCCAAATGCAAAAGAAGTCTGTAAAAATATTCAAATAGATGATAGTCCACTAAAGAAAGTCTAATCTTCTTAAGAATAACCTTAGACTCTGGGCTTTGGTGGGGTGTCCATATTAAGACTCTGGCAAAAAAGCTTAGTGCAGCTGCATTTGTAGTAATAAAATACATTGATGTTGAAACTGCTAAAATGGTACATTTTGCTTATTTTTATAGGATTACTAGCTATCCAGCTAACGCCATATAATATTGCACTTACAAAATTGGGGTTGGTGACAGAAAAGTAAAAATTTAGGGTTGTATGTATCTTTGTATGGTGTATCATAAAAAAATAAAACAATAAATTTTGTCATAAAAATATTTAAGAGTGGATCACCCTTAACATTTAGAGGAATGAAAAGTAGATGTTTTCCGATTCTCCACCCTAGCCGATATACGCGCTAAGACTCATGAAAATCGGTTGAGTCGTTTCAGACAAGTTTTTAATTTCAGACAAATTTCTAACACTGTGACCCGAGAATTTTTCTTACGGTAAACTGTTATGGGGTGAGGCGGTGGGCAGTGAAGTGAACTTTTTTTTATCTTTATATGAAACTTTATGTTACAAAAAATATCAATAGGTGCCATTTATCAACTAGGATCTCATGTTTCCTTAAAAGAAAAATTAAAGAAACTTCAATTCTCACAATACCATTGCAATATATGTATAGTGAATAACATTTTATATTTCCATAGTAATATTCACTAATACAGCAAAATGAGCAAAATACACAATTTTAATATGATAAATTAAAACAAACTTGTAATGTCTTATTTCAGGGTGAAGAAGGTTTCCTCCACATAACTTTAAGAAATATGTTATAAACATCCTAGTATAAAAGGCACACTATAATTTTGTTGATGATTTATGTGACAAAGATAATTTGGACATGAGTCCAGTTGCACTTGAAAGCTAAAACTAAATTAGTACAAATGGACAATGTTAATATCAACACAGCCACTACTCTCATGCATCCCTGTTTCTAAAATATACGTTTCAAAGAGGCATTAGCCTTATATAGAGCTATTACAAGTACAAAGGAACAATAAACCCACTTTTTATATATAGAACAAACAATTTTATTTGATACAAAAATCATTAATATTTCAACATCTTTAATCTAACACCTCAAAGAAGTACTATACATATAAAGCCTGTGCAGATGTCCCTACTTTCCATACTATATTTTTGTTCAATTGCTTGCATAACAGTTTCATCCCCTGGTTGGTAGTATTGGCAAGCGATGTTGAACTTGACACTTATCATTGTTTATATATACAACATTGAAAATTTCAATTGACATAATTCAACATTATAAATAATTAGACCCAAATAGCATAGATAAAAGCAATAAATTAAAGAAGAAGAAGATAATTACTTATTATTACAAAAATTCTAGAATGCTATGTATTTCTTCGCAAGCAAGCAGTGACATAACATTTTATTTAAGTTGACAGAACTACTTCATAAAATTATAGTACAAATTAGTATTTTCCACAGAGTTTGATAGCAGCGCAAAGCATTTATAACATAACTCAAAAAAAGTCTTCATTTTCCTACCATTTATTTTATAATATTTCAGTTAATTATGCATAGAATATGAAAAAATAGCTGGTACTGATAAAAAGTTTGCTTTTGGCAACATTGAATTTATTTATTTTTTGGGTAAAAAAGCAAACCTTTATACTCTAGATATTTTTTTTTTTTTGTGTCTAGTATACAAATTATCATAATTTTATATAGTCAAATTTTGTGTAGTCTTGTGTAGTACTCTCTATACATATAAGTTAAACTAATATTTATTTTCAATATCAACATAACAGCCTTTTTTGATAAATTCAATTGTATAAAATATCAATGTTGATCAATTTATTCAGGACTTTCACTAGTTCATAGTTGTTGTTAAAGGAGTAATATGTGCTAACTTCAAAATTTCAACTTTGAACTACAAAGAAATATGACTAATTTGTTAGTTCAGAATTTAAATCTTCACCAAAAATAAAAAAACAACTTATTTGACACATTAGACCGTCCAACACTGAAGAAAAAAATTGGAATTCAGTTATATCAATATGTCCTATATTTTTTGTGCAAGTATTTAATACTTGAACAAAAAATACACCTTCAATTTATAAACCTAAAATTATAATAAAAACAACCTTAACAATTACAGTACATTTAACAAGAAAATGTTTGGCAAAACCTCTTATTACATGTTATTAACAAGTCATTATCTTATCTAAGACTCTGTTACATCAGTGGTGGTTTAAATTTACATAAAATAACAAATATCATACCAATAAGCGAGTAGAAGCTTCATATTTGGTCACAAGCAGAACAAAGACTGAGGTGTAATGGCCGGACCGTTAACAGCAAGTAATCAATACTGTGCATGCCCCAAATAAATCAATGCAGGGTTTGCATCCCCGGGAAAACATTAAGGGCTAGCAAGCTCACCTGAGATTAAATCTGAACCTTTTATGAACCAAGCATAGGGTTTATTATTCCTACTACCTTGATAACAACTATCTACACTGATATATACTAGCAATAGCATTTTAGAAAAGGCACGCAATACATCTTGTACACAATATAAACATAAAAGTATATGTATAAAGTGCATTGAAATGTGTGCATGGAAGTTTTCAAATGTCATTTGGTACTGAAGGTGTTAAAGTTATGTACATTTACTTACCGTCTCCATCATAGCTTTCCACTATACTATACAGCACTTCTCTACTTAAAACTTCACCGAATGTACTCAATAATACCTCGATAGTCTTATTGTAATCTACAGGTTCTTGATAATCCATGTTTAAAAGTTTTATCACAATCAATGATTATTCAATACCTTGGTACTAATAAATTTTGACTACCTCATTTGAATTCCTAAAGAATAAAAGTATTACTAACGTGTTTGTTACGAAACTCATAATTTTTACAACAACCGCAATGACCAAAGGAACTCCACAGTTTACAAATCACAATAGTGACCACAGATGTCATATACATTATTGGACCAGGTACTTACAAAATACCAATCATAGTCTATGATAAATGTTAATAGAGTTAACTAATGGACTACTTTTGTTTACAAAATTATCATATACATCAACACTTTTAACATATTGTTCGTACTAAAATTCAATATAATGAAGGCAAAAAAAGACCGACATTTAAAATACATATTTGCACGTTTTTCATTTGTATCACAAGACAACAACAAATATTGACAAATAAAAAATTAGTCTGGTTCAACCATTTACTATATATACATTTTGGCTAAGGAGGGCGTGTCCTGGTGCATCAGGCTTCGCAGAGTGATGTTATCATACACTTACAATATTTCGTTATTTAGCAAACTAACTAAACCAAGTAAATTAATTAACACCCCTTGGTTACTTTCAATGAAGTGTACAATTAACGGAAAATGTTTGTGATGGTAGATAGTTGTGCACTTCCGAATTACTATACATTATACAGTAGTTCTAAAGAACAGTTATTATTGATATATATTGTACAATTGTGTCGGTTACCAATTAAATTCTATATACATACAAAATTTATGAAAAGACTGAAGTAGTGAACCAAGTTTATATTGCAAATGGACATAAATTTAAAATAAGAACGATATCACTTCCCGTGTACATTGCTGAACTTTTTATACTTACAAATCTACCAATTTTACTATATACAAGTTGAATAGTTGAAGTATATACAAAAAATAATATAACATAATTGGACGCACTCATTGTTGATAATAGTTCCAATAGTATACACTATACACATATGTATAGTGTAATATATTGATTACATACATTATACATTTATCGTTATTTAGTCTGCGTTCAATTGATGTCATAGATAATAACTTAGTTGATGTTGCGTGCGATATTGCGATGCGACATTCTGAAATGAAATCTGAAAGTGAATATGTATGATGCAGTTAATATTTTCGTAACGCATTATTCTATTTTGTAGTTGTTACTTATGAGAATGTTAGAAGATATGACTTGAAATACTAATTTTAATTCTGAAAAATTAAACAAAACCAAATAATTTACCTGTAAACATTTGTGTATGAAACAGTGTTTAAGTAAATAATTAAAATGGGTGATAATTTTCAAAACAAAACCATGGCTTCAGTTATGATGGACTATGAGTTTAAAATGAAAACACAAAACGAGCGTTCAAAAGTTGAAGATTTGTTTGATTACGAAGGTTGTAAGGTTGGACGTGGGACTTACGGTCATGTATATAAGGCTAGAAGAAAAGACGGTTCCGATACTAAAGACTATGCTCTGAAGCAGATCGAAGGGACTGGTCTATCTATGTCGGCCTGTAGAGAAATAGCGGTATATCAAATGATACTTTGCAATTTTTATTTTTAGTTGACAGGCATGTGTTATACTGTGATAACTGATCTCACTTGATGGTAAAAGATGATGGAGTCTATGATCGTAGCATGCTTACCTAAGTAACAGCCTATTAACTTTTCACTGCTAGAAGCAGGCTTTCTCATTCAGTATACAGAGTTGCAATGTGATTTAATGGGGTACACATGTACCAAAATTATTTCTGGGATATATTTGTATTCATTGAAAAGGCCAACAGTGAACTTTAAACTATAATAAGGCATATCAGTTAAAGTCGAAATTTGGTTATGCCTGACTTAGATTCAAACTGACAATTTTTTATATTGAGTATCCAGAGGTGAACACAATGCTATCAAAACATTACATTTATTTTATGATGAAAATCTAAAATATGATAGCTATATTTTTCAAACACTAGCTGTGCTCAGTGCTGTCACCCAAATAATTCCTACTCTTTTGGATATACGAGGCAATCTGCTATTTACTCGATCAAATTACATTCAAAACCATTCTTAAAGCCATATGAATATCTATATATATAATGCACTTTATTGTACATTTTACAGGTCCGATTTTACAGGATTCTCGTTTTACAGTGCATTTTCTTGTCTTCCTTGTTATCCCATTGCTTCAAAATATGCCTTTATAATAATGCATTTTTTGCTCCAAGCTTCCGGTTTTGCAATTTTATCTTTATAAATCCAGCGTTTTGCCCCAAAGAACTGGTCTACTTTTAACTCAATTTATCAAACTTTTTAAATCAACTCAAAATATCTTTATTCAAGTAGGCTCAAAAAGCACTTTTGAATCGTCAGTAGTCTGTCAAACTCAATGGTTACTCCTTTGAACATAGTTTTTGTATGTTACAATGCTGTTTAGCATTAATGTCCAATGGGTATCAAGTCCATACAACTTTGTTGCTTAAATAATTGTAAACATTATAATAAGCCTTGTGTAATAGGACATTTCTGACATATTTCTTAAAACTATGTGGAGGCAAACGTAGAAGTGATTTGGGTATCTTATTAAAAATGTGTATGCTCAACCCAACAAATGATTTCTGTACCCCCTTCACTCTATAATATGGCATTACAGGTCGGTTTTAATTTCTTGTATTCAAATTGTGTGTTTCGCTTCATTTTCTGTATATATAAATGTTTTCAGGGATATATCAAATCAAATTAAAAATATCTTTATTCAAGTAGGCATATTACAGCACTTGAATCGTCAAATTATATATATTTTTTTTCCACACTCTGATTCTAATATACGTCTGATGATGGTACTCAAAATCGGCTTAAAATCTAAAGTTCCTTCGCGCCCTGATCCGAGAAGAACCCACAACAAACTCAGTCGGGTATTTTTTTTTACCATCATCATTACAATAATATATTAGTTTACTATAGTTTAATTAAAATTAGAGCAATTCGTTCACCCCCAGGCGTTTCTATCGTCTAGGTAATCTTGCAAGTTATAATACGATTTTTCTATCAACTTGCTTTTAACAAAGACTTTGAATTTATTAATTGACATCTTTAGAACGTCTTGTGGGAGTTTATTATAGAAACGTATACAGTTACCCTTAAATGAGTTGTTAATCTTATGCAGCCTACTAGAATTTATAACAAGTTTGTTTTGGTTTCGTAAGTTATATGATGTACATTCACTCTTTTTATTAAAAGAGTCAATGTTTTTATGTACATACAATAAGTTTTCCAATATATATATACGCAGTGAACTGTCATTATGTTAACTGCCTTGAATTTGTTTCTTAGCGACTCTCTTGGACCCATATTGTAAGTCGCACGAACGGCCCTTTTTTGCAGCACAAATATTGCATCTATATCAGCAGCGTTATCCCAAAGTAAAATACCGTATGACATAATGCTGTGAAAATAGCTGAAATATACCAGACTGGCAGTATCAACATCTGTCAGACGACGAATTCTTTTAACTGCGTAAGCCGCAGAGCTGAGCCTGTTCGATAGACCACTTATAAAATGTTATTCAATATATATTGAGAATGTACTGTAAGAATTGAGATTTCTTTGAATTTATCTCTTAGGAAACGCAAGATCCCAATTGAGATATGGCACATATTACTCTTTTTTGTAAAATAAATATAGTTTCAATGTCCGCCGCCTTCCCCCATAGCAGCATGCCGTAAGACTAAATTAATGTTTAATATCCATGTACCGCCGCACCCAGTCATCGTTGAGAACTCAGCACTTAAAATTGTTAGCGAGTACACATACCTGGGACACATAGTCCAGCGTTCGGGAAATTACGCCAGATTTTCGTCCGATACCTCTCAGTGCCTGAAGACCAAAATCTTCAAACAGTGCGTATTGCCGGTTATAACCTACGTTTCTAAGATTTAGTCGCTGACTATGGGCCTCATGCGGAAGCTCGGAGTCACTCAGCGGGCGATGGATAGGGTTTCAGTTTCTTAACGTTATCAAATCAGAAATGAGGAGATCTGTAGCAGAACCAAAGTGACCGACATAGACCAAAGAATCGCGAACCGAAAGTGGCAATGAGCGGGGCACGTCGTCCGAAAGGCCGATAGATTAAGGGCTCAAAGATGCTGGGCACTGTGTATGGCGCCCGCTGGTGCCAGGCGGGGCAAAATCGGCGCTTGTAGGCATCATTACGTGAGACCTATGTCCAGCAGTGGACGTCCATCGGTGTAGACGACGGCGAAAACGATGATATATATATGTATATATATACACACATAGCACAGTATATAATGAAGTATTTACGATTTTCAGCTGTTAAGAGAATTGAAACATCCAAATGTGATAAATCTGATTAGGGTATTCTTGTCACACACGGACAGAAAGGTGTGGTTGTTATTTGACTACGCTGAACATGATTTATGGCATATTATCAAGTTCCACAGAGCAGCTAAAGCTAATAAAAAATCTGTGATGGTACCAAAGGGCATGGTGAAAAGCTTACTGTATCAAATTTTGGATGGAATACATTATTTGCACTCTAACTGGGTCTTACATAGGGACTTGGTAATTATTTTTTTATATATATAATTTTGTGAGATACACAACTGTGTTGTTACCATTCTTATTACATAGTCCTGAAAAATTTAACCAATATATTATTACTATAATTAATGGTAACTAATTCAGTACCAGCTAATTGTATTTCTATGAGTTTTTAATGTTTCAGTTATGAAAACTGAAACATTAAAAAAAATCTTACTTAAATATCTAATATTACAGTGTTTGTTTATTGTTTAATGTGTAGTGTGTATTTGTTGTGTGCTTGTGTATTATCCCGCAGCAGTATTTATATTGAATATTTGTGATTGATATGCAAATCAGACCAAGTGTGATTGTCTTAAGTTCATATATAAGGGACATAATCTTTCCTAATAAATACCTAAATAAATAATTAACGAATGATGGAATTATTTCTAATGTTACTATAAATTCTATTTGTAAATTTGCCTTTACAGAAACCAGCCAATATCCTCGTAATGGGGGAAGGACCAGAAAGAGGCAGGGTAAAGATTGCTGATATGGGATTTGCAAGATTATTCAATGCACCACTTAAGCCACTTGCTGACTTGGATCCTGTGGTAGTTACATTTTGGTACAGAGCACCAGAATTATTATTAGGAGCAAGACATTATACTAAAGCTATAGGTAAGAACTTACAATCTTACTTAAAATCTGTTTGTAACTTTAAATGCACAGTTTTCCACTAAATGCATGTGAAAGTGTAGGTGGTATTGATATTAAAAAAAAAACATTTTTTAAATTTTTTTTCTTTTTATTTCTTGTTGTATAATGTTCGTTTCTTGCGTTTTATGTTATATTATGTCTCCCAAATTATTCAACATCCGGCGTTGCCATAGGCAATAAAAGGAAGAAAAATTGCTTAATATAATGTTTTAATGCTAAATTTCTATATAATATCACTGTACTTAACAAAACAAACAAGTCGTTTCAACGTTTTCTACTAGTATACACGGATCTATATATAACAAGTAGTCGCAAGTCGGTCTATATTCGACCATAGTTTTTATTATTATTTCGCGGCGGGGCCCGCTGTGGCCGCGGATGCACTTCGACCCTTGTAGATCTTTTGTACGCGCCCCATCCTTTAATCTCCCCTAAATGCACTCAAAAACTCATTCCAGAAGTTTGAGAGTTGGTTTTAGGCTGGAGCCGTTAGTCTTCTGGTTGCGGATTAGCCACTCCCAGCAGACTCATTCGAGTCCTAGCTAAACCATTGCATTCGCACAGTAGGTGCCTTATCATCTCCTCTCCTCATTGCAGGCTCTGCAAGTAGTCTTTCGCAAGGCCCATGGTTTTTAACATAGCCTTTGTACTGTACTGTACTGTACTTCTCTTTTGCTGGCATATTTTGATAGTGCGGCATTTATCACGCACGGTGCTATTGCTATACCGGGTTCAGGACCTATGAACCCTCTGCTCGATCCAGCTTGAGCCAGCTCATCCGCTTGCTCGTTGCTCTTTATACCTTCATGACCTGGTACATGCAAGATTTACCGTATTGTCTTGTCCAAGGCAGTTAAGGCTTCTCACGCATTCTAGCACTAGGCCAGACCTAACTTTGCTTGAATCAAGTGCTTTTAATTCCGCCTGGCTATCGCTGAGGGTGTTTATTTTCCTACCAACGACTTTGCGGTTCAGAATTTCTTTAACACAAGCCTTTATGACAAACATTTCTGCTTGAAAGACCGTAGTGTATTGCCCTAGGCTTTAGCTTTTGCTTAGCCCTTTGGTGTGTATGCCTGCACCGGTTACTGATTTCATCCGTGATTCACCAGTGTACCATGTCAGGCAATCTCTTTCAGGTTCTAGCTCTGTTTTCCATTCTTCCCTAGTGGCAATGTGTATTTCATAAGTTTTGTTAAATACTTGAACTGGTGTTATTTTGTCACATCTCATTTCAAGTATCTGTTCTAGATCCCCATCCTCTTTAAAACACACGTGTCTCGTATTCAGTACCTGTGTCCTTACCTGTCGAGACATTTCCAGTCTGTGCATACCTTTCCTTGCACTGATTTCGACGTCAACATAGAGCGCATTGTACCCCAGTAGTCTCAGTGGCGACGCTGTCGGCGTCGATCGGAAGGCCCCTGTGATCGCAATGCACGCCACTAGTTGTACACCGACTAGTGGCGTTTTACATGTTACCAGTTTAGTTCTGGGCCACCATACAATGGCCGCATAAGTTATCACTGGCAGCACCATAAATTCGTATATCCACTTGACGACTTTTGGTTTTAGTCCCCAAGTCATCCCGTAGCTCAATCAACACATAGCCAAGACTCTGTAGGCCTTACTTACTGTGTTGGCTACGTGTGACGCCCATGTTAGGCGTTGATCTAGGGTTACTCCTAGATATTTCACCTTCATGGCCCAATCCAGTTTGCGCCCATAGAGCTCAGGGCTGGTTAGCCTAGTCAGTTCCTTTTTCCTTGTGAAATTAATCACAGTTGCCTTGTCCGGGTTGATGTTGAGATGGTTCTCATTACACCCAACTTCAACCCTCTTTAAGGCCCTTTGTACTAGTTCTGATACTATAGATTGGACTTTACCACTTGTAAGTATCACCAAGTCATCAGCATAGCCTGTAAGAAGAGGTCTTTTCTTTAGATCCGTGAATCCATTACTAGGGACCACAGTAGTGGTGATAAAACACCACCTTGTGGACACCCCCTAGTTGTGATTGCTGACAAATTGTCTCCTACTAGAGTGGATTTAATAAGTCGGCCTTTTAACATGCATTGTATCCATTTTGAGATAGTAATTGGTATACCATGCTTTTCTGCAGCAGCTTTGATTGAGTCAAAGTTGGTGCGATCAAAAGCTCCCCCGATGTCAAGGAAAGCCGCTAAACATATCTCTCTGTGCTCCAGTGCGCACTCAACTTTTGCTACTACATAATGAAAAGCAGTCTCGGTTGATTTTCCCGCTTTATAGGCACACTGCATTGTGTGTAGGGGGTACAGTTTAAGTGGTACCTCTCTAACATAATAGTCCACTAACTTCCTCACTGTTTTTAAGAAGAAGGATTGTAGACTAATGGGTCTATATGACTTTCGATGTTCGTAATCCGGTTTACCTGGTTTAGGTATGTAGATTACTCTTACTTGCCTCCAGATACTCGGTATATATCCAAAGGCAATGCTGGCTCTATAAAGCCTCCATAGGTGCGGTATTATAGTTTCGGCACCCTTCTGTAGTATTGTTGGATATATTTCATCCAATCCAGGAGCTTTATAGGGTTTGAAGTTGTCTATTGCCCACTTCACCCTTTTTTAGCATAATTATTTCATTTGCGATGTCCCAGTCAACCCTGGCAGTCTTGCTGGTTTGTGTTACTGAAATGGGATCATCCTCGTGTTCCGTTATGATCTTGCATCCGGGGAAGTGGGTTTGATACATTATGCGTAATGTGTCCCTCCCACTCTCTGATAGGACGCTGTTTTCGTCTCTTACCGTTGTTAGCGGATTGACCGTGGTAGTCAGCAACGCCTTGGCGAGCCTCATCCCTTCAGGCAGGGTTTCAATGCCTTGCAGTGATTCCGCCATCCTTTGCGCTTTGCCTTTCTCACCTCTAGGTTGTATTTGGTTAGTGCCTTTGCATTCTCGGTGAAGTCATTCCGAGCTTTGCATTTGTTAAAGATGCGCCGTGTCTCTCTTCTTATCTTGTCCAGGTCTGGAGACCATCCAGGCAACTTCGTGGCTTTGCGTATTTTTTTCGGACAGTTGTCCCTCCATGCTTGCGCCGTCGCCTTAGTTATTCTGCCAGCCTCTCTCTCCAAGTTTGGTATTGAGTAGCTCACCTTTGGTCCCTCCGAGGTTCACTTTTAGACTTGCTTGGAATGATGCCCAGTCCGTGTCCCTCGGGTTTCTTTTGAGAACAACTTCCTTTATTTGTTCATTAGCATACTCAAAGCATACGTAGTTATGATTAGATAGTGTAACTTCATCTGATACATGCCATTTACCGACCATAGTTAATTTAAATGATAAGATTGGATATTATTTCCCAGCGGCAAAAAAAGGCCTCATAATACGCCAGCCACATAAAGAGGGTTAAATACGTATCCTTGGTACAGAAAGTGGTACATTAATAAATAATCTTTGAAACACCAATTTCAATATTTCAGATATTTGGGCGATAGGCTGTATATTTGCTGAATTGTTAACCTCAGAGCCTATATTCCATTGCCGTCAGGAAGATATAAAAACAAGCAATCCATATCATCATGACCAACTGGATAGGATATTCAATGTTATGGGCTTCCCACAAGAGAAGGACTGGGAAGACATTAGGAAAATGCCAGAACATGCCACTTTAGTTAAGGACTTTAAAAGATCTAAGTGAGTAGCTTCGCTTTATGTTATAGTTTATATCTCTGCCTTTATATAAGGAGAGTATATATATATATATATATATATATATATATATATATATACTCTCTATAAATATATATATATATTTATTTATCGCCTTTTGCAAGTCTCGGGGCGTGGTTTTAGAGCGCTGAGACATGTCGCAACATGATCGTGCGAAGGATGACGTCAGCGAGCGGGAATGGCCCGCGTCGGTTGAGTGTCGTGCGGGGTTGACTCACTTCTCGCAAGGCATCGGGCATGATAGGAGCTTTATTGCGTTAATCACTNTGTGGGCCTATGACATAATCCGGTGTACATGTATGAATATACATGTATGCTGAAGCCAGTATGCGAACTCGTGTGCCTATGCTGAAGATGTTATGCGAACTGTGGGCCTATGACATAATCCGGTGTACATGTATGAATATACATGTATGCTGAAGCCAGTATGCGAACTCGTGTGCCTATGCTGAAGATGTTATGCGAACTGTGGGCCTATGACATAATCCGGTGTACATGTATGAATATACATGTATGCTGAAGCCAGTATGCGAACTCGTGTGCCTATGCTGAAGATGTTATGCGAACTGTGGGCCTATGACATAATCCGGTGTACATGTATGAATATACATGTATGCTGAAGCCAGTATGCGAACTCGTGTGCCTATGCTGAAGATGTTATGCGAACTGTGGGCCTATGACATAATCCGGTGTACATGTATGAATATACATGTATGCTGAAGCCAGTATGCGAACTCGTGTGCCTATGCTGAAGATGTTATGCGAACTGTGGGCCTATGACATAATCCGGTGTACATGTATGAATATACATGTATGCTGAAGCCAGTATGCGAACTCGTGTGCCTATGCTGAAGATGTTATGCGAACTGTGGGCCTATGACATAATCCGGTGTACATGTATGAATATACATGTATGCTGAAGCCAGTATGCGAACTCGTGTGCCTATGCTGAAGATGTTATGCGAACTGTGGGCCTATGACATAATCCGGTGTACATGTATGAATATACATGTATGCTGAAGCCAGTATGCGAACTCGTGTGCCTATGCTGAAGATGTTATGCGAACTGTGGGCCTATGACATAATCCGGTGTACATGTATGAATATACATGTATGCTGAAGCCAGTATGCGAACTCGTGTGCCTATGCTGAAGATGTTATGCGAACTGTGGGCCTATGACATAATCCGGTGTACATGTATGAATATACATGTATGCTGAAGCCAGTATGCGAACTCGTGTGCCTATGCTGAAGATGTTATGCGAACTGTGGGCCTATGACATAATCCGGTGTACATGTATGAATATACATGTATGCTGAAGCCAGTATGCGAACTCGTGTGCCTATGCTGAAGATGTTATGCGAACTGTGGGCCTATGACATAATCCGGTGTACATGTATGAATATACATGTATGCTGAAGCCAGTATGCGAACTCGTGTGCCTATGCTGAAGATGTTATGCGAACTGTGGGCCTATGACATAATCCGGTGTACATGTATGAATATACATGTATGCTGAAGCCAGTATGCGAACTCGTGTGCCTATGCTGAAGATGTTATGCGAACTGTGGGCCTATGACATAATCCGGTGTACATGTATGAATATACATGTATGCTGAAGCCAGTAAGCGAACTCGTGTGCCTATGCTGGGGACTATAACACGTCGAAGTCGTATAAATTTACGATTGATTGGTTTTCAAGTTCACGGCGGAAGTATATATGCAGCGCCACAATAGTTTATATGGTTTTCTCTAGTAATCATTTCAAAATGGTAGTGTAACTAATGCATTTTACTCTTAACTTGTAGACGCAGAAGACGTGGGCGCTACCACTGATGTCGTCCAGGTAGAATCCGAAGAGACCAGACCAGGGTGCTCCACCAACGCCATGTAAAGGGACGGGGACGTCCACCCGTCAGGAGAAGCCGATTTATCGCCTTTTGCAAGTCCCGGGGCGTGGTTTTAGAGCGCCGAGACATGTCGCAACATGATCGTGCGAAGGATGACGTCAGCGAGCGGGAATGGCCCGAGTCGGTTGAGTGTCGTGCGTGGTTGACGCACTTCTCGCAAGGCATCGGGCATGATAGGAGCTTTATTGCGTTAATCACTTTGGCGTTTTGATTTTTTTGTTGTGTCGCTAAATATATATATATATATATATATATATATCTGGACTAAGCTACTCTCCTCATATTACCAAGTGATTGGGAATTACGCAGATGAAACACACATGCGGATAATCAAAGTTGGTTCAGTAATTTCTTAGAATTTCAGATACTTATAAATATATAAAGACTTACTATTTCCTGCAGTGTCCTCCATGTAGTTTCCGACCCTGTGAAAATATGGGGAAATCTGTTGTGTCGAATTATGAACCTAAACCTTTTTTTTTATCAAAATTATATATAAATCGAGTATGTGTTGGATTCTTCTTTAACTCTGGTGACTTTGTCTTTTATATTGTATATACTAATATTACGAAAACTATTGTAAGTGTTCTTTGATTAACCTTGATTGGGAGATCAACTTGGAGATATTATTTTAGCGAAACATTTAGATATATGAAGAACTTTATTTATTTTGTGTTACAGTTATCAAAACTGTTCGCTAAGTAAATACATGGATAGACACAAAATCAAACCGGACAGTAAAGCTTTCAGTCTCCTACAAAGGTTATTGCTAATGGACCCCAATAGAAGAATAACTTCGGAACAAGCGATGCAAGATCCATATTTCTCTGAGGATCCCTTACCAACACAGGTTTGGATTTATTTCATGACTAGTTGTGTTAGGTAGGACACGATTAGGAAATGAATTTGTTAGCGTCGCGTCTGTTTTGCACAGTGCGAGTACAAGGTCCTATTTCATATAGATGATGTGTGTAGTGGGAACGTCTAGTTTTTATTTCGATTTTAGCCATTTTCTTACAACTAATTGTAGAAAAAGAATCTTACAATACTTTATTTAAATACATTTTTAATGTACTATATAATATGGTTACTTTAAAGTAACCAAGATGTCTGTTGCCGTTATAAAATATCAGTTACTGCTACTTACTTTAAATCAATGACTTAAGGTACTGTTTTATTTACAATATTTTTTATAAAATCATTAACTTCTCCATATTTATAGTATAGTATATTTTTCAGGAGCGGAGTGCCTGGATATAACATTGCTTTTTATTTTACGTTGCGATGCGACCGTTTTTATAATAGATGTTGAAAAATCGTTCAAATTTTTTATGTTATTTATGATCCTTTAATTTTTTCCACTATTATATATGAATATCGAACATAAGAGAATTTAGAATACTCGAAAATTTACTAGAAATTCGATTTTTTTTATAATTATTCAGAAATTTTCGAATAATTCGATTTGAATATTAATATCCATACGCAACAAATAATTCGTAAGTTCGAATTTTCGCACACATACTTTATTTACCAAAGGTCACGCCACTGAGTTTTTTGTGGGTTCTTCTCAGAACATTAGCCTTCTTAATTGTAGATTTTGAGACGCTCTTTAATATCGTATCTTTAGTAGCTTTCGTTAATTAAAATATGAATATATAAAAATAAATAAGAATGTGAATGCATTCGACGATTGTAAATTGGCAAATCATTTATATTTTGAAACTTATTATCTATCTTGCATGTAACCCGTTATCGAAGTAAATTTAAATGGGCATGTAGTTTATGCCTTATATTTTCTGTAAATGTAGCTGACAACTGATGAAATTCGTTAATTATTTTTTTATTTAATATTACAGACTAATAAATATTTGTATATCTTTATCAGATAGAATATGCCCTATGATAAGCTTAATTTTAAATAAATTGAATTTCGATCATAGGTAATTCTATTAGGATCTAGCTATGATATGTTAAAATTTCAAGGATGTATTCGCTGGTTGCCCGATACCTTATCCAAAGAGGGAGTTCTTGACCGATGACGACCAAGAGGACAAGAGCGACTCAAAAGCAAGACAAAATCAACAGCAACAACAACCCAATGTAAGATAATAGTATTATATATATATATATATATATATATATATAGATATATATATATATATATATGTATTTAAATTACTAAGTTTTATAAAGGGACAGCCTTTTTATATGTAAAACTTTTTTCAGACTCAACAAAACCAAGTGCAAGCTAACAGTCATGACCACGGTGCGAACAACGCCAAAAGAATGAGAATGTCAGGTATGTAATCGATTAGTGTTTGGTAGGATATACATGAAGTCGTACATTTGTCCCATACAAAACGTCAAAATTCGAAAGTGCCTCAAAACTATAATTTATACTACTTAAATTGTACGTCCTGGTATTCAGCTTCAGCAAATTATATTATAGAGTATAGGGTGTGAGCGGGAAGAACAGGGGCGGAGAGGCGTATGCAGTAGAGATAACAAGATTTCGAAGGCCTCGCTAGCGCAGTGGTACGAGCACTCGCTTTGCTAGCAGAGGTCCCGGATTGAATCCCCTGCAGGACGAATTTAGAAAATTGTATTTTCTAAATTGTCTGAGTCTGGTTTGGTGGGAAGTTTCGGCCGTGGCTAGTTACCACCGTACCATCCGTATCGCCCAAACAAACGGTATGATGCTGTGTAGAAACCTGTGTAAGGGGTATATCGCCTCTCATCAGATTGGCGCGCTTCCATCTCAAACTGTATCATGACTTACCATCAGGTGAGATCACAGTCAAGCGCTAAATTGTTAGCAATAAAAAAAAACAAGATTAAAACCTCATACAGATGTGAATATACAAAACTTTAACCTTCTCCCAAATATAAACGTTCGTTAAAAGCTTACCTCAAATTAAGTAAGGTCAGACTCTTTTTTAACTATATTTCTCTATATTTTTAACTCATTTGTTGTGAAAACTTGCCCTACTCAACATTTTATTAAAACGCTTCACTGGTGCAATGCTCCGAGTCCTCTCTTCGCTAGCAGAGTTCCCGGGTTCGACTTCCGGGAGATTAAATTGATTAATTGATTTAATTGCTATGCTCGGAGTTTCTCTGTAATCGAATCAGAAATGAAGAGGTTCGTAGTAGAACTAAAGTCATCGATATAGTCTAACGAATCGCGAACTTGAAGTAGCAATAGGCGTGGCACAAAGGCCAAAGGTGCTGGAGTGGCGACCCCGCACAGGACGGCGCAATGTGGGACTCGCTGGCAGTATGCCAGAATACCCACTAAAATCCAGCGATACCCTTCCCACCCTTTAGTGGAGCACCAGAGGATCGGTTAACGCAATGTACCCTGGTGTATAGATAACTTTATCTACGCTGGGAACTACACCATCTACCATATAACTATCTATGCTAGTAATTCTACATAAGATCATACCAGAGCGTAGGGTACATTCTGGTATGATCCTATGTAGAATTACCAGCGTTTAACCTTCTCCCAAATATAAACGTTCGTTAAAAGCTTACCTCAAATTAAGTAAGGTCAGACTCTTTTTTAACTACATTTATTTGTAAAAAATGGCAAAAATTTTAACGAAAGATATGTTCTTATAATACGCTTCACCTCATTTGTTGTGAAAACTTGCCCTACTCAACATTTTATTAAAACGCTTTACTGGTGCAATGCTCCGAGTCCTCCCTTCGCTAGCAGAGTTCCCGGGTTCGACTTCCGGGAGATTAAATTGATTAAATGATTTAATTGCTATGCTCGGAGTTTCTCTATGTAATCGAATCAAAAATGAAGAGGTTCGTAGTAGAACTAAAGTCACCGATATAGTCTAACGAATCGCGAACTTGAAGTAGCAATAGGCGTGGCACATAGGCCAAAGGTGCTGGAGTGGCGACCCCGCACAGGACGGCGCAATGTGGGACTCGCTGGCAGTATGCCAGAATACCCACTAAAATCCAGCGATACCCTTCCCACCCTTTAGTGGAGCACCAGCGGATCGGTTAACGCAATGTACCCTGGTGTATAGATAACTTTATCTACGCTGGGAACTACACCATCTACCATATAACTATCTACGCTGGTAATTCTACATAAGATCATACCAGAACGTAGGGTACATTCTGGTATGATCCTATGTAGAATTCATAAGAGGTATATTACCTATTATCAATTCAAATCACCTGAAGACTGTACCATCAACTACCATGATGTGAGATTATAGTCAGGGAATAAAAAGAATGTAATTTGAACTAAACACTAAAGTATTATCTAAATGTAATTGAAACCTTTAAGATTTATGTATGTAAGTATGATTAGTCTGGCAAATGATTTCAGGACTTATACAGCCTCAACGAGTTTTAAAATATGTTAATGTTTTTGTTTGGTAGGTCCAAATCAAGGCAACAATGCTGGCGGTGGCGGACAGCAGGAGTTCCATCAACAACAACAGATGATGTTTGGCGGACAACAACAAGGCGCTGGCACGCAACAACAAGGAAATTTCCAACAGCGGTTTTAAATTACCATTTTAACTGTAAAAATGTATAAATACAGACTATAATCGACGCATCATCAACTGAGGTTTCAGGTTATAAATCATATTTGTCAATCTGTCTCGCTCGCATTTACAGATCTCACGGAGAGGTGTAGTGATGTGCATAAGAATTGTAGAGGTGATTATCTATAACGGTGTAGGTACGATTTGAAAATAAGTTTCAATGTAATCATAGAGAAACTGTATAGATCGTAATGTGGCCCTGAAGAGGGGCCGTTTTTGTATTTTCTAGGGATATTTCTTAGTTCTTCAAAAATCCTCATACGTATCTGTTAATTTTCCTAGGTTGGTTAATAAGAGGTAAAGCACATTTTGAATTGATAACGTTACTTAAAAATGTACGTTGAATCAAGTAAATTAAGTTTTCATCTACAATTATTTGAGAAAAAAAACTATAACAAGATGTTCTTGTAATACGCCTCGCCTCCTTTAAAGCGGGACCTTGTACTGGCTCTCCAAAAAAGAGGCTACGCTTACAAACCCATTTCCAAGTCAAGTCCTCAACACTAAATTGTACTGACACGAGCGGAAAAGTAATATCTAATGGTGAATATAGTATTATTATTTGCAAGGAACTGCATTATCAACAAGTGTTTAAATTTGAGCGGATAGCGAAATAAAGTATTTTAGAAACGAGTGTAGAGTTTAAAACTAACAGGAGATATTTAAAAATGACATGTTTTAAGATATTTTCACTTGAACCTTGAAAGGCGAAATGGCGTCATTTCTTCCATTACGTGTTTTTATAATATCTTTGCCTTCGGTATAATAACTAAATTAATTCAAATCAAGTGTAAATAGTATTTTTAAGTACGCAATAAAACATTTTAATAAGATGTGTATTTTTTAATATAAAATAAATCATTTTAAATCAATAGCCTTAAAACTACACGAAAAGTCTTACAATAAGGGACGGAATATAATATTTTGTAACCAAGTTTACGTTATCATTTTTAATGGCGTAATAATATAATTTATTTACTTAACGAATATCTAAATTTAATAAATAAAAATGGGATATATATTTTAATTTTATTGTTTTCGCAAAAATTAACAAGATTTTCTGTTTATAATACCTTTGTTTGAAGTTCTGATCTTTGCTTACATAGTCATTATATAAAACTAACTGAGGCTGCGACTTCGTCTGCATATTCTCTCTATGATACTTGCCTATAATGTATTACAAGTTTCTCTTAAGCAAAATCTATCTTCTGTTTGTATAGTTATAAATACAAACAATTCCTCTATATTATTTGTAATATATTAAGCATGTCTTTGTCTTACCAATATATATATTTATTAATATAGAGTTTGTTTGATTGAACGCGCTAATCTCAGTTACTACTGGTGTGAATTGAAAAAATATTTTAATATTGGATAGCCCATTTATCGAGAAAGGCTATACGCTATATTATATCACGTTACGACTGAATAAAAGCAATGCAATATTGGAAAGTATTGCATAAACGGGGAATAATTATTCCTTTTGAGAGCTTCCGTTGCGTACGCTGCGTAAACGGTCTAATTTACGCAACACTATAGTATGACGGAATCGTTTTTTTTAAAACCTTTTATAAAATAGCCATTGACAGCATGTGTCTATCTTTTGAGTTGTTCTTTCTTTCTCCTATGTAACGCAGACGAAATTGCGTTTCAACTATATGACATTTCAACTCTACGAAATTAGTTTCAGCGTCTAAACATTTGAGATTGTTATGTAACAGACAGACACTGTTACATTATGTTAATGCGTACGTTAATACATTACGTAAGGTGGGAATAAATTATACATGTTACTTACAGACTAACTATCTACTAAATATATAACATACAGTAACACTTAGTAATTCTGAATTCATAATAATATGTCTTAACATAGTTTTATAACAATTTTTGTCGCTTTAATTATCATATATAAACTTTGTATTAGGTTTTAAAAGCGCAAAATGCTATTAAAAATGTATACGTAATATTTATGTAACATTTCGTGATTTTCTTTCATGTATAACAAGATAATTAATTGATTTTTATCGCGTATAGTATTGAAATATTTTTATTTATATTATAAAATTTTTATTCCGACGTTTCGAACACTTTTAACTATAAGAGTCCTACTTGACTTTATAAAAATGTAAATTATTTAAAAACTAAAATGTTGCTAAATATTAGTTTACTATAATTATGAAAGTAAGGTCATATGTAGCCTGTTAGCATCCCACTGCTTAGCATAGGTCACCTCAGTCATAAGTGGGTTTTAGAGCATAGACCCACCACGCTGCTCCACTGCCAATTGGCAGACTATACATTTGCCAGAATTACTCCAGGGATATGCAGATTTCCTCACGATGATATCCGTCAATGAAAAGCACATTGATGGATTCGAAAAGATAATCATAAAGCGAGATATAATAGTGCCTGCCTAGGGTTCGAAAAAATATAAAACAAATAAAATTATTTCAATTATATAGGCGATATTAATCCGTTAGGTACATTTTTTCATCAGAGTTACATGTATAAATTCCTTTCTGCGTAAACACGACTAGTTTAATGCGTGATGTTATTACAGTTCCAATCATATATTAGTTGCGTCCAATCGATTTGTTATCGTATCTCATTGTCTTAACGGTGAGAATTTCACAACAGTTTCAGGAGCATTGTGAACTATTGTGTACTGGGCTTTGTTCAACTCATCTCTGTTAAGTTTGTTTTTGTCCACCGGCCTTATTCGTGTACGGAGTCTTCCGCATCGTCCGTCTGTTACTTTTTCGTATACTGCTGAAAGGAATCGTCTTTAAGTTAAACATATTTCATAATTCCTAATATCTAAAGTGATACAAGTATACAAAGCATTAGGAGAACGCTTCCAAAAAGTGAGACAGATTACTGTATTAATATCACATTTAATGATAAAACGGAAAAATTGATCCTGATTAAGAAAGAAGCATAGTTTTAAAACGTTTTGTTAGCATTTTTACACTCTATCATGTTTTACACCATCTAACCTAAACGAAAGGGTAGTTTCATAAAAGTACATTACTAAAAAAAAGTGCGTGTGTACGAAGTACACATATCCGAAGTAAAACTTCTTTGGCAAACTAATTTTTAAGTCTTGTTTATATTTATACAAATCTAAAACTTTAGATTACTGACTACTACTTAAGAGGGAGAGAAAAAGGAGATATATTAAAAGTGTCGAAATTAATAAAAATAATTTATTGACATCTCTAATAAAGAATAAAAATGCCGTGTGGTTTTTGTCAATTTTAGAAATTAATCATTGAAATTTGTTTTTAAAGATCCTATAATAGACTGCGCTGTACAGCTTTACGCAAAATTAATTATGGAATGAATATTTAAAATCAAGGTCATTGACAAGTTAATATTTGTATATCACAATGTATTTGATTGATTAGAAAATTTGAACAAAATAATTAGAGAGAGCTAATAATGGAAATCGAATGATTGAAAGATAAATAATTTTATGAAAAAGAAAATATTTAAAGCAAATTTGAAAATTAACGAGCGTTCTCAACGGTTTAAATTTTCAGTTTTTATATTTGTGAATAATTAAAGTGGTGAATTTCTCTTTTCCATGCAATGATTTTGTTATTTATTTATATTAAGGAGGAATAAGTTACTTACGTTCTTTTCTAAAGGAGTTGTGGCAAACCATGTGACAGAGAGAAGCAAAACCCTTTAACTTATCGGGATCAATGGGATTCAAACCAACAGGGCTACTGCAGATGGGTTCTTTACGCCCGGTGCAAGAATTCGTGCAAGCTTCGTAATTATTAGACTTTCGAGTAGATTTTCTACGTCGCGTCGTTAATGGCCTAACTGTTGTAGTAGGATTTATGCGTATTTTTGTTGAGGAACCCTTTACAGATTTCACTCGAACCGTTATAAAAGGTTTCGGAGATCTTACAGGTTGTGAAGCTGTGGTCGGTTTGGCGGTAACAGGCGCTATTGTGGAGTTGTTGCTGACGTTAGTATTTGGAAGTTGTACTGGATAAACTAACATTGAAAACGGCCATGTAGGTGATGAAAAATTATTCGGGAGTTGTAGATTTTCTGGAAAATTTCCAGGCATTTGCGCAATTGGTCCTTGAGTAGGTGGTATTGGTGTAGATTGTGTTAGGGTTTTATCAACGGTCGATGTTGTCGAATTGTTCACTGCAGATTGAGTTGGTGGTATGGTCATTATAGTAGGTCGTAAATTAGGGTTTCCTTGTCCTCTTGGATCGAAGACTATAACAAAATTTGGTAAGTCGGTTTTGGGCATATCTTCCACTATTTGTGACATTACTTTGGGCATTTGTTGCATTAACAATCCTATTGGTTGTGAAACCATATTTCGGTTTTGTCCAGAAGAATTATTTTTTTGAACATCTACCGGTGGTAAAGTAGGAGTTCTGGTAGATGTAGGCTCAGTGAACAGTGCAGGATTTTTTGGGGTGCCTGTTAAATCGCTTGTGAATATATCCGTTATAGGTTTTGGAGTGTAAACTTGATCGTTGATAACATTTGCGGCGAACCATTCTGGCTGCGATATTTCGCCTCGACATAGTTGTAACACTGTAATATAAACAAAGTTATAAATTAAAATCTACGAGAATATAAAAAAATAAGACATAGATTTGAAAACGTAATGAAGAGTGTTACTTTCTTAACATCATTACAGTTCCAGAGAACATGCTAAACAAATAAGCAACAATTCTGCGTGTTTTCTTTTTCATCTCATTTCCTGTTCATCTCAACTTGCAGCGAAACTCAAACAAGTTTTCAAGGCCCATTTTTTGTTTACGATCTCCCTACGGTCAAGTTCCTTGATGTGTGACGGGGATATTTTGTCGTTTCATTGACTACTTTTAGGGGCGAACAATTCACTACTATTCTAGTTTTGCGGATATAAATATACGAAAACTGTTTTTTATATATCGCCGTTAGCAAAAATAATCTTACTAAACAAGAAGTAGCTAGAATAATAGAAAATTGCTTTGATAATGCCGTGAAAGTCAACCTGTTTAGCAACAAAATACAATCTAGTCTTAAATAATAGTAACTCTATTTGGACAAACACTAGTCATAATTTGTTTTTATAAACAGTTTTTCTGTTCTGGTTAAAAACTTGGTTTTCTAAGTTTGAGCTATTTAGTCTCGATGTGTAAAAAGTTGTGCAATTAATCCTAACAAAGATATACGATGTACGAGAATACTAAATGTACGAGATGTACGAGAATACTAATTACAAAAATTTGTAAATATAACTGTTATATCTCCTTATATTAGAAAAGTTATACAGGAAATAATAATAGTTTCCAAGTTAGGAAAAATAACTTCCGAATCCGGTTTCCGATCGATAATTATATAAACAACAATTACATTATCCATAACGGCTATAATTTGAACTTAATTATTCTCTAATTACTGCATTAGTTATACTGTATATTTATTGAATGTAAAACTTATATTACCTACCGATACAGATTGTTAATATCAGATCCACTTTTATTAAATATGTAAAGCAAAAATTTTGTTATAAAAAGTCTATGTTAGCTAATGTGTGTAAGTGTCGGAAAAGTTAATCCAGCCTTTCGAAAAAATAAGTACCTACAAAGAAATTCTGCTACCTTTCGAAATTTGGGGTGAAATATAACTTCCCTAATCTTTATATTTATAATTGAAGTGAAACTTCTTTCATGAGGGTAAAATTTTAACGGATGAAACGCGTGATTAGCGTCTCGAAGACGTGCAGCGTTTTTTCTACCAATTCTTTGAAGGTTATGTATTTTTAATATATTTAAATAACACGTTGTATTTTAATTTATCACACGTCATTTAATATACTATTTTTCATAAAATAGAAAAATAATATTTCATAAATTCTCTTTTCTAAAATTAATTACTTGCTCTAAAAATAAAATTTAATTAATAATTTCTAAGATTGACAATTCGTCATTTAAGGTTTCAATAAATTATTTATATTAATTTTCGATACTTTTAACATTTTAATGACAATTAAATTTAATTCCTAACATATCTTCCCTTTTCCCCCCTTCTTAATCTCGGAAATCTAAAGTTTTAGATTTGTATAAATATATACAAGCCTTGAAAATTTGTTTGCCAAAGAAATTTCACCTATGACATGTGTACTTTGTACGCACGCACTTTTAATTTTCTTTTGAACAAACATTCGGAATTATATGTATGTGATTGTACTACTTAAGTGACTGGAATGATGATTTTTTGTGACTTCAATAATAGCTTAACAATTTAATCCGATTATTAACTGGTTCCCCATATTTCCGAGGAATCGGAAATTATATACAATCTTCAAAACATCTTTTCAAATTTGATTAATCCTTGTTAGCTGATCCTTTAATTTAGCTCTTTTTATTATGTTCAATGTTGTAATATGTAAATTAAAAAAAAAAAGACACTAACTTGGCTACATTTGGATTTTGCTTTTATCAGATAAAATCATACAATACATTATTTTTAATGTATCTCATTTTAATGATGGAATTAACAAGTAATATGCGGACGTTGTTACCTTTAAAGATTTTCATGGATATAAGTTATTATTCTTTTATTCAACAGAAAGTAAAAAATAATTAACGCTGGTATATTCGTAGAAGCCATAATAGCCATAATATCCCTCATGCATTAAACAAATTAAATAAAATTATTCACTGTTATGCATAAGTACGAGTAATTAACTATGTGATAGATTGCCATTTCACATCATGTAATTGGACATTATTATAGACTTGAAATTTATTGCAATATGGTCTAAAAAGACAATGAGCTACAAAACCAGTTAATGTAAAGTAATAATCATTATTAAAGCAATAAGAACACAAATCACCCATTTATATTTAACGAGCGAATCTACATGTTTTGTCTATGTGAATTAGATTTAAACGTTATATATACCTGTTGAATATTTCAATTTATCTTATTACGTAGATATAGAAGAATAAACAAATGAAAATATTTATATAGTCCTTAGAGCGCTTGAATGTATTTTCGTAAGCGTTAGTTATTTTTGTGAATATCTAAGATATCTATTTTTGTAAATGATATATAAACTAGAATATAATATTTATTCTATATTACTACGGCATTCATCATTCGAAAAATGTGTTTTAAATAAAAGAACATGAGATTCAAACAAATTCCTTTAACGGATTTGACTCGTCGTGTGTTTAAGGAAAACAATTACATTTACTATTGCAATACTTTTTGCTATTGTAATTTATTATAGAATAATGCGACTATAATTTAACTAGTCGTGCTTCTCTATTTTATTATTTTAAGGTTTGTCAATCGACTATATCGAATTCATATATTGTAATTCATTTTAAAATGAAAACATATTTTTGCACTTATGAAGTCATTTTGACAATATATGAAGCGTTATATAAAAATTCTGCAACAAATTGGATTTAGTTACATTTTGAAGTGTTCCATTAAAATGATCAATAGACAAACCCTATACTATCACGTTCCATTGATTTGAAATTTTTTATATAAAATAAATATGATGATTATATAAAATAAAAATTTCGACAAAAAAAGAACCGCCTTCAAAACAAACTCTTGCATTATTTATGCAACTATTTTTTTCATTTTTAGTGTATATTAATATATTTGTATTTATTATTTGATTTTTAGTGAATCTGAAGTAAACTGACAAATTTATCTCAATATGTGTACACCTACAAAACGTGTTGCTCATATGAGACTGCACCATTTCAATTTACAATGATATTGTCACACCCGGGTTCGAACCCGCAACCTAATACTCGTACATTACAGGTTAGTTATTTTGCCACCCTGCTATCGCCAGTCTTTTATATGGTAATCGCAACAACAACATAAAAAAGCACAATATTAATACGCAAAAGTGCCTCCCCTCCCCCGGGCTACCGCCGCTTTATACATAATGCACCTCATAAATATTGCAATGCAGCAACAAACGTAAGATCATTGCTATTTGATTACAGACAGTTATACATTCTGCCAAAAATGGCACCCTTACTGTAAGCCGCTGAGGAGTTTCATTGATCTTCATATTTAACTACGACAGTCACTCGACCATACCAAAGTCACGGTGACGACTCAAATATCCGGAGATCTTATAAAAGATTCTGCCGAGTTTCGTTAATTTGCTCCTAAGAATTGAAGAATTGCGTTACTTTCTCATGGATTCCATGATCAAAACCTAACCAAACTATCATCAAACAACCCTTGAAGTATATCCTTTCCAATAAAAAAGGGAATCGTCGAAATCGGTTGGAGTTATTCGTCCATATGTCGAGTACATGATTAATGCAAATTTAAAACTTATCCGGTTTTCTCTTGGATGCCATCATCAGAACTGTATTTAAAAAAGAATAGGACCCTACGACATGCACCACATTTTATATAAAAAAAAAGAATCATCAAGATCGGTTCACCCAGTCGAAAGTTATGAGGTAACAAACAATGAAAAATAGAGATGAATTGAAAAACCTAATCCTGTTTTTGAACTAGGTCAAAATACAGAAATCTTTGTTATTTACTTCTAATTGGTTATTACTTGTACGTATTATGTTTAGATTATACCCTTTACACAATCTAAAAAGAAATATGGGAAAATTAAGTCAATTCCAACAACATTTTGCACTTTTACAAATGTTACCTACTAGAAGTTTAAAAAATGTATTTTATTAGCAATGAAAAACTTGGACAAGCTAGGAGGCATCAATTTCCTTATATCAATATGGAATTGATTAACGATATAAAGATTCCAATGAGTGGAGTCGCTCAGCATATTTTTGTTGACATCACTGCTATAAGATACATGACATTTTGCATCAATCATCTATTGGGGTCAATGTTCTTTAACATGCTATTTCCGATATTGTTGTCTTTATACATGGACAGACAGTCGATTTTAGACCGTATCTCCTGCAAATGTTTATTAACCTGATGTTTTTATAACCAAAAAACTACAGGTGCCTAGATACCTATATTATTCGAAATTTATTTTCACCTACATGTAATCCTAGGCTATATTGGATACGTGCTGTTCTGATGTAAAAGCTTTTATATTGTAACTTTTCAAAAAGAAACTTAATTTTTTAAGTTTGTAGCTTTACCTAGACTCTACGTCACAAAAAAACTGCGGTGTCTATGCACTGACGTGATTAAAAAATATTCCTTGGTAGATTAGTAAAACATTTCTTAATAACTCGGTACTCCAATAAGAAATATTCTCATTGTTAAGCGATACGTTAGCTATTTAATAAAATTTGTGACGCCATAAAGACGTAATCTTCTTTCTATATTGTCGATATTTAGGATAGTCGATGAAGTTTGTCGCAAAGGCACGTCTGCTTCTTTCTTTACTAGCTACTCCAATTCATTTCTATTTCGTGCATTTGTACACTATAGTTTAAGTTTTGGGGTGTATAAACACTTCATTGTTATGCTTTATTTGTAGAAACAGTGAGAAGATATTTGCATATTTTTAGTTATATATCCAGTATATAAAGTAACTTTTAAAATTTCACACTTATTTTTTAAATACAAATCAATCATAAGCTTCTTCTAACTTTGTTATTAGTCGTCTATTAACTCTTGCAGAACTAGTTGAACTACCAATTCACTTCAGGTTTAAAAGTTGATAATGGCTGAAGAGTTATCACCTCCAAACCTGGGCTTCACGTTCGCAGTAATATATTTTTGTTAATTCAGGCTGGTTAAAACAAAATTCAGTCGGCAATCAACTCCTCCCTAGAGCTCGTCTCTACAATATAATGAGTCCATAAACTTCAATCCTTTATAAGAACTTAAATAGATCACTGATCTATTGCGTGTTCATATATCATAAAAAGGTAAAAACATATACATTCATAACATACTTATTACCTTAAAAGAGTCATAATCGGTTGCAATACCGCTTATACACAAACGCATACACTCACGTTTACATTTACTGTTGGTACGTTATAGTTGCGATCAAGCTGCGCGGCCTCATGAATCAGCTGTCTAAACATTTCACTACAGAAGACGCTATAAAAACTTTATTAATTACACTATATCGGAACGGGCTAATTTATCAGCACCTGCGCTTTAATTAAAAGTTAAAGGAATGCTATACATACTAAGGAAATTAAACTCATTTTGCATCGCCGGGACTGCTTTTGGTCTATTTGAGTAACCAAATTATTGTCGAGTATGCTTGATTTATTGTCGAATGGAACATATGTCTAGTTTTAGCAGCTTAATACAAAGTATACAAAATACAAAAGTAATAAAAAAATCTGTTAAATTAACGCCTACATGTGTATTTGTTCTATCTTTTCGCGCAGATACTGCTGGAAGGATTATGCACATACATCAAAATAGATTATCATATTAAAGATGCTAATGACGTAACATTTTAACCTTAAACTCGTGGATTATAGAATGGATTATTTAGTTGATCTAGCCTGTCCAGAGATAAGCCGAGCTGAACTAACAGACGAAATGAGGAAATGTCTGAAAAATTTGATGACGTTCAAATATTTGTCTAAATATGAAGTTTTTACTGTAAGCTATCAAGGAAACAGCATGTTTAATTAAGTACAAAGATATTTTAACGATCTTTATTGTAAGTCTATTTTGTATTATATATTTAAACAACCCTTCAAATCAAAGATAACAAAGGTATCTAAAGATTTCCAGATGTGTTGTTTTGTTGACTAATAGTTTTATTGGAAATAATGTTATTTGAGGCGTACTTTCACGTTACCATTACCATTGACCAAGATTAAAAAACAGATTATATTTAATTTTAAGTGTATGTTGGTCTTAACAATTACAACTATGCGCTTTAAACACTTCTATCACAAACATAATATGAACCATTTAGAATCACGTAAATACTTTAGACAGATAGTAGGTAGAAAAGATTTAATGTACATCATGTATCATGTAGAGTTAAAGGAGACATACATTGTTTTTATTTGCACTCAATTTTAACGATAACTGTCCACCTTTGCTAGAATAATAATGGCCGTTTCCACAGTGTTGTAACATGTCTTTGTCAACACACATACTGCTGTCAAACAATAGGTGAAAGTAACACAATCCAACAGGACACTAGCCGAGTTAAATCGTAACTCGGTTCAATGAATAATGTTGAAACGGTATTTTATATTATCATCCTTAACTGTATCGATATAAGGGTTATACTAAACACTCACATGTTAAAACGACGAGCGCGAATGCGTCCTCCATATTGGCTGGTCGCAGTCAGTCTGCTGTGGGAAGTTGGTCGCTCACCAAAGACCAGTCTGAGTAAAAACCAGTACAACAATTCCAGTAGCAGTTCTCAAACGCATACACGCACAACGCTAAAATGATTCATGGTTACGACGATACTTCGTAATACATAGTGTTTGTGCTGTACTACTTTTATATATAAAAATCTAGTATTCCACTTCAAGTGATCGTGAAATCTATTCATTATAAATTTGTAAAGTCCAAAAATATATAAACGGGCATGTTGATTCTTTATATCATTTATATAAGTATATATACATAATACTATTAAGCTTTCAATATAACAATTATTAAAAAAGGGTTATTAAAAATTATTTTTCTTACAGCGGGATGAAAAGTTCGCTTTTCGGCTCTATATGCGAGACAAAAGAGCTTCCTTATCTCCCGGTCAGATTCCATTAGCGTGCACGAGCCTAACTCATTTATTCTCCAGGTAACTTAGCAAACACTTGTTTATCCAAATGGCGCCGAAATTTAATTTTTTAATTATAGATTGTAAAGTCATGTCAATGAGGTCGCACTTTTCACCTCAGCGTAAGAAAATGTCGTATATGGGAGAAAAATAGGGTAATGTTATTCGCGATTTTCGCGGAGAAAAATTTCGTCGGCGGCAGGGTTATCCTTAAGTGAGTAAATATGCTATTAAAATAATTATCTAATAGCAAAAACTCTCCAAAATTATAAACACTATATGAGTTTGTAATTCCGAAACTTAATAGAGCGTTAAATATAAACAATATCATTACCTACGCAAGACTGACTTTAAATACTTACTAGATTGCTAATAATAGGTGATAATTATCTATCATTAGGAAAGTCGATACTTAGCAATTTTCACGGAAATGAAAGTACTTTATTTGTTACTGATTATATTATAGGTTTATGGTAACAATGGATCGTTAATAAAGGCAACATTTATAAAATAACTAGCTGACAAAAGTACGGCGCCATTAATTTGATGCTTAACTAAATTGACAACAGAAATCATGCTTAGTTAACTTTCGGTTTTAAACAAAAGTCGGAATAAACACCACAAATTAAAGAAAAATCATCACAATCTGTTAGATAGTTTCAGAATCCATTGGCGACAAACATCGTGACACGAGATATATATGTAAATATATAATTCCCTGTGTATTGTCTAGAATTGACAATATTTACGAAATATTTGGGTAACATATTATAAAAAATATTTATCATGCTCACATCCACACGCACACTAAAGTAGATGAAATAAAAACAAAGATGTAATGTCATATTTAAGCCTTAATAAAACATAATTAGCGGAACAAAAAAAGTTAAAATAAAGGTTTGATATCAGCATCATAACCTTATATGATACTGATATCAAATATTTTTTTATGTTCGGCAAAATATGTCGGTGTGTATATTCGCATTTTTAATAAAATACCACAATCAGTCTTGGATTTGAATATGCATAATTTTCTTATGCATAAAGATTATATAAAAGATAAACATAATTGGATGTAATTCCAGTTGATCATGGAAGCTCAATATATCACAATGTAAATTAATATTAAAAAGATTAACTACTGAGTTTCTTCCCTGATTTTTCACACCAAAATCCCCTTTCTGAACCGGTGGTAGATTTGTTACTAACGAATAGGGTAATGACGATTCAAAAGACTACTAGTCAAGAAATTTACATTTTTACAGCATCCTAACTGCTATATAATACGATTCTTTTTTTATATTGATTAAATAAGGTACGAGTAATGCGAGTTACATGTAAATATACTAAATTTGTACTTCCCATTTACCGTTACGGACTGATTGTCACACTTTTTGTTGTTACGAGTTGCCGAGATATAATACGATTATAGTTACGATCAATAATCAATTTTGTAACAAAGTAATAATTTTTCGTACTAAATTATTTAATTTTAGTGAAGTGAAAACTTCTTTAGCATTATTGTGATTTGAATGTTGATTAAACAGAGAAGCGATGAAATGAAAACGAAAAAGTGACTTTAAAAAGAGTATCGTTGTATCGCGCTTACCTGGTAAGAGGTTGTTTTAATTGCTAACAGATTAGCACTTGTCTGTAATCCTACCCGATAGCGTGATGATGATACAGTTTAAGGTTGTAGCACGCTAAAATTTTTGAAGGTTATATATCTACCACGTGTAAATTGCACGCAAGATTTTTTGTTGTAGTTTTATTTGTATAATTAATTATATAAAAAAAATCATGTATTTCGTTATTTCGTCAATATATTTAAAATTAACAAAACTGGGCCAGATTAGCTTTGAAATTGTCAGTTTTTATATTGCTAATAGGTTGACTGTGATGATACATTCTGGTCTCAATATGATGAGAGGAAATTTACCTCTTATGGTTTCTACACAGCATCGTACCGTAACACAAATGTCTTACTTGGCGGTACGTCTTTGCTGGTAGGGTAGTGACCAGCCACGGTTGAAGCCGCCACCAATCCAGACTCAGACAAATTAGAAAATGCAATTTCCTAAATTCACCCTACCGGAGATCGAATGCTAGCAAAGCGAGTATTCGCACCACGGCGCACTTCATAAAGCATTATTTGAATGTCTTTCTCCATTATTTTTCTCCATTTACTTTATTAATTATTCTGTTTTTCGAACCCAATAAATTAGTAAACATTAAAATTGGTCCAGCTGTGCTTGAAATGTGCTTGAAAACTGTATAACTAATACGACTTGATATATATATATATAAACTGTTTTTGGTAGCATTTTCATAAAGTTCGGCAAATTGTTTGACAAACTGCCCGTTGAGCATGGAATTTCTTAAAATTTACTTTGATAGAATCCATTGTATCAAAAAAAATTCTGACCAAGTTTTACATACTATAAAAGGTATAGTTTGTAAATCTGAAGTTTTAATTGTTTTTTAATGTGAAAATTTGATTTTTTTTAATACCCCCACAATCTGACCTCTACTCGGCAAAAGGAAAATTCCTACCAAATTTCAAGTCTCTACGCTTTATGGTTCCAGAGATATGGTGAAGTCAATAGTTAACACCCCCGCAACCCTCTTGCGGGTGGAATTTCGCGAAATCCGTTCTTATCTGACTTCTACGCGGCAAAAGGAATATTCCTACCGAATTTCAAGTCTACGCCTTATAGGTTCAAAGATATCGTGATGAGTCCTGGATATCTCTTTTATATATATAGATATATAGATTAGTAAGTTAATAAACCTTTTTACTAAATTAGAACATCCAATGAAAGAATAATGAATTCATATAGAGATCATTTATATCAAATTTACTTCTATCAAAATTTTGGCATGTTTGCATCAAATACACAGAGTATATTATTTCTTATATAAATTGAGTATAAATCTAATTAATCTAATATTATATAGTTATTGAAACGAAGATATCCTGTTATTGTAAAAGTAATGAACGTGTTATAAAATCTCCATTATTCTGCTCCAGTATTATTCGTCATCAAGAAAATCATATTTAAGTGTATTTAAAGAGTGTTTATGTCCATCTATTTCTTTAATTATTGTTTTAGGAATATTTTTGTTGCACCCAAAAACATGTACCGCCAATGTATCTCTTAAACAGGTACTCATTATTACGATAACCTTTTAAGTTCGGATTCTAAGACTTTCTATGATTGTAAAATATGATCCATGTCGCGATTGTATACGTGTTTTTACTATGTATTTAGTCAGACGTTCTGAGAATGTTCTCTAATATATATTTAGTAAAATCAAAATATATTTAATGTGTCAGTCTTTGCACGAGTTTAAGATTTGTAAACAGATTTGTAACCTAATGATTTATTATTTATTATAACAAATATCCTGCAAGTTTTTATTGTTATGAACTTCTTATTCATATAAAACAGGAAACATGTTGGGCAAAACGTTGTGCTTTTCAGTGACCTTTATTATAATTAAAAGTCTTAATAAATCTTTTACTAAATAGACTATATGAATAATTTTATGGACTGTATATATTTTTTATGGTTTAATTTTTATTACCAATTTGTCCTGGATCCCTTGGGCTAAATGCCCCTGTGTTTTTGTTTGTAAAATGGATTGCTCGAAGTTTTCTCGGTCTGTCATTGAACGCATTTTAAATCCTGGAATAAAAGGAAGCCCCATAGATCTATCACAACTGGGGATAAAAACGTTTTTCCTATTCTTTCAGAGATCTCCTGTCAATCTAAAGGCATTTGAAAATCGCGAAGTAAAACTCGGTGAATTAAAGCATCATGTAAGTTGAGATCAGGATTATTTTCATAGATCTATTTTAAAAAATATTATTTACGGGTACATTCTACAGTTATGTGTGTTTTTAGGTTATTTGTCGATTTATCGGCCAAATTTCACGGGCCGCGGCGCTCACAAAACACATATAATCAAGGTATGTACCCGAAAGTAATATATTCTTATTCTAGTTAAAGAAAACCGCAACGAGTTGACTTCTATTTGCAAAAAATTGACTCAATATGCAAAATATATAGCTGAGTGACCGTCTACATTGCATAAGTTACTGTGCGATTTTTCGAGTCAATCGAGAGTGATGAGTGATTTTTGTCATTGCTTTCTAAATAAAATCGGCTTGAGGAACATCGATTGGGTAAAATTTAAAAGTCTGTAAAGGGTCGATAGAAATAATCTCGTTACGTGAAATCATAAGCCAACTGTGAGGAAACAATGTAACAGTGAAGAAGAATGTGTCCTTAATACACTTCACGCAATCGTTTCATTGGCGTATTATCTGGATATTTATTTTAATTTTATAGGTGTTTATCTTCCGAATATACAACAAGTGGAAACTTATTTATCGAGCCTTTTGCGCTGGAAGTATTATAACTCAAGAGAGAGTGCTGACATCAGCGCATTGCTTTCTAACAAATAGAAAAAGGTTAGTTTTATTTCAACAACTTGAATTTTTGCATATGCAATAGTATAGCCATTTGCTCCGGAAAAAAATTGTTATTTCTGGAAAAGTTTTCTGGAATTTCATAGATTCCAATAAGCTTTTACCAAATTTCAACTTAATTATGTTGTCTTTGCCATTTGCGCCTCCATATTAGAAAATTGGCGTCTATTAGTAGTTTACTGACAATATCGCTTTTCCAATTGGGTTTTAAATGATTTATATATACGAATAATCTAGAGACAATTTCCTATAGGTTGTGTAATAGCAATGTATTTTTATCAAACACTTTTAGCTTACCAGAGCCGCAAAGCTGAAACTCGCGCCTCCGTATTAGAAAATTGGCTTCTGTTAGCATTTTATTCACAGTATATCCTTTCCAACTCGCACTACAATAAATTAGTTGTATTGAAAAATAAACTAGAGACAATCTCCTATAGGTTCTGTAATAGCAGTGTATTTTTATCAAATAGTTTGGCCTACTAGTGCCGCAAAGTTGAAACTCGTAAAGGTTTCAATATGCTGTAATTTTTTAAACTCCCGGAAAACTTTCCAAGTAAAACTTCCAAGTGACAATCTTTATATGAGCTTTTATTTTTTAGGAAAAGGTATAAATTTGAAACGATTAGGGTTGTAGCAGGCATATTGCACGTTGAAGCCCAACAGCCTATGTTCGATGACGTCCAGCAATGGCGAATGATTGATCATCTCTATTCGCAGCGATTCTATCGATTTCCGGGTTATAATTTAGCGATTATAGTAAGTAATATAATGATTGACTTATTTGCATTATAAATTAATGACATTTATAATTTATTGAAAGTTGGTATCATATCGCTGACGTAATACTTCCTGCAAGTGCATAAATTATGATCCCTTCTCTATTCAACTATGCTGTGATATATTCGTGACAAATACTCTGTGCCTTTATTTATTTAAACCAACCCCAACAAGTAGTACATAAAAGAAACGAAATTTTAGATTCGTTTTAGGGCATTTGCCTACTTTGGTACTCTCTTACAGGTGATGCTTAACATCGACGGCCCCGACGTATATAGTTTTGTATAAAATCCCAATTTTATAAGACAGTGTTTCAAACTACCTTTTGTACTAATGATACGTTTTGATATCTAAATAATTAAAAAAACGATGACTAGATTGATTAATGGGGTGATATAATCATCGCAATTATAGAAACGCGTAAATGTCTAAAATATAAGTTGCTCTTTATACGCAGCGGCCAGCGATATAGTTACGTTGTGTCCATCAATCTAAATCCTTCAAGGTATTTTTGTTTGTTATATATGATTTATTTGGTATACGCTGTTAATAAATAATTTTACAGAGAGTAGATAGGCCATGGATTTTCAACCAATTCGTTAACAAAGTTCCATACGCTACATACGACCAGGATTTCGATGGTGTTTGTACTGGTACTGCAGTGAAGACTACAAAGGTAGGTTACTAACTTCTGAAAATGAATATACATGGCACTCTTTCCTTTAAAATAATCTTATGTTTTCGTTTATTGCAATATTTTAAGTAATATATTGAGATCAATCAAATAATTTCTTCTTTTATCTACTCTCTTTTATTATCGGTTGTCTATTTTTTTTTTGACGAACATTAAAGTGTTACAAAATTATTTTCTAAGAAGCCCTCCTTAACTATTTTACTGTTTTAGCGATCACACCTTAATTTATTTTCACCTTAAAATACCATTTGAGTCTCTATTTTTAAACGATTAATTTTTTTTACTGTATGCATAATTATAATATTTAGTCATAGATTTATTTGTTTTTTAAGCATATGAAATTTTAAACCGGTATACGTTATTACCATTATATTAATAGGAAGTATGAATACATTAGTATTTATTATACTCAAAAAAATTACTTTTAGAGTTGGTCGAGGGATAAATATCTTTATGCAGCTCTATTCTACCTAACGAATAGAAGGAAATGTGAGCACAAGTTGTTAAGAAGTTGTTCACTATATTATTGCACTGAATATGACGTAACAATGACATCTTCAACGGTAAGTTGTCTTTTTTTATTATATAAAATAAGAAATAGACGTGAACACAAAAAGTATTTAAAAGTGTTATTATTATCACTATTGGAATGGAATTGTCTCTTATAGAGATATGTAGTTACGCTTTCTAAATAAGGTTTTAAGTTTAACGTCATGACTTTACAAGGTTCAGCTAACTTGCTGTATCTTATAAAGAAAAATAAAAGAAAAAATATATTCATACTTGACTAAACGCTATTATCTTTAAGTCTTCTACACTTACGTCCTTAAATGTTATAAAACAAATTCCTCTGCCTTGTCTGTTTGTATATTCCCGTTAAACTCAAAAACTATGTAACTAATTTTCATGGGATTTCGCCAATAGATAGAATAATACTTTAGGTTTATGCATATCGAAATATAATGACTATTGATTGGCTCCTTTGTAATATCAAGCCGCTTGGGGGTTTTCTTCGAAAACCCTTCCTAAACCATTTGACATAACAAAATAGTGTATTACGTGATAGCTCACTAAACACATCCTATCTTCTTTAAAAAAATGCTCAATTGTAAAGCAGTAATTAATGACTCAATATGTGTACTCGTAGTTCGTACTTTATCATTCTAAACACATCTTAAATATGTATTAAGAATTTGTTTTAAAGAAACTACACAGAAATATAATGTTTTAGGAAATAGAAGGAGGCGGTTTGATATGCCACGGAACTGGTGATCCCGCGGAAGATGAAAAGCAAGGCCTTTTAGTAGGAGTATCCTCACTTATCAATATTGGTCTTCCTTCGTTACATAACCGAGTCGGTGTATTCCATAAATGGGTCACGGACAGTTCTCATGAAAGAAGAATTAGCATTTATTTGATTTCTGTTTGTATTTTATTCCTGAATTGGACTTGTATGTAACATAGAAATTAAATTTTAATTTCTATAAAAATGTAAACAATTGTTTATGTTTATTAAACATCTTTCTTCAGAAGATTTATAAAAGAAAGAGGACTACATGTATTAAATTAAAAAAAAAAATCAAGAACTACTAAAAGTCTGTTTGATAATCCCTTGTGAAATTGTTATAAATAAAAATAAACGCAAAAAGAAATTTCACAATTAAATAAAATCAACTAATTTGGTTTTTAATTATTGGTCGAAAACGAAATTAGAATTAAAATAAAATTAAGAATGTCAGATTAAAAATTAATACAAAGTCAAAATTATGCTTAAAACTAAAATAAATTAACATTCCAAAAAAAGTCGCTATTGACGACCTTGCTTGCTTATTGGTGTGTGCACTTGGTTAGCTACCAGAAGATTATGGTTCGTTTCTCAAAAGGGGATATTTAGGAAATTGTATTTTCTAATAGTTAGAATAGTAGATACTCTTTTATGAAAGACCTTCCGTTTACGATAAGTGATAATATACTTTTTACCAGCCATACTATCATACCTTTTTACAATAAAGAGTGAATAATTTAGAAAAAAAGCAAGCAAGTAGCAGCCTATTAACGTCCCACTGTTGGGCACAGGCCTCCTCGCTCCTAGATTAGATTATTATATCTTTGCTTTTAAACAGAATCAAGTACTTTTGGTTTTGAAATGTTTAAACCTTTATATGTTGTTTTAACATATCTTTTTCATAGCTATATTTAAGTGAATCTCTTCGACGAGTCAATAATAAATAAAACTAATTCAAAATAGCACCAAGTAGATTTCTATTGTCACAATTAAATTGAAAAATTCAATGTTTAACTTGTGTTTATCCGATTTGTTCCTATCGATGAATCCCCGGAAGGACGAGACTCTTGTAAAAAACGAACCAACATGGTATCTATGTCCACTGACTACTCCAACAAGGATTCCTTTCGATTTTTCTTGAGGATCCTTAGTGCCTGAACATACAAGTGGTCCACCCGAATCTCCCTGAAATAATGTAAAATTTCATAAAGGTGCACGTTATTTTATGAGATATAGTTAGAAATGTGAAACTCTCCTATTTAAAAGTATAGGTACTAAAACTAATCGCAATAGAGCAGCTTGGTAGATCTATGCTCTAAAACTTTCCCTCCTATGTATGAGGAGGTCTGTGCGCATTAGTGGGACTTTAATAGGCTGCTGTATACTAAAAATACAACTGATATTGTTCGTTGACGTGAATATACGATTGATTTGGCAACAAAAAGTGCAGTTACTTTGTTTAAAATAAATAAAGATTTCCAAGAGTTTTTCACTTTCTAAATTTCAACTTTGCCACCTTGTACCTTTATTCTTCTCATTTTTATACTGTTATAACATTATCCTACCGAATTGCAAAGCTGAAGTGGTAATGGGCAGGGCACGTAGACCGATGGACGATGGGGCCCGAATGTGCTACAGTGGCGGCCTCGCACCGGAAAACGCACCGTCGGCAGACTCCCCACCAGGTGGACCGATGATATCAGGCGGGTCGCTGGTAGCCGCTGGATACAAGTGGCGCATGATCGGGCCCATTGGAATTCATTAGGAGAGACCTTTGTCCAGCAGTGGACGTCCATTGGTTGAGACGACGACGACGACGATAACAGTAAAAACCGTTTTTTTCACAATAACCCCTTACAAACCTTTATATTCAACATTAAACTATACAAAATTTCATACAATTTGTGAAGTAATTTTGTTTTGTAAGATACATTTACCAATTTTCGAATAGATATTCTAAATAAATATATTTCATATATATAAGAACAAGCTGAATCCGCGACTTCGTCTGCGTAGAACTTTTTTTGGGTAGCATTTTCATTAAATACCCCCGCAATCGCCGTTGCGAGTGGAATTTAGTAAAATCCGTTCTGCCCTCTACTCGGCATCAAGGAATATTACTACCATATTTGAAGTCTCTACGCCTGGTTCCAGAGATATCGTGATAAGTCAATAGATACCTGGATATCTCTTATATAGATTATATTTATAAAAAATATTGGGTTTCGAAGTTCCAGTTACTAAAAATAATTTGGTAAAGAAGAAAAAATGTTGTTTGTCCTGGATCGTTTTTTATAGATCTGTAAATTTATGTATTAGGCCGTATCATTAACTATCCATCATCTTGCTAATAATAGTGGATATAGTTACGTATTACACGAAGAAAAACTGAAGCATAATTATAACAAACAAAATATAAATCTATAATTGGATATTTTAAACTAAATGTGTAATTAGATAAATAAAATTAACTGCGTTATTGGTCTGGTAGTTAGCTTGTTCGGCTAACAGGTGTGAGGTTCTGGTTTGGAGTCCCGGGACGGGCGAATCCAAAATTGATATTGAGTTCATTGTTTTAAACTTAAATGTTCATGATTTATAAACATATTGAAAACTGTTTTAACGGGTACATAACGGATATCATAGATTCTGCCCCTGACAGCTTGACACAACTACCTACAGCAGTTACCTCGTGACCACGATCCATGCAACTGGGTCGAAATATCGACGCCATCTTGTATGTACTCATTAAAACAACTTTCAATATGATATTAGTTTTCTGTTAAAAAATTCTTAGTATTAGCCCGAAGTTGGGAATTTGCCAGTGTGCTTTACTCCCGTATCGCAAAGATCACATTGAGTCGTTGGTCCTGCGCCTGATTTCTCTCTGTGAGTGTCGGATTGCCGTCCCACTGGACTAAGGGAGTGAATAAATAGAGAATGAACTATCTTACTTATCATATACTTGTGTTGTCCCGTACAATTTTTCACTATAATATCTCTTGCGCTAATCTCTGCATATAATTGGCTGCCGTGGCCGAAATTCGATGAGGAGGCGATTTATTGGTTTAAAATTAAAAATGTCTGCAAATTACTTTACCTTTCCAACATCCGTAACTTTGCTCGAAGTACAAATTAATGCGTACATATTTCTACGGTGTAGCCTATTACATCTATACATGGAGATAAGGGTTAAATGTGCCAGAAGAAGTTTGTCTGATGTGGCCTGGAATAAAACAATATAAAAGAAAATAAAACTTGTAAATCATTGACACGATTGTATTGTGTAAAAAGTTTGCAAATAATGAAAGATCACTTATAAATTATATGATGTATGTAATGTTTCTAATATATTAATTTAATTAACATCTTATAATCATATTCCAACATCATTTATTATATTAATAACTGTAAGTAAGTTCTTTAATATCATCATCGCTCGTAAATTGATGTAACATTAGGAAAAACCGACATTTGACAATTCAAAATTACTTAAAGATATTTTAAATTTGATAAATAATGTTAGAAATCCTACCGTATGCGAAATTCTTCCAAAACCAGATACCAAACATTTTCCTTGGTAATCAATCAGTTTACTAGCGTATGGAATGTAGTTGACATAATTATTGTAGACGAAGGGTTTTTTGGTGTGCTGCAAGAAGAAAATACAAGTGAAAAAGATATTAAAGAAATGTGGAATAATGTAATTTTTTTCAATAGGTTTATCATTATATCTTTAGGCCGTTGAAAGCATCGTATGAAGCTTTAAATGATTTTGTTTTTCGTGGTGAAGAGTGGCAGGGTATAGTCGTCGATCTTAATATGAATGTCAAATACCTAACTCAATGGCTTAAGTGTGAATTTCAAGAGAAATTAGTCCTGTATTGACGCCTCTAATGGAAACGTGCATTCTATTCTTTCGAAGGACTAACCTGCGTTTACATAGCAAATGCCTCATGGCTTATATCTGCTCTATTGCTACCCTCCCAAGTAAAAATATGAGCAATATCTATGAAAGGGAGGTACATCCGAATAACTTTTAAAGGGTTAGTAATGTCAGTACAGCTATCGTCACTGTCTTTCACAATAAGATCCAAGTATAGAGATTGTGATTTACTTCTCAACAGTGTAAAATTACCTTTGTAAATAGATTATAGATAGCTTGTGCGCTAATAGTGTATGTATGCGTCGGTCGGCTTCATTTATTACATCTACGCATAATCAATCAATAGGTGACAATAATTATTAAACTACTTTCACTATTAATCAACTTTTAATTATAATTTTAAAAGGTTTAGGCAGGAGAACGTTGCACATCTATAATACGTATGTGATGCTTACAACTATGGCAATGTCGCTTTTAGGAAATTTGTAATCACGTGGATAGGCAACACTTTTCAAACTCCGCCACTGACCATCCTTGTCAGTGTCAAACTGGTTGTAATAACCTTGATTTCTTAAGTTCCCCGCTACAGCGTACAAATTTGTAAGTGATGATGCACGTCTGAAAAATAAATAGTCATATAAATGTAAATATTTAGGTTTTGCAGATCTTAAATAAAAAATAGTACTTACGTGGCACCACCACCACATATTCTTTGGCAGAAATTTCTTGAGTGGGTGAAGCAATGGGCTGCGGAAAGTAGTTTGGTTGGGCCAATGATGGTACCGCCGCAAAAAGTAGCATATATGCGAGATTTTCTTATTTGCGATTTGAATGCTACCTGAATATGGAATAGTTTTTGTATTTTTATAGTTATAGTTTTATATACCCTGCTCTGTTAGTATGCTGAATACAGAAATATTCCTACTGCCAACACAACTAGAAAGGCTACTGGTAAAGTTGGCTATGACGGTAAATCTTGATTTCTCTATAGCTCAACAGCCTAAATCTTCCTACAGATCACTGGCCATTATATGAATTCTATTATGCCCTTATAATATAATCGTTTACCAACGGAATCTTAAAATATACAGGACTCTCCTAAAATAATTGCGCTATTTCTCCAAAATTTTATTTTAAGATTTTTCGGTACATTTTACACAAAAATGAAACGAAAATACCTTTTAATGGTATAAGTTTCGCTTTTACTATAATCTAAATAAAACCCCATATTGTAATTATCTAATAAAATATAGTTGGTTGGTTTACAAAAACAGTGAGGACTATTTCCGAAATTTTAAGGAACTATATTAATATAATTGTAATAAATTAATAATAATATTAAAATGATGACCTTAGATAAACTTCATATTCCGTATTACTGAAATTTTACCTGATAGGGTACATCGCCCAGTTTCCCTGGCCATCCATTGACAACACGAGGGACGTAGTCCTCGTAATGCCAGTCCGTTTTATTAATAAGAGAAGAAGAATTAAAAGCATTTATTCCAAACAACATAAAAAATAAATAAATTGTAAACATTAATAAAAATTACAACTTTATTCCAACATTCCTAATTTGATAGATCCTAACAAAAGATAAAAATGACAGATTACATAATTTTAAAAAAGATTACGTCAAGACCGCGAAGATTATGATTGTATAAAGATACAAAATCATTATAAAAATATTATAGAAATCATAGATTTAGTATCATGTTCTAGATCTCTCTGAAAAAAATACTCAAAAATGTTCTCTGTAGAGATCTTACGAAGATAGTGATAATTTAGCTTAGTTAAAAAGAACTCGGACATTTTGACAGGTAAATTGTTTGTTAATAGTATAGTAAAAATAATAATTAATGCATAAAATGTTATCTATTAGATACTCTTTTCATATCACTAATAATTATACGACACAATACAAAGTGGTAGAGCTCAATTAACGCGGACAAAATCATTGCAATGACTTAGAAAGTTGAGATAAATTTCCACGTTGGAACAATAACGGTTTACAAAAAGGGCTCGACTGTGAATAACTTTCATGAAATATCTCGGATTAATAAATTTCCTCTTAATGATTGCACAGAACTTGCTAGCTAAGGAAACAACGTTTCAACTAATACCATTAGACGACAGTTCCCAAGAAATTGTGTTGAATTTCAGTGTAATTATACAAATTATTAAATATAACATATGTATTTATGTAGCTTTAGTCATTTGGCTAGACGCATATATTTTGGCTTGAGTCTTGTGATGAAGATTTAGAGAAGCACTAAGGTATTTTGATTATAAACTAGTTAACGCGCACCATTTCGTCTGCGTACGTTTATGTGGGCGAGTTATAGCACGTAACAAAACTATGCAATAAAAAATTAAAATTATACCTATCCTTTGTCCGAAATCACAAAAACTACTGGACCGATTTCAATATTTTTTTCACCATTAGAAAGCCACATTTTCATTGAGCGACATAGCCTGTATTACTTTCTCAGAAAAAAATTAGGGATCTCTAAGAAAAATGCAATGTATCCCAAGGTGGTAAACAAAAAATTGTTATCGCGTGCGCTGTGAAATCTATTGAAGATGGAACAAAAATATTGTAGACAATATTATACAACTCCCTCAATAAAGCTAATAACTTAATGCGCAACGAAAAAAAACCAAAATGTATCTAGTTTACTTTGTCTAATGTTAAACAAAATAAACCATTGTTAAACTTAATAATGAGGAACTAGATCTTGTAGCCAATACCGCTTCCTTAGGTATTGCGTTAGTTTAATTAAATTGTAGTTATTATGTAATAGTAGTTAGTTAAATTGCAGTGGGGGCCCCAACTAAGTGGTCTATCGAACCGGCTCAGCACTGCTGCTTACGTTGTTAAAAAAATTCGTCGTTTGACAGATGTTGATACTACCAGATCGATATATTTTCACAGCTTTATGTCATACGGTATTCTACTTCGGGGTAATGCTGCTGATATATATAGATGCAATATTTGTACTGCAGAAAAGGGTCGTTCGTTCGATTTACAATATGGGTCCAAGAGAGTCGCTAAGAACCAAATTCAAAGCAGTAAATATAATGACAGTTCACTGCGTAAATATATTTGAAAACTTGTTGTATGTACAAAAAAATATTGACTCTTTCATTAAAAAGAGAGGATGTACCTCATATAACTTAAGAAATAAAGGTAAACTTGTTATAAATTATAGCCGGTTGCATAAAATTAACAACTCATTTAAGGGTAACTGTATACGTTTCTATAATTAACTCCCACAAGACGTTTGAGAGATTCAAAAGTGCTGTAATAGGCCTACTTGAATAAAGATATTTTGAATTTGAATTTATAGAACGTGTTAACATCTATAAAAAAGTCCACGATACCATATATACAACTGCTGTAGTTATGCTAATATAACTACTTTATACATTTTAAAAGTTAATAAAGGTGGCGACAATAATCAAACCATATTATTCAGACCTCTGTATTAGTCCTTATTCTATTAAATATATATATTTTATTAAAGACCGTTTCAATACCTGTAAAATATTTTTTAAATGATTAAAATCGGACATTCCATTCAAAAGGGAGAACGAATTTTAAAATATCAATCTAAAGAAAATAATGTATCCCGAGTCGAACTCCCGAGTGTGAAATGTAGTGTGTATAAGGAAGTTCTGACACAATAAAGTATTACAAATAAATCTCTTCTCTAATAGTATAGACGAAAAGTTTGACGGGTCATTGCTAGTATGTAATATAGTAGTGTAGTATAGTAATATTTAAAAATAATTGTATTCTCCGACCTAGGAAATCTACATACATACATACATAGCATCACGCCTCATTCCCATAGGGGTAGGCAGAGACAACATCCTTCCACTTGCCACGATCCTTGCATATCTCCTTCGCTTCTTTCATTCTCATTAAACCTTTCATACAAGTTCGTCGGTTTAGAGTACTCTTGACCTGGCCGTTATTTAAAATGTCCTGGATTTGGTCCAGGAACGTTCGCCTCGGTCTTCCCCTTCCAACTTTCGCATTCACTCTTGACTCATAAATCCTTTTTGTCAGTCTCCTTTCATTCATTCTCTCTACATGCCCAAACCATCTAAGCATACCTTTCTCAATTTTAGCCACTACGTCTTCTTTTATACCATACCTCTTCTCTTATCACACTATCTACACTACACTATAGGAAATCTAATTTGAAAAATATCACAGGAAATTTCTCTCTTGTAAGAAAATGTATCATTTAGATTTGTTTTTTGTTTTAAGATCTCAATTTACTTCATAGGTAAAATTTTCCAGGCAGTTGTAGAAGAAAATCAGAAATACAAAGAGCTTCCCGATATTTGTCAACTTAAAATTTTAGGAGGAACAGATGCAGAAATAGGTGACTTACCTTATCAAGTAAGTTCAGCCTTTTACAGTAACATTGTAATTATATTTTATAGTATGTACCTACTATTGTAATGTGTTTATCTGACATATAATTACAATACTTATAACATAAACTGTTATAAAACATATAAATCTGCGTATGGCTCAAGCTGTGCTGGTTCCAATTGGTTACTAGAAGATACCTTCATACTATTCTATTTGTCCTAAAGCAGCGGTCGGAGAACCGGGGTAAATTACCCCAAATAGGGTAAAATGAAACTTTTGTGACTAAAAAATATGTATTTTTAATTTGTTTTGATCAATTATTCATATTCTATGTTTTCAATTATTCTTTGTTTTTATTTTTTTCAATTCTAATTTGTGTTTCTACCAGCATTATTATTATTATAATTACTTACACTACCCAAAATTGTCAACCCTCAATTGTACCCTAATAGCTTTCAAATTGAGGAAAAAAAAATTCGCCCCCACAGAAAATAAAAGTAAATGACAATTTCTTGTTATTTTGTTATTCATATGCTTTTTATTGTATTATTAGTTATATATAGCCCCTATAAAAAATATTTTATAATTTAAATTACTTATTCAGGAAAAGTTTCGCTTTTCTGATGAAAATAGCGCTGATATTTTTTTAAAATCTTATAGCTATAAAATAAATAATATATATTATATAATTTTTTAAAAGTTTCTATTAAAAAAATAATTTCTGTTTAAGATACAATCTATTGTTTTATTTTCCCGAAAAAAATCATTTTAATTAAATAAAGTTTTTTATGGGGGCTACATATAAAATTTAAATTAGTTTTTTCGTCTAATAATATCATGTGAATTATAAAATAACAAGAAATTATCATTTACTTATATTTTCTGTGGGGGCGATTTTTTTCCTGAACTGTATATATGTAATATATGCAATATTACTATTATTACCGTTATGTATTACTATTACATTGATAAATTGAATAATTGATGTTTAAATTAAATTATTAATTATTGTTTTCTTTTGAAAATTATTATGGGGGCTATAATATGAAAGATACCTAAAATATTGATAAAGTTATCAACTTAAGATAATGTATTTAAATTCTATTCTTTTCTTGTCTAGTTTCATTTGCAAAACGTGAAATCATGCATTACATATCTAGTTTAGTATATTCCAGTGTAGTCTATCGTTGGTCTTCAAAAAAGTCTGATTGTTTAAAATTTTTGATGAAAATATACACACCGGCATATTTAGCGGAACATAAAAAAATATTTGATATCAATATCATATAAGGTTATGATACTGATATCAAACCTTTATTTTTTTTTTATGTTCCAGGTTGCAATACGAAATAAATATTTAGCAGGATACGTATGGTCGGCTTTTTGTGGGGGTTCATTAATAACAACGAAGTTTATTATTACAGCAGCGCATTGTTTTATCGAAAAGTAAATACATTTTTTTCATTATACCTTTAGTGAGAGTTTGAAAATTTAAAGATATAATGACAATGTGCTTGAATAAGTAATTGATTGACAGTTTCTGTACTCCATCGGAAAAGTAACAAATTAATGTTCAATAATATCTATTTGCTTGATATTTCTAGTTATCTACGAAAGGTAAATGTCTTAGTAACTAACCGGATTTGCATTTTATGAGATAGAAAAACAGACAATCTGTAAAACTTACATAAGATTTTAGTAAAAAGCTGTTATGTTGTTGTTACAAACAGACACTTTAGTTTTAATTAGCGATGTAAATGTATTTTAGGTGTGTCCGCATATAATATTGCTTATTTTGGTTAGCTCTGGATTGTGATATTACTTCATGGTAAGTGACATAGACTGAAGTAGAATTATTTAGTACGAGATAATTTACTTCCTAAGGTTGTTATACAACTCGTAGTGTAGCGCAATTTCTTAGCAGCAAGTCATTGATGGTAAGGTGGTAACTAAGTATTTCAGTCTGGAGTAAGACAAATAGGAAAATTCCATTTCCTAAATTTGCTCTGCCTGGAATCAAATCCAGGATTTCGTAGCGAAGCGTCAATCCGATCATTTTAGTGAATAATATTTAGATTTGAAATACAACAATAAAACATTTGTTACAATTAATTTCTTGCTCTACAACTTCGGATTGAACTGTAATGAAGGGAACGACGCATAATTATAAGTAATGATCGGACTAAGTAGAGCTATTTAGATTTGTATAAATATAAATAAGACTTAAAAATTAGTTTGCCAAAGTATCACTTCTGACACGTGCTCTTTGTAAGCAAGCCCCTTTTTCAACTTAAAAAACAAATCCTGGGATTTGGGGATTATCCACTTTATACTACCATATGGCGAATGCACCAAATAGCCCTACCAATTGCGTTCACTGGTTATAACAGAAGTAAAGGCGTGCTTGAAATATAACCTGACTGGATCGAAAATCTTCACGCGTGATTCCGACGTGAAACGATTTGTGAACTCGCGGCGTTATTGTTGATTTTGGAAACTTGGTATTATTTGTGAGTGTTCGGCCCTACTTTTTTAAACTGTTAAAAATAGCAAAATATTCTTGAGTTCAGTTATAAGTGATATGAAAATATTTAACACTAGCAATAATCCGCGGTTTCACCCGCATAGATACCGATCCCGTGGCAGTGGAAAATCTACTAAGTAGAACAATATATTTATTTTTGTTAACATAAAAGATTTATTTCACTTAGTTCTTAATTATTAGATACACACTTACATTCATAATCTAATCAAAATACAGATTTTATTTTACAACATTTGTAAATATATAAAACTAATACATTTTAAATCGTAACATCATTTACGCAGAATGTCCGACATTAGTAAATTTAAAAATACACTACAGGTATTGAACAAATTTTTCTTGATTATTATAAATTGTTAAAAATTCAAAATGCGAAACTTTCTTCTATAACACTAAGAAAGAGATTTATTTATAATACTTTATTGTCTCAGAACTTCCTTATACACAACATTAGACACTCTAGAGCTCGACTCTGGATACATTATTTTGTTTAGATTGAGATTTTTAAATTCGTTATATCCTTTGAATGGAAACTCTGATTTTAATGATTTAAAAAGTGTTTTATAGTTCTAAAACAGTCTTTAATTAAATATCATTTAATAGGATAAGGCTTAATATACAGGTATGAATAATATGGTTCGATAATTGTCGGCACTTTTATTTACTTTTAAAATGCAATAAAGTAGTTATAGTGGCTTAACTACAATAATTGTACAGAAAATCTATTATTATCTACAAAAACGTCCATGATACCATAATGTTTTGTAGATAATACATACTATAAGATTTTTAGTTCTATATTCAATAGTTTTCGCAGCGCACGCTATAACAGATGTATTGTTTCACACCTTGGGTTACATTAATGCATTTTTCTTAGGGATCAATTTTTGTTTTGAATAAGTAATATAGCTTATATCGCTCAGTGAAAATGCAGCTTTCTAATGGTGTAAAAGTTTTTGAAATCGGTCCAATAGACTTTGTGTGAAAACGTTACAAACAGAAATGTTGCCTCTTTATAATATTAATTTAGATTGCAAAAATTCTCAATCAATAGTTCTTCATTGAATTCTTTAGGAACGGAGGATTAAAAAATTTCAACAATATAAGAATAGCAGCTGGTACAACTAAGACTACAGTAGTTTTGATCTCTGGATTGGTGTCTGAACACTGGCGAAGGATAAAGATTTTTTACAAACATAAGTTATACAACTCAACATATCTGGAACATGACATAGCCGTCATTGAGGTTATAAACATTTAAATTATTTTTTTGAAGTTATTCAAGTGCAATATACATACATATTTCGTTGTATATTACGAGGGTCCCTATATATAAAGATTCAGCAGTCTAATGCCTTTTGTATCAATTTCATTCNGAGTCAAGAATGAATGCGAAAGTTGGAAGGGGAAGACCAAGGCGAACGTTCCTGGACCAAATCCAGGACATTTAAAATAACGGGCGGGTCAAGAGTACTCTAAACCGACGAACTTGTATGAAAGGTTTAATGAGATTGAAAGAAGCGAAGGAGATTTGCAAGGATCATGGCAAGTGGAAGGATGTTGTCTCTGCCTACCCCTATGGGAATGAGGCGTGATGCTATGTATGTATGTAATGTAACTTTATTGTCTCAGAACTTCCGTATACACAACATTCGACACTCTGGAGTTCGACTCGGGATACATTATTTTCTTTAGATTGAGATTTTTAAATTCGTTATATCCTTTGAATTAAAAGTCCGATTTTAATAATTTAAAAAATATTTTACAGGTACCGAAACGGTCATTAATATAATATATATTTAATAGGAGGCCTAATATAGAGGTATGAATAGTATGGTTTGATTATTTTCGGCACTTTTATTAACTTTTAAAATGCAATAAAATAGTTATAGTGACAAAACTACAATAGTTGTAAAAAAATCTTTTATTATCTACAAAAAAGTCCGTGTACCATATTTTTTTGTAGATAATACATACTATAATATTGTATAAGATCTTTTGTTCTATATCCAATAGTTTTCACAGCGCACGCTATGACAGATGTATTGTTTCACACCTTGGGTTACATTAATGCATTTTTCTTAGGGATCCCTTTTTTTGTTGAGAAAGTAATATAGCCTACGTCGCTCAGCGAAAAGCTCGCTTTCTAATGGTGAACAAAAATTTTGAAATCGGTCCGGTATATTTTGTGTGAAAACGTCACAAACACACATAGATACTTACATACAATAACACAAATGTTTCCTCTTTATAATATTAATTTAGATTCCAAATATTCTCAAATCAATAGTACTTCATTGAATTCTTTAGGAACGGAGGATTAAAAAATTTCAACAATATAAGAATAGCAGCTGGTACAACTAAGACTACAGTAGTTTTGATCTCTGGATCGGTGTCTGAACACTGGAGAAGGATAAAGATTTTTTATAAACATAAGTTGTACAACTCAACATATCTGGAACATGACATAGCCGTCATTGAGGTTAAAACATTTAAATTATTTTTTTGAAGTTATTCAAGTGCAATATACATACATATTTCGTTATTACGAGGGTCCCTATATATAGAGTCAGTTCAAAGATAAATTATAAAATACTATGTCTACTGCCTTTTGTATCAATAATATGCATTTTTAGCGTCGTGGTTTAACTGGTATATAATTTTTAAATAATGATGACAAAATGAACAGTTTTAGATGAAGTTAATCGTACATTTAATAGCAGAAACTTCAATGGAAGTTAAAATTTGAGAAAAAACTTAAAGTTACATAGATTGGATTCAACTGTAACTAATTAGTTTCAGTTAGTCGAAGTGGTATATATACTTAAAAATTTATATGAAAGCCATTCTTTTTGTGTAAAATAAGAGGACATACACGTTCTATTTAAAAATAATTTATTATTCCTTCTCTATGTAGGTGAATTACGCATACATTACTTCTAGAAATATTCAACCAATACGAATGCATACATCGAAATCTAATAAAGAAATAACATCTGGTCTGAGTTGTTTAATCTCGGGTTTTGGACTTAAAGAAAATGTAAGTTTTTTATCAACTTAACTCGTAAACAATACATGTAATAACGTTGGGAAATAAGGTAAGATCATATTTTTATCATCTATCTACTCAACTTTCGTCATCTATCTACCCCATGTTACATTACAGCCGCTCGCGGAGTGGAGGTAAATTGAAATGGGCTCGGTACAACAGCCAAGGCCAATATGGAGGCGCCAGTGAACATCAGAAGTTGTGGTTTTGTGAATCCACACAATATTTTGATTTTGAAGTGAAACTTCTTTAGGCGGGTAAAATGTTTACCAATGAAACGCGTGATTAGCGTCACAAAGATGTGCAGCGTTTGTAATGCTATTATTAATTTACCAAACGTCATTTAATAATATAATATGCTATATTTCATAAAATATAAAATAAAAACATTTCATAAATTCTCTTTTCAAAATTTTATATTGACAAACAAAATTTTAATTAATAATTTCTAATATTGACAATAAACACATGACATTTTTATTTACAATACCGCATTAGACATTAAAATACATTATTTGTATTAATTTTCCACACTTTGATATATTTTAATAACAATCAAATTCATTAAGTTTCTAAAATGTTTTCCTTTTTCCCCTCTATGGGTCGGAAATCTAAAGTTTTCCATTTGTATAAATATAAACTAGACTTAAAAACTAGTTAGCCAAAGAAGTTTCACTACCGACATGTGTACTTTGTACGCACGCACTTTTAATTATATTTACGAATCTAAAATTTCTTGTACCTTTAAACCTGTATTTTTAAGCCTGAAGTGATGGTTCTTTAAAAGTAATATTTATAGGCTTTCATAGCTTTTGCAAATTAATTTAAGATTACGTAGGTACGTAATAAAATTTCTAGTATTAGTTTACAGTTTCCTTATATATACAATTGTAATCTGTACTATTACTATACATTATTGAAGTGAAATACTCTTAAAATTTACTGAATTCTCTTTGTAAAACGTATGTGTTACCGTTTACGGATACAGTATAAGAAAATAGCGCGGGGAATCCTGCGTACTCATGAAGCAATTCTGTGTGACCAGCATGATGGGTTTATGTTGATGATATGATTAAGGAGATTTATTTGTACCATGTGGGAAGTTAATAGGTGGCTGCTTTATTAGATACTTTTTGCTTGCTCTATATTCCCAAGAAAATACATAAACTATGTTATATAAATAATCGTAAAGAAAATTACAGAGAAAAGATTCCTATAAACTACAAAAGGTGTGTGTGCCAGTGGTGTCGGATTATGTTTGTAAAAGATATTATCAAGAGAGATATTTGCATTCTTCGATTTTTTGCGCCGGTGTTTATGGAAAAGATAGCTGCCAGGTTAATTAATTGCTTTTTTTCAATAATATTTAATAGACTAAATGTAGATTTTAACAAAAATCTAATTAAAATTGTTCGTTACAGATATGAGGCCCTGGATTCGAATCGCGGGTCGGAATTCCAAAATCGATATTGAGATTTCTGTAAAGAAATTTTCAGTATTTGCTTAAAGTTGAGAAGTTGGCGGTATGCTCCACCCTTGTGGCTCGATGAGCACGTTACGCAGTCGGTCCTGCGTCTGATCTCTCTGCGGTCGTGTCAGATTCCCGACACATCGGACAATGAGAGTGAAGGAATATATACTGCACTTATGTACTAAAAATCCTTTCTCCTATGAATGAAGAGGCCTGTGTCCAGCATTGGACGGGAACATTTACCTTACCTAACTTAAAAAAACAGAGATAAAAGTCAAAATGAAATAAAAAGTCAATTCTTTCTCTACACAAGACTGCTTATTCCCTTTGTTACCACATTGATTACTTCACTTCTGCTGTCTTACTTTGGCTAAAGCTACGCTATATCGACGGCCTCTACGTGTAAAGAGTCAAGTATAAAATCCTAATTTTGTAAGACAGTGTTTCAAAGATATATTATTTATTACTAATGGTTTTTTTGCATCAAGTTGTAGCTAAATGATTTTAAAAAAGACGATCTAGGTTGTTAAATGGAGTTAAATTTTCATCCCAATTACATAAACATCAAAATGTTCAAATTGCTAGTTAGCTCTTCAAACTTATTTACTTAGAGGCTTATAATCCTCCTTTATCTCGTAAATATTATAAATTATGGTAATTTGACATATTGTTATTAAGTTATCTAAATAATTTAATGAAGTTCTAAAACTTTATATTATGGTAAAGGTAATTGTTTTAATTTGAGGCATTACCTGTTAATTAAGATAAAATGGAGTTTAAGCTATTAATTTAAATAAATTTTTAAGTAACTACCCAAAAATTTATTTAAATTAAAAGCTTGTCTGTATCAAATTATATACAATTATAAATATTTGGTATGTTTTACAAAATTTATAACTTTTTCAATATGAAACAAAAAGAAAATATACGTATTAGATATTATTAACCTCGTCTTAATGAAGTTTTCACTTCTATTGCGTGGTTGTAAGCACACTCAAAGTTTTTCATTAAATTTAATTTCACACTTTATACACACATATATGTATCTAAACTAATATTATAAAGAGGAAACATTTGCGTTGATGTAAGTATTAGACCGTTTGAAATATTTTTTCAACATTAGAAAGCTGCATTTTTACTGAGCGACATAGGATACATTACTTTCTAAAAAAACATAGGGATCCCTAAGAAAAATACATTAATGTAACTTAAGGTGTGATAAAAAAAATCGTTTGTCATGTGCGCTGCGAAAACTATTAAAGATAGAAGAAAAATACATTCTATAATATTATAGAACGTATTAATATCTGTAAAAAAGTCCGCAATACCATGTCTTTTTTCATTTTAATAAAAGTGCCGACAATAACTGCCTCATTGGTCTAGTGGTTAGCATGTTCGACTACAGACATGAGGTCCTGGGTTCGAGTCCCGGGTCGGGCCAATTCAAAAATCGATATTGAGTTTTCTATTAAGATTTTCTCAATATTTGCCCGAAGTTGGGAAGTTGGCGGTGTGATTCACCCCCGTGCCTCGGAGAGCACGTTAAGCCGTCGGTCCTGCGCCCGATCTCTCTCTCCGGTTGTGTCGGATTACCGTCACATCGGACTATGAGAGTGAAGGAATAGAGAGTGCACTTGTGTACTATGCCTGCCAATCCGCAGTGGAGCAGCGTGGTGGGTCTATGCTCTAAAAACCCTCTCTCATATGAGCGAGGAGGCCTGTGCCCAGCAGTGGGACGTTAATGGGCTGCTACTTACTTTATTACAAACCGTACTATTACCTGAAACATACTTTTTAAATTATTAAACTCGGACAATCTATTCAAAAGATAACGAATTTAAAAATCTCAATCTAAAGGGAATAACGTATCCCGAGTCGAACAAAACGAAACTACGTCAAATGTATTGGGAAGTTCTGAGAAAATAAGGTATTACAAATAATCCTTTTATGTAATATTAAGTTTAAAAAGAAGTTTTGCATTTTGAATTTTTGTTTTTTTTTTTTATTATGTATTTGTTTTAGGTCGCTTTTTAACTACTAGGGTCATTAGCGACCACATTACCTAGAATAAAATTTACAACAGTTTATAGATATTAATCATTTTTACAAACTTTATAGTATTTATATAATCCTCAATCAAACAATCTTTTAAATTATTGCTTAGGGCGCATAATTGTTTTTCATTAGTATATAAGGGGCAATCGATTAGTAAATGCGAAACAGTAAGGTCTAGTCCACATTTGCATTTGTTTTTGTCACCCTTCGTGATCACGTGGATACGAGTATGTGTCACATTTGCGTGGCCAATACGCAATCTAGTTGTTATTACTTGATCTTTCCTACAGCTAAAAGAAATGGGACATGTTTCAAAGATAGAATTTCTGATGTTGTTAACAAATATTTTTTCTTTTAACAATTATAATGAAGCTAAAAATTATTGGCCAGATTTAAAAAAATCTTTCAGTGTCTGTAGAAAATTTTTAAATTGACACATGTCGCACATTCTACGTAAATGATGTTACGAATTAAAAAATGTATTAGTTAGATATCTATGTGTGTGTGTATCTAATAATCTGAAAGGAAGTAATTAAAAACTAAGTGAAATATAACTTTTCTAACTCCTAACAAAAATAAATCTATAGTTTTATAGGTGTATATTTATATCTATTCCATAAATAATGTACATATATTATTTCACTGCGTTATGCCTTTTCAGCAGCAATCTCACTCATCCAAAGGTTGCCTGGAAGAGATCGCTAAATAGTGATAAGGCTGCCTTATTGTACTGAATTTTATTTTGTATTTTCCTTTTTATTTGCTATGTCCGTGGTGTACAATTAAGGGTTTCTCTCTGAGAATATATAAAATTGATGTATATGTTATGTCAGGTAAGATTAAAAGGATTCGCATTAAATTTCAGGGTGATTCTGGTGGTCCAATTGTATGTAATGGTATTCTCGCCGGTGTCGTATCTTGGGGTGGTGTCTGCGGTGTGGCCCCAGGGGTTTATACTAGAATTTCTTCTTATACGGATGACGATGACGGATCATTTGTGAAGTGTGGACATATTAATCAAACAACGTATATTAAGTTTGTGATATCATTAATTTTGATGTTTATTATATGTTAGATTCGGAATCATTTCAAGGTTTTTTTATTGCTCAGAGTTTAGCGCCTTTTTTTTTGTCGTTGAGAAATGCATTTACGCATCCCGACTGTGGGGTCGGGAGTGTGGGACTCCGGAGGATACGAACTCCTAAAACCAATTAAAACCCACCGGGACTGCCACAACCACGATTGGGGATTAAGAGGTTCGTTGAGGCATTCCTCTTTGGCCCCTCGGTTGCCGTTGGCTCACAGATATTCTACTGGGGAAGGAGTTGACTGAATCTCCGCCTCCTGTTTTCTGCACCCCTTCGTTGAGGCTGGAGTGTTTTGGCGGCATTCACCCTCACCCTTTGCCGTGCCTCCTTAAGCGAGATGATAGTCTCGCAAATGGAGGCAACTGCTCTCCAGGCCTGCTCACTGATAAGTATTGCTCCTATAATACTTGCCAGTGGAAGGTCTGTGCCGATCAGCGACGTCGCTGAGATCCCCATTCTGCCAACATATGGTGGGCTGTGTCTAATGTCTATTAGTTTAGCTCAGTAACGATTATGATTAACCGTGGAATCTTCTTAGAGACCATTGTGACATCATGAATAAATATAGATATATTGTGATAAATGAAGGATTTCCCTATATTTTCATTAACTGGAACTTCTCGTGGGACATCACCGGTAATAACTAAGGAAGTAATTTTCCTACACTTTTCGTTGACACATATTATAAAGGTGTTTCAACGCCATCTATGAATACATCACTGAGCTAGCAAGTGGTATAAAATTAACCACGAAGTTTCCAAATGATACAACAGATGGCGATAGTAACTTCACGTAGTTTACCATCTAAGGATATTTCTGAAAACTCGCAATTAATTTTTTTTGTGCGTGCTCAGATTGAAAAATGGTTTAGGTTGAAAATTCAGTAAGTGATGGATTTTCTTATATTACCATGAGATTGGGAACTGCTTGTAAGACGACGCTAGCAACAATTACATTGATTAAATAAGATTGATATGTTTTAGCGCCATCTATGAATACACAACCAGACTAACAAGTCATATACAATTAACCGCGAAGTTTAATAAGTATATAATAGATGGCAATAGTAACTTCACGTTGTTTAGTAATTCATAATAACTTTGTTTTATCTGTTAACAAAACATGTTAGTAAACTGAAAATTGGCGTTTGATCTGAAATATTAAATCTCCCAATTTTCAATGTATTTAGGTTTATTTATATTGACAGTTGAAAATGCATGATTACTTACTTCACTAGTAAGTACCGTCTTTAATTTCTAAAAGAGATTTCCTATTTCCAAAATTTACTAAAATTTTACTACTAACTGTTCCCGCGTAATTCTTGATACCAATGGAATAACGGATAAGCCGTTATTAGTGCAAGTTTACGTCGCGAAAGGAACTTGCATAGCGAAAGGCAATTCAAAGAGTAAATGCTAAAGGAAGGCTCTCAGTAAGTTTCTGTTATATCCAGATCCAGTGGGAATATGGGGAAACTCCTTCTTAGTTAGCGTCTACGTAGTCTACGTTATGGCCTTTCTCAAGCTTAAAACTATCCGTGTTCCATTTAAATCGGTTTAATAGTTTGAGCGTGAAGGAGCGACAGACACTTACTTTCGCATTTACAATATCAGTAAGGATTTGTCATTTTCAGAACTTATGCCGTTACTATCAATTATTTGGTAGTTAGTTATTAGTAGTAGAAATATTTTTTCTTTTACGACCTTAGCGCCTTATTATAGTACGATGTCATTTAATAGTAAGTGATAATATGGGCATCGTGATGATGCGCTAACGATAGATGTCCTTATTATACTTGGAGCAAAACGGTGAAATACATTGAATGTAACAATATGATTGCCTTTATTACATACTTTTACAATGAAGAAAACATTACGAGCGTTACAAATAAAGTTATAGTAAATTCTTACTAAAAACTGATTGATAGCTAGAGAGGTAGATATATACAATCTTGATACACATAGGGAGAGCGGGAACTAATAGTAGGGTAAAAAGGAAATCGTCAGCAATAAAGAAAATTTATATATGTTTAAGATCACACGATGGACGTGAAAAGTTCATAGAGGAGACATTAAATCATTTTGGTTAGTGGGTAATGGGAGTCATCCTCATATCCACGAAACAGCACCAGCGAGCGATGCGTAAATCACATTCCCATCACCACGCTGGCTCCCTAGCACCGTCTGGAACAGCTCGCGCCAGCCAGCGCCCGCATCACTATCTACGCAAATTAGAAGGTAAGTGCCGAATATCTTGCAGTATGCGATTAAGACTTTTATGCGGACTAAGCTTTCGAAAATGTGATGTGCATTTCAGATTATATCAGTGTTTTAATTTTTTTTTTTATTTATTATTTTTCTTATTAGGGTGATAGCGGGTAATGAGAGTCAGGTGACTTTTGCACCTTTGCGTATTAAAGTACGTCATTTATATTTGTATTTAGATGCCGAAAGTACGAGTCAGGAGAACAAAGGGTTCCTAGTTATCTGATAGCATCTAAAAATCTTATCGATGCAGGTCGTTCTATAAGAAATGTTTATAAGCTTATGGGGATCCAATTTTCAAGTCTTCAAAAGAGGGTAAAAAATGTTCTACCCCAGAAAAGACCTCATCTAGGACGATTCACTATCTTTAGTCTCGAGACAGAAGCCGTACTAGCAAACTTGATGAAGATGCTGGATACAGATGCCTAGTACAAGTGCAAGGCAAGATTACATCGGCGATACATGCTTCATTTTTGACTCCGATTGACCCCTGGGGTCACCACCATTACCCGAACTTGGGAGAATGAAAGTCAAAGCTGTTTTTTTTTTACCTTTACATTACCCAAAGTTGATTGCCAAACGGACTGAAAATTATTACTAATGATAGTTAATAAAGTAAATTATATTTAGAGGCAGTTGTAATAAATTTTTCATTTATTATTACAATTTTATTATCCCTCTATACTACCTTC